>CM069862.1:55262535-55862535 GCA_036172795.1 Pelodytes ibericus
AAAATGTAACCGCTGATTAGAACCTCTTAAAGATGTTACATAAGTGATCTGTTGAAAAATAAATGTCAAGGTGAATGGCTTGAAACATATTATATATAGGTATTCTGAAGGCTGAATAACCAACTGGAGATATTAAACTAACAATGGTGTAACTAGGAAATCAGCCAATCCTTGAAATTGAATTTATACAAAGTTGATAAATTATTTAAAGATAATGGGAAGGTGATGTAACACAATTGAACTATCGGTGTCTGAATCATACAGTCTAGCAATTGTCTAGAAGTATATCACTTTAAGACTTTATTAGGCCACTAGTCCCAAAACCATCTATATGACATAAAGGCCAATTTGGTATTTTGGCCTTATACTGGTCACCAAATATATACTTAGATGGATAGATTCAAATTATGAGGCCAACATAAATTACTTGGCTATTTAAGTGGAATAAGAGAAAAAAACACAGTGTGCTATCTAACCATTAATCAGAATTACTCAAAGGTGATGAAAAAACGTGTCTGTAATTCTAATTGTAGAGAGTGATCTGAAGCATTTTACAACAAAGCTTTAATAGGTTGAGCAACCAAGAGGTGATATTTTACATCAGGAACAATTGAGAACTTTGCAATAAGTATTGTACATTAAGGTGATCTATTTAACTATTGATCAGAACTTCTTGCAGTGGATACACAGGTGATGTGCTATTCATGAGCTGAAAAAGAGAGGAGTATTAATTCTGATTAGGTACACAGTCCCTTTTGAGTTGATTCATAAAACCACAGATAAAAAAGCCTTTTGACTACAATTTGTAGGATTACTAATGAAATATTCATGTTAGTAAATATATAGGTAATAAATATTGCAAATATTCACAGGGTAAGTTAATTATAGGAAGAGATTTTAACTCTATTATAGATGTTAAATTATGTTTAAAAAGTAAGGGTAAATCACCCTTCTCAAAACTAATACGATCTGCAAAAAAAATTCCAGATTTTTTTAGCAAAAATTCATTTAAAGATGTCTGGAGCACTTTGAATCCACACATAAAGGATTAAACTTTTTTTTTTCTTCACACAAGCTTCATGTTCACAATTTTTTAATAAAGAGAGAAATACACTCTATCCTTGAAAAACTTAAACAAACATGGTGAGGTTTAAAAGAAGATACAATTTTGACAAATAAATTGAAAAAACAAAACACCAAAAATATAATCAATAAAATTGTGGTGGGAAAAACCATTATTAGAACTGCAAAAAAAATATTAGAACTGCAATAAATGGTACTCGGAAAAATGGTTAGATGACACAGGAATAATTTAGTTAGATGACGTTAAAAACTTTTGTTTGAGATAGGCCTTTCAACACTCAATGTGATAGATTTGTAAGCCTTGATATCTCCAATTATTCAGCTGGAAGTCAAGGAGGTAGTAGACAAATTGAAAAAAGTCCCCTTCCCCAGATGGGTTTTCAGGTCTCTTCTATCAGTAATTTGCTACTGAACTTAATCCAGGTCTTGTCGATCTTTTAACAAAATTATAAACAAAAATAAGTTTAGGAAGGAAATTCTTGTGTACAAAATTACACCTATTCTAAAGTCAGATACCACCTGATTTTGCTGATCAATGTGAACACAAAAATCTATTCCTCCCCTTAGCAAACAGGTTGAGGAGCTGTATTTCTAAACCGATCTTTACTGACCAGTCAGGTTTTATCGCTACAAGATCGACTACAACAAACATTCGCAATTGGGGGCTTTGATTGTTGCCTGAAGAATGGGAGATCCCATGCTAACCCTGTGAATGGACACTGTAAAGGCCTTTGTCAGGGTCCGCTGGATTTTTATGAAGGAGGCTCTGAGAATTTTTGGTCGCAGGGGGTTCTTTTTGGAGTCATTCTGGGCTTTCTATGAGTCTCCGGAGGCCAGAATAATGGGATCAAGGATTGTTTCACCATGGTTCAGGATTTCAAAGGGTACTTGTCAAGGGTGCCATTTGACACCAATGTTTTATATCATGTACCAAGAGCCTTTGGCTTAAAGTATTAGACTACAGAAGGATATAGAGGTTCTTAAGTAGTTCTCACTTAAGATTTTTGCAGACAATATAACCTTAACCTTAACAAATCATGTATTCTCGCTGAAGTCATTGATATCGAAACCTATTCTGGTCTCTCACATTTTAAATTAAATGTAGAAAAATCGCAGGCCTTTTTAAGCAATACAAACGTAGAGACTGGTGAACTCCTCGGGAAATTCAATTATTTTTAGTGGAGAGAAAATAATATTCATTATTAAGGAATTGAAATAACAGTCTATAAAGAAAACATTGTGGGGGCTAATTTCTCTCCACTGCTGATAAAGGCAAAACATAAACTTAATAATTTCGAACCTTCTATATCTTTCATCTACCGGAATACTAAATGCCATGTAGTATTACGTACATCCTACAGTCTTATTTTTTGTTCAGAGCTATACCTATAGGAATAGAACACCACTGGTTGAGATATTTCCAAAGAGTATTTCACAATTTATATGGAAACTAAGACTACTACTCATTAGAAGAAATATCTAAAAGGAATAAAAATAGAGGTCTGATTCCAAATATTCTATAATTATATTCTGCTTCAACTTTAAAGCAGTCATATTTTACATTGGCATAAAGACCCTGAAATCTCAATCATGACTGCTCATAGAACAAGAGAAATTGGGAAACCTTAAATTAAAACTTTTGCTTTGGATCCCCAGCTTAAGAAAGAAATGTGAAAATCCCATAGTTAGAAATCTTTTTAAAGTCTGAGACTCCATTTTTAAATCATATTGGTCACAATATAATATTAAAGACAAATGCCAATAAGGGCCCTAGAAATCAAGGACACAGAACAGTTTACAATCAGTAAATCAGCGGATTGATAATAACACTATATTATATTTTGATGTTCTAAGAATCACTTTTAATATTAAAAATCCAGAGAGAAGTAGTTACTTGTAAGATAAATACTACAAAGAAGTAAAAAGGGAAATGAAAAATTGGATAACTTGTTTACAGCAAAGTGGACAAACAAATTAGGACATAAAGCGTATGATTTATTGGATAATCATCTTCCTTTCAATCAATGAAGGCAAATTGAAAACTGGGAAAAATATTTTCTCTTTAAAGCCACAGAAAAAATGGAGTGCAATTGATATTACAATGAAATGAATCCACTGTATTAATCTATTTGAAATATATCAGAAATTACTGCTTCATTGGTATTTAACCTGGGGAAAATTCTCTCTGATTGAGACAGTAGACAAAATCTTATAAAAATATTTAAAAGATGTATCCCCTTAATTCCAGAATTGGCTCTATTTCATTTAAATTTCTAAAATATGGAGACGACAGCGGTAAACCTCCAAATACATATTCTATTGCCAACTAAATTGGAGATAGTAAGAAACCAGAGATCTCCCGATCCATTGAGATGGGAACAAATTGAATAACAGATAGTAACATAGTAACATAGTAACATAGTAATTTAGGTTGAAAAAAGACAAAAGTCCATCAAGTTTAACCCTTCTACCTAACATTTCAGCGTTTTGATCCAAAAGAAGGCAAAAAAACCCCTAAGGAAGCTTTTTCGAATGTTGCCTCCTAGGGGGAAAAAAAATTCCTTCTTGACTCCAAAAGGGCAATCAGATTTCTCCTTGGATCAAAAAGCTCTATTATTAATGCTCATTCTATTATTAATACCCCTGTATGTTCTGCTTTTCTAAAAAAACATCCAGACCATTTTTAAATGCATCTATTGTGGTTGATAGCACTACCTCTCTTGGCAGTGAGTTCCATAATTTTATTGTCCTTACCGTAAAGAATCCCTTCCTTTGCTGCCTATAAAATCTTTGCTCTTCCAGTCTCAGGGGGTGACCTCTTGTTCTTTGTACATTTCTATTAATGAACAGGTCCCTGTTCAGATACATTATCAATCTCTAATGGAGAAAGGTTTCTATCATAATAACAAACAATTCAATGGTCAGATACTTTGATAAATGGACAAACAAAAGAAGTGGTATTATACTAGCATTCTAGTAAGTGTGTAAGTGTGAATTTGAAACATCACTATATTTATATCGGTAAGTGTAATATTTGTAAACTTCCAATTTATACTTGTAAACTTCTTATTTTGTATATTACATTTTCTACATTAATAATAAAAAAGGATATATTTGCACTAGTATAAGATGACTGATTATAAGATGACCCCCAAAACTTTGGATATTAATTTCTGTGGAAAAAACAGTGGTACTGTATAGTAGTTTAGATTGAAAAACTACTTGCATCCATCAAGTTCAACCCTTTTCCTATTCCTTGTTTACTGCTGTTGATCCAAAGGTAAAAAAAAAATCCCTTATTTCAAATTCTGCTTTCAATACGGAAAAACGTAATTCATGGCTCAGAGTCAGATTCATCCTTTGATCAATGAGCACTAAATGTATATTAATGCCTATACTAACATACTAGCCCTCTGAGGTTCATTAAAAAAAAAAAACATCCAGGCCACTTTTAAAGGCATCTAATGTATTTGCTAGCATCACCCCTTTATTCAGTGAATTCCATTGTTGTATTGTCGTTTCTGTAAAAAATCCTTTTTGCTGTCGTAGACTAAATCTCTTTTCTTCAAGTCTCTATGGGTGACCTCTTGTCCTTTGTACTATTCTGTAAATGGTCTTCAGAGAGCCCTTTGTATTGGCCCTGTATATATTTATATAACATTTCTCTACAAATGTAACTTTTCTAAATTTTTCAATTCCCTTTATTAGTTTTGTAGCCCTCCTCTGCACTTTCTATAGTTCCATAATGTCTTTATTATTTTTAGAAAAGGTGCACAGAATTCAACTGCGTATTAAAGGTGGGGTTTTACCATGGAACGGGGGACTAATAAAAGTACTCAAAAAAAAAAATTGGGCAGACTAGATGGACCGAATGGTTCTTATCTGCCGACACATTCTATGTTTCTATGTTTCTATGGAAAAAGGTAGAATAATAGTTTCCTCCCTTGAGTCAATACCCATTTTAATACTTGTGTAAGGTCCGCATCTCTGTCCCACGCCGGGTTCCTCACAGAAGGAATAGCAGCAGCTCCGGTCCCTCTCACCGTCGGCTATCCTCTTCTTCACGCGCCCGACACTGGAGACAGGCGCGTGCTCGACGGGAAGCTCTTTCTCTTCTGTCCCGATCATCACTATGGCGACGGGCGGCGAGACGCGCGTCGCGTACGTCACGGGGGCGGAGCTATGCCCTTTAAAACCATAGCGCGCGCAATTCAAATTTGCTTGTTGATTTTTCAAGCTATCTCCTCGTGGATTGCTCCTAGCTTCCTCGTTTTTGTTCCTGCAAGTGTTTTTTGATTATTCTGCTCTACTGGACTTCTGACCTGGCTTGTTACTGGATTATCCTTCTGTTTTTGCCCTTGTGATATTTTGGCTTCCTCCTGGATTTTGCTGACCTCTGTTCTCCCTGACCCGGCTACGTTATTTGACCTTCCTGCATTCTGGTATCCTTGAACTCGGCTTGAACCCTCGACCTTGCTACCTTTCTGGCTCCCCGACTCGGACTGTTCCTCGACTACCCTTCACGGCACCAGCACTTCTGCTCCTGGTCCTCAGACATTCGTGCCTGCTGCCATCTATTGACGCCTACCTACCCTGTAGCCTTCGGTATCGGTGGTGCCAGGCAGGAATAGTCGATATCTGCAATTGGGATCCCTACCTCTTCGCATGAATCACGGTACGTTGGTTTTCTGCCTTACAAAATCAACAAGCCATTTTCCATGGATCCCGCAGAAGTCATGGATGCGGTGACTGCCCTATCCCGGCAACTAACTGCCCTGACCCAATCGATGCAGGACCTGCAAGCTGGACACTCTCATGTTCAACATCAACTACATGAATTACAGGCTAATCGCCAATACCCACCAGTAGAAACTACGCCACCAGCACCTTCCCCACATCCATTAGATTCTGCCTCTGCCCTTGCTCCAGAACCCAGGATGCCCTTGCCGGAACGTTTCTCTGGCGACAGGAAGAAATACCGGGCCTTCATGACTTCCTGTCAACTCCTGTTCTCATTACAGCCTAGGACATATACCTCGGATTACGTGAAGGTACGGACTGTCATTTCCTTGTTACAGGGTGAACCCCAAACCTGGGCTCACCATCTTTTACACTCTCACCACCCATCACTGGACTCATGGACATCATTCCTACAAGAAATGGATGCTCTGTTTGAAGATCCCCTTAGAACAGCTACAGCGCAGTCCTCTCTTCGATCGCTTAGACAAGGCAAAAGACCCGTGGAGGAGTACGTCACAGAATTCCGAAGCCTGGCAATCGATAGCACTTGGAACGAACCGGCACTTTTGGACCAATTTCGCCACGGGCTATCAGAAACCCTCAAGGATGAGCTTGCTCGCATAGGTATGCCGTCTTCTCTTGACAATCTCATCCATCTGGTTGTGCAACTGGATAGAAGGCTAAGGGAAAGAAGAATGGAACGTGCCTCTTCAGTCATCCCCGTATTCAAACGCCCTGCATCCTTCCCGGAGCCTTCTAGTTCCTCTCCGGCCCCCAGCCCACCTGATGAGCCTATGCAGTTAGGACTTACACGAGGACCCCTCACGGAAGAGGAGAAGAAACATCGACGCCTCAAATACCTATGCCTCTACTGCGGCAAGCCAGGTCATCTTATTCGTTCCTGTCCTCGTCTGCCCAGATCTTCCGGAGGTAAGAGTTTCCAATCTGATGTGTGTCTTCGCCCTGTCTTGTCGTCTGGTTCCCCTCATTTGTCCATTTCTCTGTTCCTACAGTGGACCACTAACTCCGCTACAGTCCAAGCAATCGTTGGATCGACTTTACCGCAAAACTTCTTCAGATTCCAACTCGCAGAAAAGAAAAGCCAATACATATCCAAGTGATAGATGGCACACCTATTAGCTCAGGACCGGTTGCCCTAGAAACACTTCCTCTGCATGTCCACATCGGCCCGGATCACGTGGAAATCCTCAGATTCGATGTGGTGACATCCCCACTATTTCCAGTCATTCTGGGCATGCCCTGGTTGTGTCAGCACAACCCTCAAATAGACTGGGTGAAAGGCTCTCTGTCCTTTTCCTCTGATTTCTGCCAACACCAGTGTCGGGACACCGTCTCTACGCTAATGACGTCTATAGACCCCAGTTCCAGTGAAACATCTATCACCATTCCTGCTCCTTATACGGATTACTCAGATGTATTTGACAAAAAGGGGGCCGACAAATTACCCCCAGAACGACCCTACGATTGTCCCATTGATTTATTACCGGGCTCCTCTATTCCATTTGGTAAGATCTACCCTCTCTCTGAACCCGAAATGATTCACCTAAAGAACTACATAACGGAGAACCTCGCGAAGGGGCTTATCAGACCTTCTACCTCCCCTGCAGGAGCTGCTATATTTTTTATCGGGAAAAAGGATGGTGGTCTCCGACCTTGTATCGATTATAGAGAACTCAATGACATCACCATCAAAAATCGATACCCACTTCCCCTAATTCCAGAATTGCTGGATCGAGTCAGAGGAGCCACCATTTTCACCAAGATAGATTTACGTGGAGCATACAACCTAGTCCGGATTCGCAAGGGAGACGAGTGGAAGACTGCATTCCGGACTAGGTATGGGCATTTTGAATATTTGGTGATGCCTTTTGGACTCTGTAAAGCCCCAGCCGCTTTCCAGCATTTCTTGAATGACATCTTCAGAGATATATTAGATATATTCCTCGTGGTATATTTGGATGATCTCCTCATCTTTTCCAATAATCGCCAAGAACATCACGTTCACGTCCGCAAGGTGCTGGACCGTTTACGTACACATCAACTATATGCCAAACTCGAAAAATGTGCCTTTGACTGTTCCAAGATTGAATTTCTCGGATACATTCTGAACCCAGGGTGCATTCAGATGGACCCACGGAAGGTCCATACCGTCTTGAATTGGCCAACACCTACTTGTAAAAAGGCGGTTCAGCGATTCATTGGTTTCGCCAACTACTATCGGAGATTCATTAGAGGCTTCTCGCAGATCGCTGCTCCCATCACTAAATTGACTAAATTACATATTCCCTTTCTATGGACCTCTGCTGCCCAAGACGCCTTTGATCTACTCAAACAACGTTTTACTTCAGCTCCTATACTAGTACAGCCTGATTCCTCTACACCGTACTTCCTGGAAGTGGACGCTTCTGAGACAGCCATAGGAGCCGTCTTATCCCAACGACAAGGAGAAAAAGCTCTCCTCCACCCAGTGGCCTTTTATTCCCATCGTCTCACACCTCCAGAATCCAATTATGATGTAGGAGACAGGGAATTGTTGGCCATTAAATACGCGCTAGAGGAATGGAGACATCTGTTGGAAGGAGCATTGCATCCTGTTACCATATATACGGACCATCGCAATCTCGAATACCTGAAGAAGGCCAAACGCCTTTGCCCCAGACAGGCTCGTTGGTCTCTCTTTTTCACAAGGTTCAATCTTCACATCACGTATAGACCTGGTTCTCGCAACACCAAGGCTGACGCATTATCCCGTCTTTACGATACACAGCCGGTGGAAAACCATTCACCCGACACGATACTCCCTTCTCATGTGTTCTTAGCAACCCAGAGTTCCCTGATTGACAAAATTCAGACGCATTCTCGGTCTGCCATACCTCCTAATACTACACCTCCTCTCACGTTCCAGGGAGGATGCTACAGACACCAGGATAAAATCTACGTACCCAAACCCGTTCGTGTATCTGTGATGCAACTAAACCATGATTCTATCCTATCAGGTCATGGGGGAATCACAAAGACCACAGAACTTGTGAAACGCCACTTCTGGTGGCCTCAGTTACTGAAGGATGTCACGACCTATGTTCGTTCTTGTGAGGTATGTGCACGGAACAAGACCAACCGGACCAAACCTGCGGGCTTATTACAGCCACTCCCTGTGCCATCTAGACCATGGTCTGACATTTCCATGGACTTCATCGTAGACTTACCTCCTTCTCAGAAACACAATACCATCATGGTCGTGGTGGACCGTTGTACCAAGATGGCCCATTTTATCCCAACCATTGGTGTTCCCACAGCAGCCACCACAGCTTCCTTGTTTATCTCCTCTGTCTTCCGTCTCCACGGGCTGCCACTGTCCATCACCTCGGATCGTGGAGTTCAGTTTACGTCCCGTTTCTGGAGAGCCTTTTGTCATAACCTTCGAATCCATAGCGCTCTCTCCACAGCCTTCCACCCTCAGACCAACGGTCAAACAGAACGGTTAAATCAAATACTGGAGCAGTATATACGTTGTTACACCGCTTACTTACAAGACGATTGGTTACAACTGCTCCCAACAGCGGAATTTGCCTACAATAACCAACAACAATCCTCTATTAAAATGTCCCCGTTCTTTGCTCACTACGGATACCACCCTATCTCGATTCCCGGAGTGGTCACAGACTCTTCGGTACCCGAGGTCAAGGAGAGACATTTACGCATCTCGCAACATTTGGTGACCCTACGTAAGAACCTTGAGGCTGCTCAAGACACTCAAAGAAGATACGCAAACCTCAGACGTTCTCCCCCACCAAGATACCAAGTCGGGGACAAGGTTTGGCTTTCTGCCGCTCATATTCGGTTGACATGCCCTTCCAGGAAATTGGGTCCCCGATTCCTGGGTCCCTACCCTATCCTGGAAGTTCTTAGTCCGGTAACGATGCGTCTGAAACTCCCCTCCTCGCTTCGCATTCACCCGGTGTTCCACGTGGCTCTCCTGAAACCTTACATCGCTAACCGCTTTATCGGCCGGGTTCCTACACCCCCTGCTCCGGTTATCGTAGAAGGCAATAAGGAATATATTGTACAGAAAGTATTGGACTCCCGATGGCGTAGAGGACGCCTAGAGTATCTAATCCACTGGCGCGGGTATGGTCCGGAAGAACGGTCGTGGGAACCCTTGTCGCATATTCATGCTCCTGCTTGTTTGCATGCATACCATCTTCGGTACCCTTCGCTTAAGGAGGGGGCTCTGTAAGGTCCGCATCTCTGTCCCACGCCGGGTTCCTCACAGAAGGAATAGCAGCAGCTCCGGTCCCTCTCACCGTCGGCTATCCTCTTCTTCACGCGCCCGACACTGGAGACAGGCGCGTGCTCGACGGGAAGCTCTTTCTCTTCTGTCCCGATCATCACTATGGCGACGGGCGGCGAGACGCGCGTCGCGTACGTCACGGGGGCGGAGCTATGCCCTTTAAAACCATAGCGCGCGCAATTCAAATTTGCTTGTTGATTTTTCAAGCTATCTCCTCGTGGATTGCTCCTAGCTTCCTCGTTTTTGTTCCTGCAAGTGTTTTTTGATTATTCTGCTCTACTGGACTTCTGACCTGGCTTGTTACTGGATTATCCTTCTGTTTTTGCCCTTGTGATATTTTGGCTTCCTCCTGGATTTTGCTGACCTCTGTTCTCCCTGACCCGGCTACGTTATTTGACCTTCCTGCATTCTGGTATCCTTGAACTCGGCTTGAACCCTCGACCTTGCTACCTTTCTGGCTCCCCGACTCGGACTGTTCCTCGACTACCCTTCACGGCACCAGCACTTCTGCTCCTGGTCCTCAGACATTCGTGCCTGCTGCCATCTATTGACGCCTACCTACCCTGTAGCCTTCGGTATCGGTGGTGCCAGGCAGGAATAGTCGATATCTGCAATTGGGATCCCTACCTCTTCGCATGAATCACGGTACGTTGGTTTTCTGCCTTACAACTTGTCAATCCTTATTGACCTTTCAAGCAGCTGGCTGGCATTGTGCACTACTGCTAAGTCTATTGTCTACAATTACTCGCAACTATATTTCATTAGTAGATGTCCCCAAGGAAATACAAAATAGACTAAATGTTGTACTTTTATTACTATACCCAAAATGCATACTTTTATGTCTACATTGAATCTCATTTGCCATTTATCGGCATAGTTACCCAATTTGTCCAAATTCTCTTTTAGTAGAGACAAACATTCTTCAGACTGTACTACCCTACTTGATTTTGTGTCATCTGCAAAAACTGAGACATGGCTCCATATGCCCACTGGGAGATCATTGATAAAAAAAATAAAAAAAATAAGAGGACCCAGGACAGTTATCACATCAGTCCACTTTGAGAATGCCCCATTTATCTTCACTCTTTGTATTGTAACAGTTGCCAATCCACATACAAATGTTTGGAACTGAACCTATTTTTCAGTCAATTTGTACAGTAACATTTTGTGTGGAACCGTATCAAATTCCTTAGCTAAGAATACATGTATCACATCCTGTCATCAATATATCTATAGATTGACATATAGACAGATCTCTCCACCTCTTGTGTTTGACCACATCCTCAGCCCCTATGTTGTGAAGTGGCCATCCGTAGTTGGGAGGAATCAGCTAATCCCTGGTGGTTAGTGGCTAGCTTGGGCTATCCTTCAGGTCCCCTTGTGTTACCAAGGCAGCTACCACATGTTACTGCCTCCAGTGCTAGGGGGCAGGGATATGATGTCACATGTCCTGCTTACTTCCCACTGGTTCGAGGGTGCTAAGCCAATAGAAAAGGAGTCCCTACATTCCACTCCAGGTAGCCCGGCACACTGTAATGTGCTGCTGCTGCAATGATGATAGTAGTCCTAGGCACCTACAAAGAAGCCGCCGTCACCAATCACTGAATCACAGGGAAGATAAAAGTTTGTCACAAATGTGATCTACTAGCCCTGCTGAGACAGTGAGGAGAGTGTGGGAGTCAAAGGGTTAATAACACCAGATCATTGGTTACCTGTTGCTAGTCCCAGCAACCACTACACTAACCCCTGCAATCACTACTAACTATCACCCTAGTTCTCAATTTGCTGTCACCACCAAGACTTTATATCTGGGAGTCTTAGGTTACCTCAAACACAATACAATTATAGTATACAAATAATCACCTAATGATTAGACATATATATAATTAACTCTTTGGTTTCGTATTCTACCTGAGCTTTCCTCAGAATAGTGAGCTCATATTAGAGAACAAAGACACAAACAAATTCATTAAACATAATAAGCTTCACGTCCTTTGTAAATGACGGGCAGAAATATAGATTACAAGTTACAAAACAGTTAATTAAATATGGGAGAAAACACAATAAATCCTTACATACAATCACATATCTTATAAGGTCCTTATGGGAGATTCCAACAGTAAAGTTGTCCATGAAGTTAATAAAAAAAACTCAATTCTGATGAAATGCATTCTTGGCATCCCGGGTGTATCATAAATATAAGCAACATACATTTTCAAGGTCATTCTTCAAACTGCAATTAAGAGCAAGTATTATAGCAGCAGATATTTTACCTCTATTTTTATATGGAAACAGATGGGGAAAAAATGTAGTGTTATATAACTGGCAATAGTACTTTGAATTCAAATGTCACATGACATGTGCACTGTATCTCATGACTTCATAATTATTACATCTTTACATTTTGCCTTAAATTTAGCACTTGGAGTTATGGTAATTCTATTTTATCTTGTGTACGCTTGCCATTTGCTCTCAAATTACTGCTTATAATCGGATCCATCCAATGTTAATCCCAGATGACATTGTACAGTAAATAATTTAATCTAGATCTCTCAGGTCAACTGTGTTAATTTCTGCAATGTAATTATTCATGTTTTTTTGCATCAGTTAAATATGATATGAATTATTCCTGTTTCATGTAAATTCCCTCAAAATCTATTCATACGATGCAGCATGTGTGTATAACTGGACGTGCTTGAAATTTAAACTCTCTTGTTTGTTAAATGTATTAGTAATTCATGCAAGCACATCTGTGCTTCATGCATGTGCAGGTGTATAACAAAAACATAGATGCATAGATCACAGTTTATGTCAAATAATGACAACATGCAATATGTTTTGGTGTTTTTTACAGTTTCTTTAAAAATATTTAACATTTATCAAGCTACAATTTCTATGTTCTGTGTACATGACATGCATTTTGATCTATAATAAGTACACTAAGAATGCTATTTCTATAAATCTTAAATAATTCTAATAATATTGCTCCCTGCTGTGAAATATATTTCTATTCCATGATTGTGCAACTGAAAGAAAAACGTTGTTGCCTACGAAATTCGGGGACCATCAAGAGCCGAATGTTCAGCTACCCAGTAGCCCCAATGTGCCTCTGACTATGTCCACAATTCAGAAATCATCGCCGACACCTAAATCAGCCATGGAGAATTGAAATGGACAAATTTTGTGTATGTTTCCCAAATTCAGAGAATTGTAGGGTGTGATCGGCGCATATAGAGTAGACAACATTGTGTGCTTTTGATTGCAAAATTGTCCAAATCTGAATGCTTTTGATGCTTCAGTGTTTTAACAGTCATAAGAGCTAATTCGTAACAGCATTTCACATTTCAGACTTATATATCAGTGTAGAGAAAAGTTAATGAAATTATTATTAAAAGAAGTTAAATACCCCATAGTCCATTTCTCTTTCTGTAAGAAATACATACCACAGACACTACTTGAATGATGTTTTTACGTTGAATGGTTTAATACTGTATATCTTTCAGACCAATTTTTGAAGTTTATATGTTCATTTTGCATTTTGAAACATACATGACAGAACCATTTTAAAACACAGACTACATGTTATGAATAACTTAAAACATTTCTTGTTTAGAATTCTAACAATTGTTATACACTATGTTATTATGTAAGATGGTAAAAAACATTCAGTGTATTAAGAGAGTTAGTTAATGTAGAAGAAATATTTTTTGTGGAACTATATCGGAAAGAGAAATGTCATGGTGTCCTGGTTGTACCATAGGGCAAAATATGTGTTTTGTTTTTAATTATGGACAACTTAATCTAACATTATTAGATTAAGGTAGAAAACTATACCTGACATCAGTAAGCTAATAGCACTTCTACTGAAGGAGGGAAGTTACAAAATGCAAGTTATTTGTAAAAATAGATGTCATATTATGTATGATATAAAGAATTTACACATATATACCTGAAAGCCCTTATCTTTGTGTAACATAGTCACGTAAAAAGCACCTATTATCATTATTATAATTCGTTTTTTTGGTCTATTTTCAGTATATGCATCCGTGTGGGTTATGAAAGCCACAACATATGAAATAAGAATAAAAGTTCCCACTTAATATACTCCCACAGTTCTTCATTTTATATGTTCTAAAGAATAAATGTACATCCTACTGATATTTTGCTGTTGGCAAGATGAGTCATATAACATCAAAATAACCTGCTCTCTTAAGTAAATAAAATTGTTATTCTGCTCTAAAACCTGCTGAACCATTGTTAATCGTGCACATCCAACTCAATTCCATCCCTCTGTCATATTAAGATGTAGATAAAATTTGGGTAACATAAAAGTTTTTGAGCATAACCCTTTTAGTGCATACATCAGGATAAATAGCAACCTAAATTTCTAATCCAGAGTTGTCAGAACATTTTTCTACAGAAGTGTACTCTGTGCGGATTTACATGGACTCTGTCAACATGTGTAATAACACAAAGTACAACCTTCGTGTGCAGAAGTAAATCCCCACCTAAACAAAAAACCCAGAAAAAAACCTCAGACCAGTGCGATGTCAAAGCCATAAGAACCACAGAACAGGCATACAGGGGTTTTATTAAAAAAAACTTTAAAATTGCAAAAATTAAAACAAAATGGAAAAAACAAACAAAAAAGAGGACCATAAAACGGAATGAATCTAATCACAGTAACAAACCGTGATCAGCAAGGAAAGTGCTAACTTTTATTTTTTTTTACAGGAAATGTTCTTTATTTATTTACTTTGTACTTGCAGGTCACTCTCTGTGCTTCACTATAAGTACGTGAAGCACAGGGAGTGAATTAGAGGCAAAGTCAATGTATGAACACGTTGACTTTGCCATCTGCGGAAACCCGCACGCAGTGCGCCGCCAGCTAAACTGCATGACGGGTTAACTTGTCATAAGGTCGCGGAGGGGTTAATTAGATTGAAAAAAAACATACCAAGTTCATTATATTCATCCAACCTTATCTGAAACTGGAAAAATAATCAAACAGCAAAATTTGCACTCTTACATGCTTGTGCCAAAAGAGTATGAAAAAAAAACTCCAGAGACAATTGGATTGATCCCTGGATCAACATTACCAAGATGAACATTTTATAATACACTGATCAGCCATAACATTATGACTACCTGACTAATATTGTATAGGTCCCCTTTTGATGCCAAATGAGCCCTGACCCGTCGAAGCATAGACTCTTCTAGATCTCTGAAGGTGTGCTGTGGTATCTGTTACCAAGATGTTAGCAGAAGTTTCTTTAAGTCCCATAAATTGTCAGGTGGGGCCATGGTTCAGATTTTTTTTTCCAGCACATCCCACAGATGCTCTACTGGATTGAGATCTCTGCAGGGTAATTATAGGCCAGTGAGCTTGACAACTGTAGTGGGGAAATTATTTGAAGGAATGTATACACTCAAGAATACATCTTGAATCAGAATATAATGAATTAAAGTCAACATGCTTTTGTGAAAGACAGGTCTTGTCAAACAAACTTCCTAACATTCTATGAATAAGTCAGTAAAAATATAGATCTAGGTGTGGCAGTTGATGTGATCTATTTGGACTTTGCTAAATTATTTGATACACTTCCACACAAAAGGTTACTCCAGAAATTGAGATAAATAGGTTTGGGGGCAAATGTATGTATTTGGATTGAAAATTGGCTAAAAGATAGAATGCAGAGGGTTGTGGTAAATTGGAAATCCTTTAATTGGACCAGGGTATTGAGCGGAGTACCTCAGGGGGTCTGTTTTGGACACTCTTTTTTTTAGTTTGTTTATTAATGATCTCCCATGTTGTGTTGAGAGCCATGTCTCAGTGTTTGCTGATGACACTAAATTAGGTAAGCTAATACAGACTAATCTTGATGTTTTTCTTTACAGGAATATTTGGACAGAGTGGGGGACTGGGCAATTAAGTGGCAAATGAGGTTCAATATAGACAAATGTAAAGTTATGCATTATGGGAAAAATAATAACAAAGCAACATAAACTTTAAATGGTATTTCCCTGGGAAAAACTACTAGTGAAAAGGGTTTTGGAATAATTGTAGATAACAGACTTGGCAACAATGCCAGTCAGCAGTTGCAAGAGCCAATAAGATACTGACATGTATAAAATGAGGTATAGATTCACGGGAGAAGGATATCATCTTGCCTCTTTACAAATCAATGGGAAGAGCTCACCTTGAATATGCAGTACAATTCTGGGCTCAAGTCCATAAAAAGGATATTAAGGAACTAGAAAAAGTGCAATGGAGAGCTATAAAAGTAATAAGGGGTTGGAGGATCTTAGTTATGACGAGAGACTTAAAATATTGCATTTAAAAAAGTTAGAAAAAAGACGTCTCAGAGGGGATATGATAACATTATATAAATATGTGCAGGACCAATATAAAGAGCTCTCCAGTGACCTGTTTATTAACAGAAATGTACAAAAGAACAAGAGGTCACCCCCTGAGACTGCAAGAGCAAAGATTTCATAGACACCAAAGGAAGGGACTGTTTACAGTAAGGACAATAAAGTTATGGAACTCACTGCCAAGAGAGGTGGTGCTATCAGCCACAATAGATGCATTAAAAAATGGTCTGGATGGTTGTTGTTTTTTTTTTAAAAGCAGAGCATAGAGGGCTATTAATAATAGAATATGCATTAATAATAGAGCTTATAGATTCAAGGAGAAATCTGATTGCCCTTTGGACTCAAGAAGGAATTTTTCCCCCTAGGAGGCAAAATTCAAAATAGCTTCCTTAGGGGTTTTGCCTTCTTTTGGAATGATAGGTAGGGTTGGAATGATAGGTAGGGTTGGAATGATAAGTAGGGTTGGAATGATAGGACTCAACTGATGGGTTGAAGGGTTGAACTTGATGGACTTGTGTCTTTTTTCAACCTAAATTACTATGTTACTATGAGATCTGGGGAATCTGGAGGCCAAGTCACCACCATCACCACCTTGAATTCGTGGATGTGTTCCTCAAACCATTCCATTTTTGCTTTGTGACAGGGCGCATTATCCTGCTTAAAGAGGCCAACACCATCAGGGAACACCGTTTCCATGAAAGGTCTACATGGTCTGCAACAATGCTTAGGTAGGTGGTACATGTCAAAGTAACATCCACATCAATTACTTAATTTAATAGTGTAATGAACATCTTAACTGTCCTGAAACTCTCTTTTCTGACCTTAAAGAATGTCCCTTTTTCATATTGAAATTTGAATCAGAATATAACAATTTAGCAATATAAATGTCAGGTGTTTATGTAACGCTTCCAAATCAGGCAGGTACATTCATTTTACACAATGGTCTTGGAAATCCTTGCATAATCATAGGGATACACATACATTTCAGCAGGCACATATCTAGCGAGACCCATATTAAAGTATTTATGAAAAGGACTTAAATATATTATTCAAATAGTATATAAATGTGTGTATATACTGTTTGAATAATGCTATAATTGTTATACTTTTTATAAATTAATTTGTATAATCTATGGTAGCAAATTTGTATTTATTTACTTTTTTGGTGGTCTCTTCAAGCCAACCATGTTGTATTGATATTATTCTGTGTGTAGCATTTTCTTATTGAGTCATCTGTTCAGTTTGCTTACGTACTGTGATAGAGATTTAAAAATAAAATATAATAACACAGCACTTATGTGATTGTGCCAGCACATATTTTTTTTCTGGTACAATTTTCCGAATTAAATAAAGCTGTAGGAATAAAGATGAGCACGCTGACTTATCCATGCAGATTGCTGTTATAGGTTTTTAAAACAGGGTTACAGAACGTCTAGAGATGGTTTTATTTATTCCTTATGCTGTGAATAAGGAATGAATGAGAAACAGCATATTTTAATGTAGGGAGCATTATGCGCATATTGAACCATTGCGAGAGTTACTAACGCACTCAATCTTTCATTGGTATATTATTTGTTTTCTATTTTTTACATTTAAAAATGACTTTTGCACAACCCCTTTGGCTCTTAGTGAAAAACAGACAATAGCTTAACAACTGGATAGGTAAACCAGCTTCTAATACCAGCAGTCCCTCCTGAATATCCTATAAGTTACATAGTTCCACAATGTTTTTCTCTGATTTACTTTTTATTTAGTAATTAAGCAATGTTGGGATGCATGAAACAGAAAAGGAAAAATGGGAAATGAAAACGCCTGTGATGTCTATTCACTAAACAGAAATCCATCATTAATAGCTGAATTGGAAACATAGCAAACTGTAGAACCAATACCTATGAATATATTTTATGTTTCATCGTTTTTCAGTATAAGTTGCAGGTTTTAACGTGTATGTATTCCATTCATTCAATTCTGCAATGTAGGCAGCCAACCATTCACTGTGCAATAACAAACCCCTGATATTAACCCCTTAACGACAGATGACGTGCCAGGCACGTCACGGCAAATCGAGGACTTGCCGACAGCTGACGTGCCTGGCACGTCATGCACTAAACTGAGTAAAGAAAGCGACCAGCGGTCGCTTTCTTTACTCTAACGGTGTTGCTACAATGCCTCTAGGTAGAGGCATTGTGCAACACCCCCCAAATGTGCAGGGGCACGCTACGATCACTCCACGGAGTGATCGTAGCAGCCATTTAAAAATGGCTGCGCCGGCTGCACACATGTGCTTAGAAAGCGAACGATCGTTCGCTTTCTAAGCATCTCCGGTGTTGTTAAAGTGCCTCGCCAGCGAGGCACTTAACAACACCGTTCTGCTCCCCAGAGCCGATGGTGGTCGCTCTCCTGAGCGACCCCATCGGCTCAGTAGAAGGGAACGCTGCCTATACAGGCAGCGCTTCCCTTCTAATGGCAAGAGCATCGGAAGTGAAAGTATTTCACTTCCGATGCTCTAGGGGGAGCCAATCGATGCCGGCACAACAGATCTATGTGATCTGTGTGCAGGCATGTATGGTAAGTGCTCTGATGAGCACTTATCATACTGTCAAAGGCAATATTAGCAAATATTGCCTTTGACAAGTATTGATCTGCCTCCCTCACCTTACTAGTTATAGTAAGGGAGAGAGACAGATCAGATAAAGTAAAAAAATAAAATAAAATAATAAAACAAATATTTAATAAAATTTTAAACACCAAGGGCTTTTATAAAAGCCATTTAACCCCTTCCCTGCCATTGATCGCTGTGTACGCAGTGATCATACACAGCAGCACATTTTTTGCTGTCTGTGCATTTTTTAGGGGTTAATTTTTTTTACTGTAATTCATTACAGTATAAAAAAAAGCTCTTTTAAGAGAGATTAACCCCTTTCTTGCTGTAGATCACTGCCTAAGCAGAGATCTGACGCAAATGCAGCAATCTTGCTGCAGAAGCATTTTTAATTTTTTTAAAACTTTTTTATTACACCCGTCACGTGTTAATTATACCCGCTAGGGGACTACGTTTAACGTAATTTTTTTTTTAAATAAGAGCTATTAACCCCTTCCTTGCCGTATATCACTTCCTAAGCAGCACATATGGTCACTGCCTAAGCAGTGCATATGGTCACTGCCTAAGCAGCGCATATGGAGCAATCTAGTCGCAGAAGGATTTTTTTTTTGCTATCAGCATTTTTTTTGTCAGACTCGCTAGGGGTTAATTATACCCACTAGGGGATTACGTGTATTCCTTTTGAAGCTGTCTGAACACGTGTATAGCGATCAGTAACAGCCGATCAGTGGCAAAGGTGGTTTGGTGATTTCTCAGATGAGCATCACCATTCGTCTGGTTCGATCAATATTGGTAAATATTGTTCTGACCCATATGGATCTGCCTCCCTCTCCTCACTTGAGTTTTAGTGAGGGAAAGAGACAGATCTGTATAACATAATTTTTTAAATGTAATAAATTAAATAAAATGTTAAAAAAATTGTGAGTCCCAAGGGCTTTTATAAAAGCCATACCCTTTGTATAGTGTAGTGTATTAACCCCTTCCCTGCCACTGATCACTGCACAGCAGAAATTTTTTTCTTGTCTGTGCATTTTTAGGGGTTAATTTTTTTGTACAGTACTACAAAGGCTCTTATAAGAGCTATTAACCCCTTCCTTGCTCTACATGTTCAAATTCCAAGTTTGAAAATCAAAAAGCGCACCTCTCAAATGTAGCCTTTCAACACCCAACAAAGCTGACAAAGCTATGCATGGGTGGTATCCCTGTGCTCGGGAGATGTTGCTGAACATATATTGTGGTATTGTTTGTCAGTGACACATACCGAAATATGTGAATTTGTGTCTAAAGTACAATGTATGTGGGAAAAAATACACAATAAAATGACTACCACAAACTTTGACAAAGGCTGGTGGTAGAATTGGTGCATGGAAAGTGTTAAAATAACACCATTTAAAATAGCCTAGGGTGTCTACTTTTACAAAATATATACTTTTTGGGGTAAAATACACTGTCCTACTTTAAAAAAAAGTCCCAAATGAAAGATGGGCTCAGGCTGGCTACACGTCAATATTCCAAGTTGAAAATGCGCACCTTCACAATGTGGCCCTTTTAGCCCCCAAACAACCCAACAAACCTATGCATGGGTGGTATCCCTGTACTCAAGAGATGTTGCTGAACACTTATTGGGGTGTTATTTGGCAGTGACACATACCAAAATCTGTAAATTCATGTCTGAAGTACAAGGTTTGTGAAAAAAAAACACAAAAAAATTACTACCACAAACTTTGACAAAGGCTGGTGGTAGAATTAGTGCATGGAAAGTGTAAAAATACCACCATTTGAGATAGCCTAGGGTGTCTACTTTAAAAAAATATATGGGTTGATGTGGTAAAATACACTGGCTGGTTTCAAATATGTCCCAAATGGGACATGGGTGCAGGCTGTCTGCATGTCAAAATTTCAAATTGGAAAACCAAAAACTTCACCTCCCAAATTTGGCCTTTTACCCCCCAAACAATCCAACAAACCTATGCATGGGGGGTATCCCTGTACTCAAGAGATGTTGCTGAACACTTATTGGGGTGTTATTTGGCAGTGACACATACCAACATCTGTAAATTCATGTCTGAAGTACAAGGTTTGTGAAAAAAAAACACAAAAAAATTACTACCACAAACTTTGACAAAGGCTGGTGGTAGAATTAGTGCATGGAAAGTGTTAAAATACCACCATTTGAGATAGCCTAGGGTGTCTACTTTTAAAAAATATATGGGTTGATGGGGTAAAATACACTGGCTGGTTTCAAATATGTCCCAAATGGGACATGGGTGCAGGCTGTCTGCATGTAAAAATTTCAAGTTGGAAAACAAAAAACTGCACCTCACAAATTTGGCATTTTAGCCCCCAAACAACCCAACAAACCTATGCATGGGTGGTATCCCTGTACTCAGGAGAAATAGTAGAATCTATTTAGCATGTTTTTTCGTTCGCTATTGTCGATGAGGAGAAGTTGTTTCAAATAAAAACAAAGACATTTGTGTATTTTTTTTTTTTTTACCATATTTTTTTTTTTTTTTTTAATAATATGATAAGATATGATCAAAAATATGGCATCCATAGAAAGCCCTTTTTGTCCCGATAAAAACAATATATAATATGTGTGGGTACAGCAAATGACAAAGAAGAAAATTACTGCTAAACACAAACAGCACAGAAATGTTAAAATAGCCATTGTCCAGAAAGGACAAAAATGTTTCAAAGGCTCTGTCCTTAAGGGGTTAAAACCCTCTTCTTTTGGTAAACACATCATGGAATTATAAACATGATAAACACATTAACTGTAATAGAAATGGGTTGTTTAAAAGCCATAGAACATTACATTTTTAAATCATATGATAAATTATGGTTGTTTTTCGGCCAATATAAAATATTTATTCTTCTATACTCTCGGCTCGATAGCAACCTTTTATTGTATCCTTATTACCCTGTATTAATCTATTTTATGTTAATTATTTTGTATTTTATTTTGTTCAATGCCGTGTTTTTTTTATAAATAACTACAAATTTTAAAAACAAAGAGTTTACACATAAGAACACCAACTAATATTTGCAACCCACGTTTAGTATGGAACCACAGTTCTCACAATAAGTCTAAATCTACAGCATTTTTTGTGTGATGCAGCATATAGATTTACACGTAAGATATATAACATTTTGAATTCCTGCTCTACTTTATATGGGTTCACTGTATTGAATATGATTACTTTTTTTGAACACAGAGTTTAAGAGCATGATCTAAACATATCTGTAAGCCCTTTTTTAAATTCACTTTATCAGGAGAAACAAAATAAGACATTATCCATTTTTATACTTACATATTGTTAATAAAAGTCAATGAAACATATTATTCCTAATAGGTGTACAGTACACACAAATAGCCATTACATAATTGATGTGTAAAAAAGTGTAGAGGTTTAAATGGCGCTTGTCCTATTTTACACAAGCTGCAAATCTGTCAGGCAACTACCCCAAGTGCCTTATACATAAAACAATAGTGATACAAAAAGTGACAGTGCGCTAAAGTGTCAAACCAAGGTGCAAAATACAGGATATGTATCAGAAATATGACTCACGTAAATGTGGTCTCACAGATGGTTACAAATGATTTCTTCAAGTTGTATACGTATCTCCAAACAAATAAAACAGATGTTAGACCATATACAGTACAATTTTAATAAGAAACATAAAATATCTTACACTTAAAAACATGAACAGATGATCCAAGATATCAATCCTGACAGGAACAATCAAGCCCCAGGAAGGTGAGAAGAAGTAGTGCCAAGCAACGCGTTTCGCCCTTCTAGTGGGCTTCCTCAAGGCTAGGCAATCATTACATAATACTGCTGTCCTAATATTGTTTCTTATAAATACTAAAATTAAAATAAGCTGAACAATATTTCACATAAAATATATTTAACCTCTTATCGGTTAAATACTATTTTGTTTTGATTGGGCAGCTATTCCAATAATTTTTAACTTTTCAACAATTCCATTAATATTTTCTAGCCATTATTGGCTGGTGGTGGAGTGTACCGTCATTGCTAATCGTGGATATTTACTGGTCTATGTGAGGGACAATTTGATGATGTTCTATTGACCTACACAAACCTCTTCCTAGGAGTCCATGATTTTACCCTGTTTTGCTTCTGGTTTTGATTCTGGCATGGCTTCCTCATCACCATTCATCTCACACAGTATGTCTAATATACACAGCATTGGTCAGTAGAGCATTACAATAGTTGCATGTCCCAGACATCTCCACAGACATTTTTCCCATAAATATTCCAACAGACACTTGAAAAAGCCTCAACAAGAAGGGAAACGCGTTGTGTGAGAGGAGTGCACAGACAACACTATTGGTTTTATGGACAAGCATCTGGGACTTTTAAAACGTTTTTAAATGTAAGATCTTACTGTTTGTTGGTTTTATTGCTTATATTAAAATACTTACTTGTGCAATCCTGCCTTCTCCTTCCCATGTGATCTGGATATCTGGGCTGCCTCTGGAGCTGGTTTACAAGATCTACCTGCTCTTATCTGAGCTCACCCATGCTATTTATCTTGAGCAGGGCATTGCTCATGTAAATGTGAGTGTACCATTTATGCACTTTGCACTATTATACCATTGCACTGATATACTACACTATTATTGTTTTTGTTTTTTTCCCTTTGCATAATATCTGAGCATTTCGTCTCGTAGAAAAGGGTAATGCTCTTTTTTTCTAGTGTTGGTCACTAGCTCACATGTTCACTTTATTGTGTTTGTTTTCACTGGTTTGCTAGGAGTGAGACACTAGCTGTGCACAAGTGCTAGCTTACTCCATCACAGTTATTGGCGCAGTATACTGTATTGTTTGTTTATTCCAACAGTGCTGTCATAATAAATATTAGACATGTGCAAAACTAAAATTTTCGTTTCGTTTTCGTCCATTTGGACGAAAATCTTATTTATTTCGTCTAAAACAAATTTCGTTCATTACTGCATTCATTTCAGACGAAATACGTTCATTATTTTCGTTTCGTTAATTTTAATTCGTTCGTTTTATAGAAATACAATGTAATACTATTGGCTTTCTATAAACCGAACGAGAGCCCCATTCATAAGAAATTCTTATGAATGGGGCTCTCGTTCGGTTCATAGAAAGGCAATAGTACTACATGTTTTCTATAAGCCGAAAGTCTATAAACCGAACGACTTTCGGTTTATAGACTTTCGGCTTATGGAATACATGTAATCCTATGGCTATTCTATAAACCGAACGTTCGGTTTATAGAATAGCAATAGGAATACATGTATTCCATAAGCCGAAAGTCTATAAACCGAACGTTCGGTTTATAGGCTGTCGGCTTTTAACTATACGGAGACAAAGTCTCCATTCATAATTTTATGAATGGAGACTCTGTCTCCGTATAGTTAAATGCTATTGTATTCTATAAACCGACTCTATTTCGGCTTATAGAATGCAATAGTACTACGAATGGACGAATGAACGAATGATTTTCGTTTATTAACCATTCGTTCATTCGGCTTTCGTTAGCTTATCATTTTCGTTCTTCGTTTTTCGGACGAATGGACGAAAATGCTATTTTCGGACGAAAATGCATTCGTCCGAAAACGAATGCACATGTCTAATAAATATTCCCTCAGGCCACAACCCTCACCAGTAACTGCCCCAGGCCTGCATCAGGTCCGTCGTGGCACTCTTTGCAGTGCTTCTTTAGCCCCCAGGCCTCAGAAGGACCTTCAGCATGCACCCTGCACTTCCCCTACCCACCATCCAATGATTATACGGGCATGAGGGGCACCCGTTTTTAAAGACCCCACCCCACAACCGAAATAGAGTCCCCATTCATAAGATACGACTTTCGGTTTATGGATTACATGTAATGCTATTGGCTTTCTATAAACCGAAATAGAGTCCCCATTCAGAAGAATCGGGACTCTATTTCGGTTTATAGAAAGTCAATAGCATTACATGTATTTCATAAACCGAAAGAATTCAATTGACCTATTCTTATGAATGGGGACTCTATTTCGGTTTATAGAAAGCCAATAGCATTACATTTATTCCATAAACCGAAGGTCTATAAACCGAAAGACATTCGGTTTATAGACTTTCGGTTTATGGAACACATGTAATGCTATTGCTATTCTATACACTGAAATAGAGTAAATAAGAGTGAAATAGAGTAAATGAGTCAATTGACCTATTCGTATGAATGGGGACTCTATTTAGGTTTATAGAAAGCCAATAGCATTACATGGCTATTGGCTTTCTATAAACCGAAATAGAGTCCCCATTCATACGAATAGGTCAATTGACTTATTCGTATGAATGGTGACACTCTTACCCACATTTTACTTCATTTTGCAGCACTCTAGCCCTTTCCAGGACTTTTTTAGAGGCATTTTAGTAGCCAAAAGTTCGTGTCCCCATTGACTTCAATGGGGTTCGGGGTCAAGTTCGGGGTCAAGTTCGAGCACGGACCCGGACATTTTTTCGAAGTTCGGCCGAACCTGCCGAATCCGAACATCCAGGTGTCTGCTCGACTCTGTTTGTGAGTAATAGTCTTTAGGGCTTACCCAATAGGTTAACCTGGACTGGCAGCTTTCCGACTACTGACATTCACCATTCAATACATACAGATATCATCTGGATCCGTCAGGCTAAATGTTATGTTGCTATAAGAAGCACTGCAGTGAAATCTAAATTTATTAAACAGTCTTCAAATACAAGGTGACAAAGGGATAACAGGGAAAAAAATGCCTACAAAAGCGTTTTCGGAGGGGAAAATAGGTCTGTTTTACTGGGATGTGTTAATACATTCAAAAATGTTCCACTATCAATATATTTATGGTGTTTTTTCAATGAACGCAAGCATTAAAAAGCTCTTTATGTCATGTTTTGTTTCATTGCAAAAATGTTCTAAAATGCTTTGCATGAAAGTACATTACAGGCCCTATTTCTCTAAAAGAGACAGCCAGCAGAAACATATAGTATTACAAATGAAGTGGTTAGCATAAAGCAACCCAAACATACTGATAGACTAGATTTAATGTATTAATAGAAAATGAAAGTACTGAAGCATCAATAAAATGATATGTATGAGTGAGATTAAAAACAAATGACAGATATGAAGAATACTGCTAGGAGCCTGAATAATATCTTGCTCTTGGATATGTACAATTTCGTGAAGGCCAGAATTGAAAGATGGGAACATGTTTTGCTTTGGGCATATAAAGAGTGAGATATTAAATATAGATAAGGAAGTAAGGAAATGAAAACTTTTCACTATGTAAATCTTATGTCTAAATTAATTTAAATTGGAGATAGTAGGAGAGAAATGTTTTTATAGTTGATTAAGGTAGGCCCGGGTTCTAAACAAACCAGGTTTTATGTTGTTTCTGTGGGTGGGAATTGCACCAGAACCAGGTTAGATATATACATATAATGTTAAATATGTATTCTTTGTTATTGTAAAGCTCTAGATTTAGTTGCTTCCCTAGAACACTTTAAAAAATCCCTATTTTTTTTTTATTTACTTATAAAATTGCATCAGAAAAACACATGAGGGTCTATTCACTTAAATTCAGCTTTGGAGGTTGCGAAAGGGACTAACCCCAAAAATGGGAATAGAAAGGAGGGCAGGAAACAACAGTTAGATCTTATCTGGATGGGATTGTGTATAGGTATACTACACTATACCTTGAAGAAGCGAGGAAAAGTGTAAATACAGAATAAAATCTGTGAATACACTCAATACATTCCCAAATATCCAAAAGAAGAGAGACAATCAGGCTAAATAAATTGTAAGCACTTGTGTGAATAAAACACTAAAATATCGTGCAATAGAAGTACTTGGAATAAAGTGCAATATAGACTGAAAAAAGTAGTGAAAAAATGATAAATATCAATGTGGCAAATCTAGCAATAGATATAAACTGATAATAGAACAAATGTAAATATTACAATATCATGCAATAGAATGATACAAAATAAATAAAGTCCAAAAAATAGTCTTCAATAGCTTGCTCCAAAACAATGTGTAACAAGATACAGTGGAAAATAAGACGAATAGCGAAAAATGAACTGCCAATGTGCAGCCTTCTCTCTTCAAACTAAGCGCTGGTGGTGATAAGCCGGCCGGACTAGTCACCGTGTAGATGGAAGGAGGTAGCGGAGTTGAAGAAGAGGCTTGGAGTTC
This sequence comes from Pelodytes ibericus, assembly GCA_036172795.1. Classification (NCBI taxonomy): domain Eukaryota; kingdom Metazoa; phylum Chordata; class Amphibia; order Anura; family Pelodytidae; genus Pelodytes; species Pelodytes ibericus. The sequence goes on from CM069862.1 coordinate 55,289,853, forward strand.
ATGAAACGTTTAAAACACTCCCACCCTACGCGTTTCGTGACGGACAACGTCACTTCCTCAGGGGCTTTGGAGGTTGACTTTCATTTTGAGACTAAGTCAAATTTGACATCCGGGTTTGAATTTTCCCAAATGAAAGTAAAAGGAGGCAAAATGAGCAAAACTATTTTTGAGACTAAGTCAAACTCGGGTGCCAAATTTGACTTAGTCTCAAAAATAGCTTTGATCATTCCTTTGCCCATTACATTTAATAGGGGAAATTTGAACCTGGGTTTTTGTTTTCTAAGTCAAAGTTGGGTGCCAAATAGACCCAATGGTGAGTCAAATGGAACAAATATCACTAGGATGCAATATAAAAAAATGTTTCCCATATTGTGGGTCATGCAGGGAGCCAAATGTTAATCTGCTTTTGTTCAAAAATGGTAGGTGCGCTCTATAACCCCCACCAACCAAACAGTAAAAGGAAATTAAATAATTTGCCTTAAAAGATGGTCAAAGTTGAACACAATGGAAGATGATTTAGATGATCTCAGTGTAAATATGTAAGAGAAAAAAGCACACAAAACATAGTACAGCACTGTACTTCAACCTGGACTTTTTAAGACTTGTATTTTTTTATTGTTTTTATGATGTTCCCGATTTTTGCTGCAGCTTGATCCCTGAATTTCTGCCTGCACTCGGGATTCTGCTGTTTCTAACTATATGTATAGTATGTATATGTATCTTTGTATTAAAATTCATACTTTGTGATATACTCACATTGAATTCTCTCCTTCATATCATATCCTATGTAATACTGGACGAGGAGAAGGAGCTGAGAATTATACATTGCAATAGATGAGCCTGATACTACCTACAGTTTTGTTAGTGCAATAGCATGCATTTTTCTGCCCTTTATTTTATACCAAAATAGTGCTGTACTATGTTTTTTGTGCTTTTTTCTCTTACATATTTACACTGAGATCTTCTAAATCATCTTCAATTGTGTTTAACTTTGACCATCTTTTAAGGCAAATTATTTAATTTCCTTTTACTGTTTGGTTGGTGGGGGTTATAGAGCGCACCTACCATTTTTTTGCTGTTTGCAATCCACCTTTATGTTTTTATCACGTGTGTATACAGAGAACCACAGAGGCTGGTGATGCTCCATTAGAGATATAAGTGCTATAATCTATTCCTTTTTGTCTATTTTGTTCAGAAATGTTTTTGATCATTCTGTTCCTTTGGGACAGCTCAGCTGTGAATTCTGTTCTGTTGAGAAAACTCAGGGTGAATTTGAAGTATAACAGATTTATTGGACATCGATGGAAAACAAACCAACAAATCTAACAAAACTAACAAAACTAAGGAACAATGTTCCAAAATAGTGAAACATTTCTCTAAACTTACTAAGGCAACTGTGTACAGCCAATAAGAGTGGAAATATCATTTATTTTACTCACAGCTCTAGAGTTTGCATGCACTTGAAGTGAGATACACAAACACATATACACAAAAGGCCTTGTCATAGCAAATTCCAGTACCTGTCAAATACCTGTGGTCTTTCATTTTGATATGAACAACATTACTCCATTATTGGTACATGTAACCATGCAGGCTCATCCAGGCTGTATCCAGACATTTCAGTGTCCTTCTTGCTTTGCTTTGTTGTTTATTATTTATGCTTACACCTTCCCTGCCTTTTATTCCTGCCCTGCCTTGTATTCAAGCCATGCCATGAATCCTGTTATGTTTTCCTTTCTGCCTACCTTTATGTTTCATTCCAGATTTTCTCTGAATCCCTCTGCCTTGTTAATTTACGTCTATATAAACCACACCTGTTTCTGTTCAGTCCTTAGTAGTGCAGTCTACATGTATTTTCTCTGTGTTTAAGTGTCAATTCAGTTTATGTCTTTTAGATTCTATTATTTATTCTTTTGCTAATATTTTGTCTAAGTTAGGGATTTGCCTAATGTGGGGTACCTTGACATGGTTGGCAAGCTAACTTCTAATTGGCCAGTTGGTGAACCAAACTCCCACTGTTACCATCTTTAGTGTTAGGCTAGTTCTTATATTTATGTTTGTTCCCTTTTATATTTCTCTTGTGTTCCTTAACTCTTTGCTTTGTATTGTTTACTCTTATTTTGTTTTTGCTTTATCTTTCTTATGTCTTGCCTTTGTCCTGTAGCCCTGTACTCTGTATTTTTGTTCTGTTCTCCCTCAGAACTAAAGTTGCTTTTCTGGTTTAGCTATACTTGGCTGTCTCTTACTTAATGTACTCCTTGCGATGTAATCTGGATGCAGAAGCTGCTTCACAGGGTCTGGGATGTGGCTTAATAAACATGGGGCCCCAAACCTCCAAGGGATTGTAGTTACTCAACACCAGGTCCTGGGTCTCCACCCTGCAATGTAGCTCCTGATCTCTGGCGCTCAGGGTCCCTTACCACTTGGTCCCTGTGCGTCTGCCTATGATTCATGCTGGTTCCAGTGACTTTCCAGCTTCATCTATTCCAGTCTGAGTATTTGAATATCCTGCATCTAAACCCCACCTGCAGTGCAGAAAGGATCTCCATCCTGTCCTGAGTTTCTGAAAGAGATGACTTCACCGGTGTGGATTAATGCTTTCTGAGGAAGTCAAGTGGACTTGCTGGCATGTCCACTGCTTCTTGAAGAAGTCACTCTGAGAAGATTTCTGTTGGTCTTGTCCGGGGGTCGGCTTTTTTAATATGCTGGTTACTGGGTCTCCTAGTTCTGAGTCTGAACACCTCCTGCTGAGCGAATCTTTATTTTGACCAGGGATTCTGTGGAAGACGTCCTCCTTCCTGTTCCTGTTTTTTGGTAGTCAGTCTACCATGATTTTTCTGCTGGTTGCACCCAGAGGTCACTCATGAAGAAAGGAGTTGTGTTGCAATTCTGCTTTGTCTGGAACCAAATTCCTGATCCACTCATGTTCCGGGGTTGAATTAAGTCCTTTGTGAGAATATGACCTTTGATTAAGCGTAATAATACACAAAATGCATAATGTATGGTCTCCTATCCCCTGTTACGCCGTCTGTACCATTGTTCGGTCTGTTTTGCAGAAATTAAAGAACCTATTTAATTGTATCAACTGGAGTGTGGAGTGCACATTGTTTTTTGTTCCTGTGAGAGAATACTCTCCCACAGTGTGGATCTCCATTTTGACCAGGGAATCTGTAAGAGACTACTTCCTTATCCTAGATTGAATTTTTGAGGAGGTTTGTCTACTAAGCAGTGGTGCTGGTCGTGAACGGAGGTTGCTCTTTGAGAAGGGGGTACTGTCATAAGACAACTCGCATCCAGGCTCATCCAAGCTTTATCCCGGCTTTTCAGTTTCCTCTCTTCATTTGCTATTCTTTTCTGCTTCTTTGTTATTCTTGTTCCTGGGTTCTTTGTTATTCTGTTATCCTTGTGTGTTCTACATTTCCTATTTCTGGTCCCAGCCATATGATGGCACATTCCATACCATCCTAGTGCCAGGCCACAGTTGCGGCATTTCCCAGTCTCTGGCACCTGCCTTAGACTAGCCATAAAACCGTCCCTGCCTAAGTCTAGCTAGTCTGGTACCTGCACAGTTAGCCCCAGAGTGGCTTTTGCCCATGTTCTGTTCTTATTCCCATAAGTGGGATGTCCAGTCCTAGAGTCCCCTAAGTGTGATGCCTTGTTCCTTTAATGGTGATCCTTTGTCAGTTTCCAGCCCTGATCAGTCTCAGTTTGTAGCCTTGTTATACCTCGCTCTTGTACCCAGTTTCTACGTTTTCTCTGTTCTCTGATCCATTTCTGGTTTTCCTTTGTCTGTGATTACATCCCTTCCGGGTTTTCATGGATTCCTTCTCTCTTGTTACTCAGTTCCTCTATATAAGTGTGCTCCACCTTTTGCTTTAGTTTCCTTTCAGTCCTCAGTCCTGTGCAGCCTTCTTCAAGCATTCTCTGCTTGTATGTATGTGCAATGTTAATGCTTAAAGTTTTAGTTAGGTACTTGCCTAGTTGTGGGGTACCTTGACGCGGTTGGCAAGCTAACATCTAATTGGCCAATAGGTGAACTAACCCATCAGCATTATACCATCTTTAGTTTTTTTCTGCCCGCCAAATGTACAACTCAGTGTGCCAAAATTTGCACAGTGTTCTCTGTATGTCATGCCTCCTGCCCCCCAACCAATAACTTTCTTTGACATTTTGTACCCTGCCTATCCCAGACACCCTCTATCTTCCTTACACTTACTGTTTTTTTAATTGTTTTATTTTTTCTGTAAAATCTGCAATAAAATTGTATGTACAAAAAAAAACCTTGGGTCTTGACTATCATAATATTGGTAGACTTAAGCTTTTGTTATACTTGTAATGACAATAAACAGTGGTACAAATGCTATAATTTCAGAATATTTCCTGCATTTAACATTTCCAAAGCAATTACATTTTTCCCAGAAATATATAAATGATGCAAATTCAGAATTTGTCCAGACATGCAGTTGATAAAACCCATTATGCTTAAAATATTTTCAAATTATGATTTGTCTGTATGTAAGGATATCACTGTGGTGTTTTTTTTATAATGGAAAGTTGTTACCCACCGGCATATTTCAAACATAATGCAAAATAATGGACAGTGTTTTGCTAATGCTTCTGTTTTATTGTTTTACATGCTTTAATAATTGGTCATTCTAGCCCTTATTTAAAATGTTGAGTAGACATTAGCATAATAATGTATCTTAAAGACAGTCATCTTTTTAAAGATATGTGTGTTCTCGGTGGATGAATTATGGATGGATGAATTATAAATAGGCCTGCATATTGCTCCCAGCTCTGTGTAGAAGAGGAAGGTTGCTGGATTGTTTATTGAAAGGTATAGTGACTTTATTGAAAATGAACCAGGGGATGGGAGGGCTGGCTAACAGGCGCAGATGCTTTTTCACGGAGTAGCCATGCTGTGTATTTCTGTGGTTTGTGTGATCTGAACAGAGAGCACACAAACCCCAGAAATACATCCAGGAGACAGACAGCAGTTGCGAATTCGGCAACAGAGTCACTCATTCTGTTGCCAATTTGACCAGCACAAAAAGTATACAAATATTTGGGGGGTGCTGGCTGTTCACAAACCCCCAGAAATACATAAGATACACCATGCCTGTGCTTGAAAGGTGTGCACTGGACTGTCACTCAGGGGCACAATACGCCCCTGCTGGGTACTATTGGCCCAGGGGGCAAAAACAACTTAGTGACCCATGGTGCAACTTCATCCGTGAACCTGTTATCATCAATGATAGACACAAATAGACAGACTAGACAGGTATGTTAAGGTACAGAGATTGAAAGACAGAAAATACACTTGGATAGAAAAACAGACAGAGCATGGTTGGGTCCAAATCCATTATACCCGGTTTCCACTGGCCTTTTATCATCTCTTCCTCACATGTAGAAATGTAGAAGGGGAGAAATGAGGTTAAGCTGAGGTGAGGCACTCTCCTCTAACACAGGTACACACCTAGGGATCTGTGGGGAAGGCCAAAATACTGAGCATCCCTGTGATCATAGCTTTCAATCAAAACCTATTGATCCCATCCATTGCCTCATGTAGGTTGCCTAGCTTACATATTAGGGCATTTATAAGTTAAATGTGATGCAGCACTAGCCCTTTAAGTCAGATTATAGAGCAGCCCAGGAGTTAATTTCCCCCGTCCACCCTTACCTGTCTTCCCCTGGTTTTGCTAGCCTGTCTGGCAGCTCATTTGATGTACATGGCAATTATCTATTACATTACATTTTAACAAACATATTTTGTTCCCCGGTTAGAAAAAATAAGATACTATACATTTAAAAAAAACCTCAAACCAAGCTACCAATTAGAATGAGGTATCAGAGTAAAATTCCCCTGCGAATATTTGTCAAGTATTTTGAGGTTAATATTCAGAAGAGGCTGATTTTTCAAAAACAAAAATTATAATATTTCTCAGAATGCCAAATAGAAATTTTTTGCAGTTAAATTCTACAAAGAATCTATAATTAAATCTAAATAGAATTACATTTTCAAATATATAGCTTGACAACACTATTAATTTCTTGTAATGTGGTTTATATCTTTATTCTTTCTTACAGCTATTTGTGTAACGTAGGCTGGAAGTATAAACGTTGTTTTCCATGTTTGAAAGGGCAGTTTACATATTTATAATAGTTTTATGCAAAATAGCACTTGACATGTCTGGGTATTTATTGAACACAATCTTTCAAGTACAGGGGATTTCAGGGTGAGGATGGGCGGAGCTGTTCCTTTATCTGCACCTATCGTACCACATACGACACCTGGAACCTTTATGTGATGCTTACAAATCTTTGCGTGCTTTGTCAAGTGAAGAGCTCTGGACTATACCTCCAAAACAGTGGCCCCAATAAGAGCAGGTCCACCAAGTCTCTACACGCCGGGTGTTCCAAAGCACCTAGAACAAGTGAAAAAAAAGAATACTGATGGAGAGGCGAGATATCAACGAACCAATATCTTTAAATGGTGCCAATCTTCAAAATGGGTACAGACAGAAAAAACAGCCAGAAACTATGACTTATGTGTGTTGTTTACTAAGACACTTGACATAGGCTTGATTATATGTGGCTCAGTCTATTCTGACACTATGTAATATGTCTATTTAGAAACAATGTAACATTGACATAGTGAAAATGTTACATTGTTTCTAAATAGACACATTATAGTGTCAGAATAGACTAACTTCCTCTGCCATCTTACTCATTCAGGAATGTTCATCTGATGTTGTTTTTTTTGGGGGGACTACACATAAAGGTTACTCCGTGGTATTTTCATATAAACTCAGGACTTACCCCAGGACATGCCCCATCACCCACATGGCATGACCAGAACTTACCTCAGGACATTACTAGTGTTGAGCGAACCCGAACCGCACTGTTCGGGTTCGTACCGAACATTACGGTTTTTGAACCCCGGACCCGAACACGCACATTCCACTGTATGTTTTAGTGGCCAAAAGTTTGTGTCCCCATTGACTTTAATGGGGTTCGGGGTCAAGTTCGGGGTCAAGTTCAAGCACGGACCCGGACATTTTTTCGAAGTTCGGCCGAACCTTTCAATCCCGAACATCCAGGTGTCCGCTCAACTCTAGAAATTACCCATTACCTACATTGAACACCCAAGACTTAACCCAGCACACTGGGACATGCCCCATCACCACATTGCACACCCATGACTTACTCCAGCACCCCAGGCATGTCCTATCACCGACATTGCGCACACAGGACTTACCCCAGGACATGCTCCATCACCCAAATAGCACACCCAGGACTTACCCCAGCACATGCCCCATCACCCACATTGCACACATAGGACTAACCCCAGCACTCAAGGACATGCCCCATCACCAGCACTCAGGGCCGGCGCTACAGTAAGGCAGCATAGGCTGGCATATTGGAGGGGCAAAATCCTGGCATATTGGAGGGGCAAAATCCGGGCATATTGAGTGGAAATATCCTGACATATTGGAGGAGTAAAATCCGGGCATGTTGAGTGGCACAATCCGGGCATATTGAGTGGCACAATCCGGGCATATTGAGTGGCACAATCTGGGCATATTGGAGGGGCAAAATCTTGGCGTATTGGAGGGCAAAATCTTGGCATATTGGAGGGGCAAAATCCGGGCATATTGAGTGGCACAATCCTGGCATATTGGAGGGGCAAAATTGTGGCATATTGGAGGGGCAAAATCCTGGCATATTAAATGGCATATTGGAGGGGCAAAATCCTGGCATATTGAGGGGCAAAATCCTGGCATATTAAATAGCATATTGGAGGGACAAGATCCTGGGATATTAAATGGCATATTGAGGGGCAACATCCTGGCATATTTAGTGGCAAAATCCTGGCATATTAAATGGCATATTGGAGGGGCAAGATCCTGGGATATTAAATGGCATATTGAGGGGCAAAATGCTGGCATATTAAATGGCATATTGGAGGGGCAAAATTCTGGCATATTGGAGGGGCAAAATTCTGGCATATTGAGGGGCAAAATTCTGGCATATTAAATGGCATATTGAGGTGCAAAATATTGGCATATTAAATGGCATGTTGAGGGGCAAAATACTGGCATATTGAGTGGCTAAATACTGGCTTATTGAGTGGCAAAATAGTATGTCTCAGGTTATGTGTGTATTGGTGTCACTGTGTGTGTGTAAGTGGTAAGGGTGTGTGTAAGTGTGTCACTTTCTGTGTAAGGGTGTGTGTGTAAGTGTGTCACTGTGTCTGTGTAAGGGTGTGTGTAATTGTGTCACTTTGTCTGTGTAAGGTTGTGTGTGTAAGTGGTGTGTCTCCGTGTGTGACGGGTGTCTTTGTGTTTAAGGGTTTCAATGTGTGACACATTTAGAGCATGCGAGTTGAATATTTAGATGTATTTATTTTTTACATTATACTTCTTATACCTTCGCCTGTGTAGACAAAAATCCCTGCCAACACTGCACAAACAGGATAAACCTCTGCACACCAGCACATGCTCAATTATCCATATTGTACACCCAGGACTTACTCCTGCACCCCAGGCCAAGTCCCATTGTACACATTTTACACCCAGGACATGCTCCATCTCCCATATTGTACACCCTTTACATGCCCATCACTTACATTGCACACCCATTATAGAAAAGTGTGTCACAACAACTTTAGTTTACTTTACAGCAATATTTTTACAATTGTATTTATTGTTCAAACAAAACTTTGCCAACATATTACACTAGACCCTAAACACACAGAAACAAAACAATTAAGAATGTTTATGAAATAAATGGTTTAAAAAGCTTATTGAAAATAGATAATAGACAAAAGAGTTTAATTCAAAATGATATCTTCAAAATAAACGAACAGTCCCTGAGTGATTTGATATACCCCATAATAAATAAATGGAAATTAGATATAGAGGGAGAAATAACACTTAGTGATTGGTTAGTAATTATCCCCGAAACCAAGAAGAACACTCAATGCTTAAACCTGATCGAATAGCAGTCCAATATCATCACACGATTGTATATGGTATATGGTGGTCTTGTCCTGCACTTAAAAAAATTGGGAAATGGTTTTTAATATAGCTCAAGACATGAGTAGGACCTCAATAGAATTTCACCCAAGAATAGCTTTGTTACACCTGGGATGGCATAGAACAGAAAAGAAGCAGCAATTTATAATTATACAGATCTTGTTGGCAGCCAAAATTAATATTGCAAGATTATGGGAAAAGGAGGAAATTCCTAATTGGCTAACTCTTAAAAATCTAATTTCCTATCAATTAGAGATGGAAAAAGAGAAGTCTGCATTGACTTCAGACGTAATAGAATAATGGGTAAACTTTATTGGAGCGAAAGAGGAAACCCTGGTAAAAACAGAAAGGAAAATTTAGATAGAACCATAGGATTTATCAAACCCCATCTGCCTTGCTGTACCCCCACACCCCCACAGACCTCACTTAGATTTGCAGTAATAACTGTAATAGAACCGAATTAATGGAACACTTTACGTGAAATGTTTGGATGTTTATTTTAAGTGCAATAATTTAATAACAAATGAAAGTCAAGAATACTCATGCTAAGCAAGCGACGAGTTTATCAGATGCACTTTTATTGAGAGAATTATTGTATAACGTGGTTTTGTATGTTTGTATATTCTTTTTTTATATATTGAAATGAAGAAAATGTGATAAATATAAAAAAAACAAGAACAATTGTTATTAGATGGATTAAAACAATGTGTTCTGTTACTTCAGTAGGATACTGAAATGTGAAAGATAGAAAATAATTGAAATTTGATTTGATTAATACATTTTTGTACATAGCCTTTAGCCCATCTCTGAAATTGTGTTTTATAATGCACATTCTGCAGGATTATGCCAAGAGAGAAAGTAATACTAAAGCATTTCAAGGCATCAAGATAAAAGCCAAATCTTGTTGATGTGTTACCTTCTTATGTGAAATATTCAATGTGTCAAGTGCTATTCCAATGTGATTGATTTAAAAAAAAATGTTATGCACTCAAGATGCATTAAAAAGCAGCAAAGGTTATAATTCTAAACTTAGTAAGATTGTTTTAATCTACATTCTTTTGGATCATTTACAGTTTTGATGATAAAGTGTTTTATGATGGAGCTATAAAATATTCCATATGTTCCTTTAGTGGATATGTTCCACAGCAGGCCCGGACTGGCCATCGGGCACACCGGGCAAATGCCCGGTGGGCCGCGGTGGCCATGGGCCGAGGCCGGCAGGGGAGGTCCCAGAATCTCCCCTGCCGGTCTATGCAGGGCCGGCACTCTCCGAGCGCCGGCCCCGCTGTTTGACATGAAGGGCCGGTGAGGACATCAAAGATCTCCCTCACCGGCCCACATGCCTTCAAATACGGCCGCCGGCGGGGAGAGAGGGAGAGAGGACCCGGCGGAGCTCTAACTTGCAGCTCCACCGGGTTCCTCTCGCGAGATCCGGAGCATTGCCATAGCAACGACCGGATCTCGCGAGAGTGAACCTCTCACCACGAGGGAACATTGCCACCGCCAGTCGCAGGTACCAGCGTGCCGGTCCCCCCCTCCCAGGCTAAAGGTAAGAAAGGAGTGATGGGTGTGAGAGTGCTGTGTGTGATGGGTGTGAGAGTGCTGTATAAATGTTAGAATGGATTGTGTGTGTGTGTGTGTAGGGGGGGGGGGGATAGGTAAATAAACAAATAAAATAACAGGCATTATGTCCCCATAATGCCTGTTATTTTATTTGTTTATTTACCCCCCCCCCCTACACACACACACACACACAATCCATTCTAACATTTATACAGCACTCTCACACCCATCACACACAGCACTCTCACACACACAGCACTCACACACCCATCACACACAGCACTCACACACCCATCACACACAGCACTCTCACACCCAGCACTCTCACACACACAGCACACTCACCCATCACACACAGCACTCTCACACCCAGCACCCTCACACACACAGCACCCTCACACACAGCACCCTCACACCCAGCACTCTCACACACACAGCACCCTCACACACATCACGCTCACACACAGCACTCTCACACCCAGCACTCTCACACACACAGCACTCTCACCCATCACACACAGCACTCTCACACCCAGCACCCTCACACACACAGCACCCTCACACACACAGCACCCTCACACACAGCACTCTCACACCCAGCACTCTCACCCCCAGCACTCTCACCCATCACACACAGCATTCTCACACAGAGCACTCTCACACACACAGCACTCTCACACCCAGCACTCACACCCATCACACACAGCATTCTCACACAGAGCACTCTCACACCCATCACACACAGCATTCTCACACACACAGCACTCTCACACACAGCACTCTCACACACAGCACTCTCACACACAGCACTCTCACACACAGCACTCTCACCCATCACACACAGCATTCTCACACAGAGCACTCTCACACACACAGCACTCTCACACACACAGCACTCTCACACACACAGCACTCTCACACCCAGCACTCACACCCATCACACACAGCATTCTCACACAGAGCACTCTCACACCCATCACACACAGCATGCTCACACCCATCACACACAGCATTCTCACACACACAGCACTCTCACACACAGCACTCTCACACACAGCACTCTCACCCATCACACACAGCATTCTCACACAGAGCACTCTCACACACACAGCACTCTCACACACACAGCACCCTCACACACACAGCACTCTCACACCCAGCACTCACACCCATCACACACAGCATTCTCACACAGAGCACTCTCACACCCATCACACACAGCATTCTCACACCCATCACACACAGCATTCACAGCATTCTCACACCCATCACACACAGCACTCTCACACACATCATACACAGCACTCACACACATCACTCTCACACACCATCACTCTCACACACCGCCCCCCTCACACACCGCCCCCCTCATCACACCACCCCCCTCATCACACCGCCCCCTCACACACACATACTGCACCCCTCACATACACACAGAACACAACACACTGCAGAACAGACATACACAATACTTACATATATATATATATATACACACAGCACCCCTCACACACATACTGCACCCCTAAACACATTACATTCCAGACACACACTAGATCCCTTACCCAACTCTGGATCATCTACACACATACACACACTAGATCCCTATATACACTCTGAAACCGTTATAAACACACACTCACTAGATCTCCTATACACAATTTGGGTCCTTCAAACACACACTAGACTCATATATATATATATGTATATATACACACACTAGATTCCTTGTAAGCAAACACATACTACACCCCTAAACACACACTAAATCTATATATATATTCACACACACACACTATAGCCTGTATGCACACACTTGCTATATCCCCTATACACACATTCTCTACAGCCCCTAGCCACATATGCATCACATTACACCACAAACACAACACAACTAAAACCGACCTTATTACACAATACCACACCACAATCAGCTCACTCTACACACACGCAATCCCACAAGCAGGCTCCAAACACATGCTCAATACTCTTTCCTGGCATTTTTGTCTCCTGGTATCCATTTATAGAGACACCAGAGACAAGTTGCAAGGAAACACAGTGCAAGCATGTTATTACATTTGCTTGCACTGTGCAGAACACATACAGGGCTTTTTTCTCATGCTAGAGCTCTTCAGCAGAGCTCTGCGCATGGTCTGCCCTGGAAGAGCATTGAACCAATATGCTCACTTTGAGAGGGAGCGTGTTTGTCATTGGTGATGACAAAACACACCTCCTCTGCCCCGCCCCCTTCTTAGTGGGCCGCTGTGATCAAAAAATGCCCGGGCCGAATTTTTCTCCCAGTCCGGCCCTGTTCCACAGTGCCCCATATGTCCCCACACATTTCACAGTGCCACAATACCCCTTCTTTCCACAGTGCCGCATATGTCCACTAGAGTTGAGAGGACACCTGGATGTTCGGATTCGGCGGGTTTAGCTGAACTTCGGAAAAAAGTCTGGGTTCGGGATCGAACTTGAACCCCGAACTTGACCCCGAACCAGCACCCCATTGAAGTCAATGGGGAAACGAACTTTTGGCCACTAAAATGCCTCTAAAAAGTCCTGGAAAGGGCTAGAGGGCTGCAAAAGGAAGTAAAATGGGGGTAATAGTAGGACAAGTGCCCTGCAAACAAATATGGATAGGGAAATAACTTCAAATAACATAAAATACATACAAATAAAAATACAGCTGAGCCATAAAATATCACTAGATGGAATCTTTGATTTTAGTTTTGGAAGAACATAAATCTAAATCTAAAGCATGGCTGCCAGGAGGATCAACAGAATTATCCATTTGAGAGAGTCTTGGAGTGCAGGGTATTCTCTTTTAGTTTATACTAAGTGGCCCATAGGTTGAGGAGGCGGTGACCGTGGCGGTGTAGGTGGAAGTGGCGCTGGAGGAGGAGGAGGTAGCCAGAATTTTTCACAGTGCGCTGTAAGCCTAGTATTGGACTGTTCTATTTGACTCTCAGATATGAAGTGCACGCAAATGTACTATTTACCACCCAAAACTATTAGAATTTTTCAAAGTGCGCTGTAAGCACAGTATTTGACGGTTCTATTTGACTCTCAGATGTAATACATGTAATGCTATTGCTATTCTATAAACCGAAATAGAGTCCCTATTCATACAAATAGGTCAATTGATATAGAATAGCAATAGCATTACATGTATTTCATAAACCGAAAGTCTATAAACCGAATGTCTTTCGGTTTATAGACTTTCGGTTTATGGAATACATGTAATGCTATTGGCTTTCTATAAACCGAAATAGAGTCCCCATTCATAAGAATTTAAGAATATAAGAATGCCAGGATTATGCCCCTCAATATGCCAGGATTATGCCCCTCAATATGCCAGGATTTAGACACCCAATATGCCAGGATTTTCCCCTCAATATGCCAAGATGATGCCCCCTCAATATGCCAGGATTTTCCCCTAAATATGCCAGGATTATGCCCCTCAATATGCCAGGATTATGCCCCTCAATATGCCAGGATTTAGACACCCAATATCCCAAAATTTGGGCACCCCCCCCTACCCACGTTGCACACCTACGACATGACCCATAACCCACGTTGCACACCAGGACATGCCCCATCACCACATATACATGCCTCCATCACCCCATTACATACACATTTCCAATATTTTTTTTTTTTTTCCTTTTCTTTTTTATTATGAACATACAAAAAATACATTGACTATACAAAATACATTAAGGGTGATAAGGCATAAGAGAAGGGAGAAAAGAGAGGGATTAGTTCGTAACGGTAAAAAGTGGGAATGTGCCCATTTCCGTCAAGCCCATGGGCTGTCTTTACTCCATCTTTCCCTCTTCCTCCCTCCTTAGTTTATTTAATAAATCTTCATAAATGTCCCTTAATCATTGTGTTAAACCGATAGACATATATACAAAAGATGGTAGACGCGGGGGGCAGGGAATCTGGTGTTGGGGGGGAGAGAGCTTGTTTCTACTGGTTATGTGACTATCGTTAGTAGTTTATCTATCCAGGCTTCCCAGAGGTTGATTTTTAGGTTGTTATAGGAGTCTTGTCTAAGAATTCCCTGTTCCATCTTAATTTGGTGTATAGTTTGGTTTTTTATTTCCTGCCAAGAGGGGATGTTAGCGGTTTTCCATCGGCGGGCTAGGGACAATTTCACACTCATCAGGATATGGTTTATCAAGTCAGACTCTGAAGTGGACATATGTGGCCAGTCCAGATGTAAAAGAAAGGTTTTCGGGGATTGCTCTAAATTTCTAGTTGTCAGCTTTTTAATACGTGTGGCTATTTCTGTCCACAGTGCCCGGACTCCCACACACGACCACCAGATGTGGATGTAATCTGCATTTGGTCTGCCACATCTCCAACATTCTGATGAACAGTTTGGGTAAAATTTCGCTAGTCTGCTAGGCACATAGTGCCATCTGTGCATTATTTTATTTTTATGTTTAAGTCTGTTTCCCATTTCCCCAGGGCCACGGGTCTAGGGTCATTTCTCGTCTCTTTCAAGAGATTTAGACATTTTGTTAAGAGATTTTTCTCTGTTGCCGATTCTAGGATTTGAATTAGTGATGTGCTGGATTTTGTGTTTTTTGCTACGTTTCCTCTTGAGAGGAAGTTGCAAGTTCTTATATAGGTGTAGTTGTCTTTGATTGTTAGGCCATATTTTACTTGGAGGTCTAGGAAGGGTTTTAAGATCCCTTGTTCCATTATGTCAGAAATTTTGGTTAGGCCTTTCTTTACCCAGGCATCATAGTTGATATTTTCTATATTGTAAGCAGCTGTTTCTAATGGAAGATTTTCCAGTAGCTTGCCTTTGATTCCTAGTTTCTTGCTCATGATTCCCCAAGTGGACTTTATATCTTTCAGTATATGGGAATTTCCTTGAGCAAGTATTTGCTTCTTGTCCGGGACTAACGTCCAAATCAGTTGTTTTAGGGTTTTGACACCTGATCTGTGGGATTCTATTTCTTCCCAAATCTCTCTTTCTTCTCTTTCTCTGATAGAGTTTATTAGATGTAGGAACATTGCTGCTTCATGTGATTCCAGGATGTCAGGGGCACCCAGCCCTCCTTCTTTATATTTTAGTTTTAATACCTCTCTATTCATTCTGGGTTTTTTATTTCGCCATATAAACTTTGAAAAGGCCGCCTGGATCAACATTAACCATGGTTTCGGGATTCTTATAGGTATCATACGCATGAGGAAGTTGAGCTTCGGCAGAATGTAGGCTCTAAGTACGTTGATGCGTCCTAACCACGATATCTCTGAGTTAGCAAGATCTCTTAGCTGTTTGTTAGTTTGTTGAATGAAGGGCAGGATGTTATACTCCCATATCTTATTAGGGTTTTTTGGGATATTAATTCCCAGGTAAGGACAGTGTCTTTTTACCCATTCAAAATTATAGTTTTCCTTGATATATTTTTTTTCTTTTTCAGGCATATTCTTTACTAGGATCATTGATTTATTTGTGTTTAGTTTATAATTAGAAAATCTACTATAAATTTCTATTACTTTACTAACTTCATTCAGGGAGGAGACTGGATTCTCCAACAGGATTAGAATATCATCTGCGTAGAGAATTACTTTGAGTTCCATCTGACCGATTTGGCACCCTTTTATTTTGTGATTTTGTCTTATATCTTCCGCTAAAAACTCTATTGATATCACATAGAGCAGGGGGGATAGAGGGCACCCTTGGCGGGTCCCATTAGAGATGGGAAACCAGCTTGCGTCTGACCCTTTGCCTATTGATCTGGCCGTCGGGGACAGATATAGTGCCATTATGGCATCCAAAATCCAGCCCGACAGGCCGTAGGCCTCCAGTGCACGGCTCAGGAAAGTCCACTTCACCCTGTCGAAGGCTTTCTCTGCGTCCACCGAAAGGGCGAGGAATGGAGTTCCCGAGCCGTGCATCATTTCTAATACATTCAATACTCTTCTCACACAGTTTGCCATCGACATACCCTTAATGAATCCGACTTGGTCCCGATGTATAATTGAGTGCAGAATTGGTTGTAGTCTTTTTGCTAGTACACTGGCATACAGTTTTATATCTACATTCAGTAAGGATATAGGCCTATAATTTGATACCAAGTCTGGAGATTTACCAATTTTTAGGACTGGAATAATATTGGCCCGTAACATTTCACTAGGGATCGATCTTTCCCTCACCATTTCTTTGAAAGCTATTGTAATATGGGGAGTTAGGATCTTGCTGAATGTTTGATAAAATAGATTTGAGTAGCCATCCGGGCCTGGAGTTTTTTTTTTACTTAGACTATTTATGGCTGTGCTAATTTCTTTTGGAGCGAAAGGTTTACATAGCTCTATAAGATGTTCTGGTGATATTTTTTTAACTACTCTGTTATTAAAGTATGGGTCTAAATTTTCAACTTTTGTTGGAATATTATATAGCTGATGATAATAATCATTAAAGGCTTTTGCTATTTTTGTTGGAAGACGCTGTTCGCCTTCTTCTGTTATAATCTTATGTACCACTTGTTTCGCTCTTTTTCCCTTGACTTTATTGGATAGCATTTTTTCTGCTCTGTTTCCCTGGTAGTACCACTTTGATTTCATAGTCTCTAAATTTCTTATGGCTTGTTCTTGAAGAAGTCTATTTATTTGTTGTTTTATTGTTCCTATCTCTTGGATTTTTTGTTCAGAGGGGTTTTCCTTGTTATCTCTAGATTTCCCATATAGGTCCATGTATAGATCTGTCAGGCAAGCGCCCCTTTTTTTCCTTTTTATTGATCCACTCTTAATAAAGTGGCCTCTTAAAGTTGCTTTATAGGCGCACCAAACTATGGGTTCTGAGATTTCATTATTAGCATTTTCTTTAAAAAAAAGATCGGTCATTTTGTTGACTTCTTCTATATCTTTAGATTCTTTTAATAGGAGATCGTTTAATTTCCAGGTTGAGCGGGAGCCTTTTGGTTCGCTATCCTTTAAGTCCATAACGAGGGCACTGTGGTCTGACCATGTCACCTCTCTTATTGAGACTTTTTCCACTCCTTTTATTAATTGATGATTCCCAAAAAAGAAATCAATTCTTGAGTATACTGCATGTGATTTGGAGTAACAAGAAAATTCTCTTTCTTGTGGATGGAATGTGCGCCATACGTCTAGAAGCTCAGCATTATGTATAATTTTTGTAAACCTATTAGCTCTGCTTTTAGTTTTTTTGTCTGGGGGGGATTTCTTTACGGATAATCTGTCCATATTACCATCCATTAAACAATTGAAATCTCCTCCTATGATTAATTTACCTTTTTTTATCTTAGTGATTTTGGATATTAATTTTTGAATGAAGTTTACTGTTGCTGTGTTTGGGGCATAAACATTAATAATTGTAAATAGTTCTCCTAGAATCTGACAAACTAAGATAATAAATCTACCTTCCTCATCTATCTCCTGGTATTCTACCTGGAAGTCTAAGTCTTCTGAAATCAGTACTGCTACTCCTCTTTTTTTCTTATTTATAAGAGCTGATGAGATAATTGTGCCATAATTATTTGGAATCCATTTTTTACTGTCCTCTTTTCGCCAATGCGTCTCTTGTAGGAGAACAATTTGGGCTTTTATTTTCCTCAACTCACTAAATACTACTGATCTTTTGACTGGAATATTCAATCCCTGGGTGTTAATTGATATAACTCTAACCATATTCTTGGGCAATCCCCCCCTTGTTCCCGGCCCCACGCGTCGCATCTATAACAACATAAACAAACAACATATGACAAATTTTAATGGGAAAGCCCATTATAATCTCCACTACCGACGACATTTCGGGTAGTGGGGATTTAAATACCATGTTACCATGGGTCATTTCAAGCTCCAATTCTAGGTTGAAGCTGAGCCCGCTGAGTGCGTTCATCCTCCGGGGAGGGAAAAACAATGATCTCCTATGAGTTCCTCTCTCTCGTCTATACTCTCCCAAATCTCCGATATGGGAGGCGGAGGTGGTAAAGAGAGGAGAGAGAAGAGAAAAAAAAAAACAAAAAAAAATTAGAATAAATAAATAAATGACTAAATTAACATTTCCCTATCCTTCTTCTTCCTTATGGCACCGAAAAAACAATAATATCGTGCTGTGGGGGAGAGCCCTGTGATACAGTGATTCTAAGTGTATTTGATAGGTTCCCCCTTATTGTGCCTCTATCTCCATGTTCCCTCTTTAGAAGGTGTCCCTCCCTCTTCCCTATCTCCCCCTCTGAGCTATCCCTCCCCGTGCTTCTCCCTCCACATCTATACTATCCTACTGTGATATTATTAGAACAGTGAATTATGTAGTGAATTTAAGTGCTATAGAATATTGGGGTGAGGGGACCCCGAATTACTAGAAATACGATTGGTACAAGGAGTGTTTTTAATTACTTCCTAAAAGGTGTGATGCCCTAAAATGAAATCTATATTACCCTATTCTCTAATACTACTATATGTTAGATTAACTGCGCCAGGGAAGGCTAGAGAAGGAGAAAAAAAAAAAATATATATTTATAGTATATATTAAAAAAAAAAAAAAAAAAAGTGCAGTAGTTGTGGTAATAAGTCATAGATGTAATAGGTCTGAGTCCTTAAGATGTTCCCTTTCTTAAATCTCTATCGAGAGGAAAAAAAAAAAAAAAAAGAAATGTATTTCTCCTCTCCTCCTCCTCAAAGACCATCTCAGCTGTTATGAGTCCAGGTGTTGAGAGAAGAGTTTCTTCCTTTTCTCTAATGGATCACTTTCTCCCTCCTCATATCTCCAGGTCTTTGATGATCTTCTGCACGTCCCCTTTCTACATTAGATTTTGCTGAGTTAGCCAATTGGCGGCTTCTTCTTCTGAGTTGAAAGACACTGTATTTCCTTCTGAAAAGATGATAAGTCTTGTCGGAAAACCCCACATGTACTTTATCTCATGTTTCCTCAGAATCAGGGTGGTTGGAGAGAAGGCTCTCCTCTTTTGTCTTGTTTCAAATGAGAGATCTGGGAAAATCTTTATATTTGAATTCTCTCCTTTATTTGGGGTCTGCCTGGCTAGCTTCATAATATTTTCTCTCATTATGTATGAGTGGCAGCAGATTATTACGTCTCTTGGAGCTTCTGCAGGGGCGTTTTTTGCCTTATATAATCTGTGGATTCTGTCGATATAATTTGTTTCCTGTTCCATCTTTATTCCCAAATCCTCAAAAAAATGTTTTACAAAAGCATATAATTGCCCCTGAGGGACAGATTCTGGGATATTCCTTAATCGAAGGTTGTTACGTCTCGCCCTATCCTCTAGTTCGGCGACTTTCCCTTCCAAAAAGGATATTCTGCTGTGCTGCTTTTTTAAAGACGCTTTCGAGTCTGTTGATAGAGTTTCCAGGTTGTTAAATCTTTCTTCTAAATTTTGTATCTTTTGTCCGATTTCTCCTATTTCGAGCTTGAGGTCGGTGCTATTTTTAATTATCTCTTGTTTTATTTGTTCCGCTTGGGACTGAAGGCATGATTTTAAATATTCTGGAGAAATGCTTCCTCCTTCATCTCGTTTGCTCTCCACCTCTTCTGGAGTTTTTTTGTTTCGATCTTTATTCGAGGGGCTGATGGAGCCTGCGTCCGACATGCTTCTGTCTACTTGGGAGGAAAAAAAATTAGAGAAACTTTTTTCTTGCTTCTGGTCTTTTCTTGTAGTCTTTCTTTCTCTTTCCTTCTCCGGGTGCTTCTGCTCGTTTCCTTTTTTACTTGCCATGATTCTTTGGAGACCTTTTCCTTACGCTCCTCTTTTCCTTTTTTTTTTTTTTTCCCCCTTTTCTTCCCTTTTATATTCTCTCTTTCTTTCCCTTCTTCCTTCTCCACACTCTTATCCCAGATATTATCGGGTATTTTTGAGTCGTAAGTCTTCGGTTTTCCTTATAGTTTGGGGGGCCGCGGGGCGGTTCGGTGAGTTTCTGGAGCAAAGTTCCTTAATATTATCCCGGTTGGGCGTAGGTTTCTCTTTGCCTCTTCCTTACTCCTCGTATTTTTTTTTTTCCCCTTTTTTATTCCTTCTCTTTTTTCCTTTTCTTTTACCCTTCTTCCCTATTTCGTACTCCTCCTATTGTTTTATCAGGAGGGTCGTAGGAACTGCTGACACTGTTTGAGCCTTAGGACAAGGAGTATGGGGTCGAGGATTTAAAATTACGCTTCTTTTGTTGTCCTCTTTTGTTTTTATTTTATTTTTGTTATTATTTTTTATTTATTTTTTATTTTTTCCCTTATGCTTTATATGGGAAAGAGGAGGGGAGGAGGAAGATGGCAGAGCTAGCTTGTTCAGTTACAATATCTTCAATTTAGAGTAGTTTATACTCAATGGGATTTATTAAAGGCTGCTTATCTTTTTCACGTTTGGGCTATAGGAGGGTACCTTTCTCTCCCTATTCTCTGCTTCCTCTCTATCCTGTCTTTGTTCGGTGTTTAGGGAGTTTTAATTCCCCCTTTTGCCCCTTTATGGGAAATTATGACTTAGATATCTGTGGGGTCTCCGGGAATTATGCCTCTTTCTCAGCCTTTCTTATCCCTCTTTCCTTCTTTATGTCTGAGGAAGGAGTCCGTTCCTTAATGTTTTGGGGGGTAAAAAGAAAAAGCTGGTCTCATTTACTTGAAACCACTCTCCGCTATTTATTTTTTGGGCTCCTTACCAATATTTAGCAGAAGTAGACTTTCCGTTGGAGTTATTTAATGCTCTGGGGTATATAAAGGTATATACAGAGAGATAAATACAGTTCTGTTTCTCCGATTTCTTTCCCCCCTCCAATACGGTTTAAGTCAGTGTTCAGTAGTGGTTTGAGAAAAAATTTTTTTTTTCACAATCATCATAATAGGTTTAGACAGTGGGAAACATGTTTAGTACACTCACGGTTCCCCTAAGGCTCTCCAGGGTTTGGATCTCCACATAGGCTCGAAGTGTAGTGGGATTAGTAGGTCGGGGAACGGCAGCAAGTTTGCTCCTCCTTCCTCACTTTGCTTTGCGGTCTATCTTTTGCCACTTGCTTTTTTATTATTCCTTCTTCGTTCCAGTAAGGGAAGCTGTGAATGCTGGAGCGTCGGTTGTTTACGAGATGTCCGCGATTACCTCGTGGTTCTGGGAAACGCTTCTCCGGCAGAAACACCATGCAGGCTACAAACTCCGAACGTTGCACGGGGGACTGCTCCTAGAGTTCGCGGGGGACTCACGAGACTCAGCGGGCGCCATCTCCTGACGTCGTTACGTCTACGTCATTACGTCTCCCCCACAATCCTCCACATTTCCAATATTATTTGCCATTAATATTCCCCAGCCAATGTGTCCCATAATATGCCAGTGTTATTCTGCAATTTAATATGACTCAGTAAATTTGCCCAATAATATTCCAAGGTTATCTGCCATTTAATATGCCCCTGCTAATTTGCCCAATAATATGCCAGTGTTAATTGCCATTTAATATTCCCCAGCCATTTTGCCCAATAATATGCCAGTCCTATTCTGCCATTTAATATTCCCCAGACGATTTGTCCAATAATATGCCAGTGTTATTCTGCCATTTAATATTCCCCAGTAAATTTGCCCAATAATATTCCAGTGTTATTAGCCATGTAATATTCCCCAGCCAATTTGCCCAATAATATGCCAGTGTTATTTGCCATGTAATATTCCCCAGTCAATTTGCCCAATAATATGTTTTTTGCCCCCCTTCATCTCTTACCTTTTTCCCTGGTGGCTAGTGGCAGGACTTCCCTGGTGGCTAGTGGCAGGAGGACTTCCCTAGTGGCTAGTGGCAGGCAGCATGTTGCTAGTGGCAGGTCACGTGATCGGCGCGCGTCTGACGTCAGAGCGCCGATCACGTGACTGTCGGCACTTCCGTGTCACACTACACGGGGAGCCGAACAGGCAGCACGGAGGTTTCTCTGTGCTGCCTGTTCGGCTCCCCGTGCAGTTTTGCAGGCAGAGCGGAGGTGAGAGGGGATCTTCCGATCCCTTCTCACCTCCGTCTCTGCCTGCAAGCGCGTTTTTTTGTTTTTTTTTTAACACTGGCCCAGCGGCCGTGTTTTACAAACATTAGGGCGGCCTGGGGGGCAATTGCCTCCCTGCCCCCCGGCCCAGCCCGCCCCTGATGATGCCTCTCCCACCTCCCTCCCCCAAACTTACCCAATCTCCCTGGTGGATAGTGGGCCAGCAGGTGATTGTCTGCACGATACGTGCAGACATCCTCCGATGCTGCCCGACACTTCCGCCGGGACTGCTATGATGGAGACTTCCTGGCTTCTGTCATAGAAGTCCCGGCAGAAGTGCCAGGCAGCAGCGGAGGATGTCTGCGTGTATTGTGTATTCACTTGCTGCTTGCTAGGGGAATCCAGGTCCCCTACGGCTGTGCGGGGGACCTGGATCCCAGTCTTATATTCAGACCTCAATTTGAGGTCTGATTATAAGACGAACCTTGACTGTAAAACGAGTGGCATTTTTCAGAGCATTTGCTCAGAGAAAAAACCTTATATACGGTATTTGCTCACTAAGACGGTCATGTACTAAACAAGTGCAGTGGGAAAAATTGCGTTTATATTTGTGCATTCTAAAGAGCTTTGCGAATATTTTGTGAAAAATTACACCAGCTTTTAGCAAGTGCTATCAAAAGAGGTAGAAAAAAATATTCACAAAATTGCCTGTTTTTATTCTCAATTTTGCCCGTTTTTATTTGCAATTTGCTTGTATGTACTATTTGAGTGTTAAATGTCTAGTACATTGCAATAGGAGTAAAGCGCAAAAATAGTTTTGCACATAAAATATATTTGCGTTTTTTTTGTACATGCCCCTCTAAGGATCACAGAGACTCCTTGCTCCCCTGTGTGCTGAACCCCTGCAGTGTGTGAGGGGCTTATCAGGGAAACATCCCAGATTCTTACTGTGTGTGTCCGCTTGAAAGTGCAGGACCAGGTGCAGTGCTCCATATTCACTCATCACTGGATATTAGTAGTCTGCTTGATTTAAAGCACAAAAGAAACAGAAAAATGCAGGCTCACGAGCAGCTTGGTAAAGAAGTTACTGAAAGTACTTCTCCTCTTCTTCCGGGTGCCTCTGCTGGTGTGGCTTACACCCAGTAGGTACAACGAACAGACAAGGGAGCAGAAAAAATGGCACTCACGGATCCAGGTAAGTAGTGATAAAGTTTCAATGTGTCTTCATATCTTCACAGCAAAAATGGAAAAAGATGAACCAAAGGTATAGCCAGCATGTAGCGTTTCGCGCTGAAAGCGGTTAATCATATGCTAACGTCACACAAAAGTGCACACATTTAAATAGTGAATGATTAAAATCACATGAGATACAGGGGTATGGCCAAATTCTCCCAACATAACATGCAATAGTGGTTAATCAATCTGGTTTAAATTTGAATGGCTGTTAGTGGGGAGTATAAAGAAATGGCTGCAGTGTCAACTATATTAAAGGTGATTTGACTAATAAGTGAATAACTAAAAGTGCAAGTTTAAGTAAAATTTTTATAATTCTTTATATAAGAAGTTAAAGTGAGTTTAAAACCAATTTGGACAAACTCCTCTTTTTCTATAATTGGAGTAGAATAAATGTTATACAATTATGGTTATGGGCGGTGAACCCAGAGTTTAAAAACAGTACTTAAAACAGTCTTTATTAACGATATTTAGTATTAACAAATTAATTTTTATGTAGACTTTTTGAGCGTGTTAAAAAACTTTTCTCTCTTGGATGGATACTTAATATAGGGGTTATAGGCATTCATACCATATCATTTAATTCAATACCCTTTAGTTACTGATTAATAGTTATTGATTTTTTCGTTTCTTTAAAAAATGATTCTTGAATTATTTTTTTAAATATTAAATATTAGATGTAATGGTATGAAACAATACCGAAGACTAGCAATGATAAACGTATGGAACAGCTGAACCTCATTATTATGAGAATATATATGTAAGTTTTTGGGGGCATCTCATGGACTTAACTATTATTGTTGGAATCTGTGATAAAAGTTACTAAAAGAAACATGAGACATCGTATTCCTTATTTAATCCTAAAGGCTTAATCCTAGGGTTAGGGTAAATTTAGGGTTGGGGGGAATTTAGGGTTAGGGTTAAAAGGTCACTGTAGAAGAAAATTGTTAGAAAATTAAAAAAAACACTGATATTGTTTATTGCCCTATTAGTTGAAATAAAACATAGACAAACATGGAAACATTGGTATTTCTAAACTAGATATAGATGGGGTCTTTATCACCATTTGTAATGGTTTTAATCAGGTCAAAGTTAGAAAAAGTGTTTTTATGGCATATTTTCATCATATTTTATATTTTTTAAATAGTAAATTATATCATATGATGAAAATAATAGTATCAAATGAAAGCCCTACCCATCCTTTAAAAAATGATATATAATTTGTGTGGGTGGACTGAACACAAAGAAAGAAATTCACAGTTCAGTAAACATATGACAAAAATAATGGAATTCTGGTATTCAAGGCACATCAAATGCAGCATAGCACTAAGGGATTAATTTTTCTTTTTTAAACTTTGTTGTCATACTGCTAAAATAGTTATTTTTATTTAGTTGCTCTAGTCCTCCCCTAGTGGTAGGACCTCTGTAACACAGGTAGTGCACCTGCACGCAGCATAAGCTTGCCAGGCAATACCTCTGCCTGCATCCTGCCTTGATCTGTGTGTGTCTCCATGGCAAACAGCATGTTGAGAGGAAGCTCAGTGTGTGCACCAGAAAAAGCAGCTCTCTACACCATCAGATGAGTTTTGTGCAATGGCCATCATAATTATGCTGCCATGGGACTAGCTGCAATGTCCTTTACAATCATAGTGCCATGAAATGGACTGCATTGCCCATCATAATCCAACTGCCATAAAACAGACTGCAATGCCCATCATAATCATACTGGCATGATACTGACTGCAATGCCCATCATAACCATGCTGCCATGATACTGACTATTATACCCATCATAATCATTCTGCCATGGTACTGACTGCAATGCCCATCATGCTGCCGCAAACAGACAGCAATGCTCATCATAATCATATTGCTATGAAATAGACTACAATGCTCATCACAGTTATACTGGCTCTAATGATAATGAGTTCAATGACCACCATAATCATGCTGCCATGATACTGACTGCAATGCCCACCATAGAAATAATGCCATGATACTGACTTCAAAGTACATCATAAAATCGTTAATAAAGGGAGCAAGCTATTGGCATTTTGAGTGACAAAATCATACTGACTTATTGAGTGGCTAAATATTACTGGCATATTAAATGGCTAAATATTACTGGCATATTAAATGGCTACATATTACTGGCATATTGAATGGTAAAATATTACTGGCATATTGAGTGAGAAAATACAGGCATATTGAATGGCACAATACTGGCATATTGAGTGACAAAATACTGGCATATTGAGTGGCTAAATACTGGCATATTAAGTGGCAAAATACTGGTATATTGAGTGGCTAAATACTGGCATATTAAATGGCTATATACTGGCATACTAAGTGGCAAAATACTGACTTATTGAGTGGCTAAATATTACTGGCATATTGAATGGCAAAATACTGGCATATTAAATGGCTAAATACTGGCATACTGAGTGGCAAAATACTGGCATATTGACCTGGATAACATGCTTGTGAGGGTAGGTGAGGTGAGCGGGAGATATTGTCAGGTGGGGGGGGGGGGTAATTTGTTCTGTAAGGAGCCCTGAAATTCCTGGTGGCGGCCCTGCCCACAGGAACTGTAAAGCTCCTGATTGGGTCTCTGCCTATTTTTCCCTGGCTCTCGATCCTTCTGTGATTGGGGCCAGCAGCAAAAAGATAGCACTTTGGTGCTTTGGTCCTTGAGGATTAACCCCTTTGTGATGCTGGGATTTTCTATGCAGTCCTAATTTTAGTGGTCCTAAAAGACGATAGGACAGCTAGTGTTTAACAGCCATCGTCTAGTGATTAACAGCTCATCACAGCTCCCCAAGATGAGCTTTGCTCAAACGCGCTACAGCGGGGGAGACTTGCAGCAGGATCTCACCTGTCAGATGAGATGAGGCCACTTGGAGTGGCCTCAGTCTGACAGGTAAAATGTAGCTGACGCTCAAAGCGAGCACCGGCTACAATATTCCAAATTGTGCTGTGCCCAAATTTCTGGGTTCAGGCTCACCTCTGTGATGTCACAGATGATGTCGGGAGGTATCGCATTCTTTTGGCAGGGACCCACAGAGTCTCTGCCATTTTGTTCCTGGCTACCGATCACCTTCTGATCGGTGGCTAGGAACTAAAAGTGACATTTTGGTTCTTGCGTATTCTGGGACCTAAGCACCATGCGTCATAAAGGGGTTAATGCACCATCAGGCGTGAAGTGGTTGAAAATATACTACAAGTGACACTTTTTAAATTTCATATTTTATTTTATTTTTAGATTTTATGGTCCCTACCATAAAGAATTGATACAGTAGTAAGCAAAGTGCTTCAGGTACACTCTAATACAGTAGCACAAGCAATATTTCCCAGTACTAGCACAATTTCACACAATAAGGTGATCACCTCTATTAAGTGTTAAGATGCCTTTTATTGCCCTTGTAAGAAGTATCCCATTAAACTAAATTGGTTTATGTTTCACTTGTAGGAGATTCCTATAAATGCAAGCCTAGTGTCTGGGATCAATTTAAATAATTATAGAGACAGAAATTATTTTATTTACTTACTTGCAAAGAATGCAATGGACGTTTGTCAATGTCCCATTTTCAAAGTGGCCACATTGCACAATGTAAAGTGTCTTATTAGAGCATCTAATATATTGGTGTGGGCGCAAACAATATTGGCAATTACAAATATTAAAGGTGACTATTTGATTTCAAAAGAGCATGACAAGGTAAAATTACTGCCTTTTAAATAAAGATGTAATAGTGGTTTCCAAATTAGTACAGGGCAGCATATATATAAAAGAAAACTAAAAAGATAAATAATAGTGTAACACTTCAAATATTAAAATAATGGAAGGGTGCCATATATTGCACTCACATGTTCTCGCCAGTGGCGTAGCGTGGGGGGTGCAGGGGGGGCCGGCCGCACCGGGCGCAATATCTGGGGGGGCGCACTAGCCCTATGCGGCCGCGTGGCCACCAGGGCCGTCTTTAACGCGGGGCAAACGGGGCAGCTGCCCTGGGCCCATTTACTCCTGGGGGGCCCCAAGGCAGCTGTCCCGTGGGCCCCCAGCCCCTGCTGCCGCGTTCACAGCGCATTGCGCTTGTGAACGCTTTTTTCCGGCAAGCCGCATCCGATGGATGCGACGGCCGAAAAAAAAAAACTGACGCCGGATGTGACGTCGCGTCACATCCGGTGTCTGCTTCCCTCCTCCGTGCAAGAGGGAAGACTGCACGGAGGAGACATCCGGCGGGGGACACGGAGCCGCTTCATGTAAGTACGGGGGGGGGGGGGGGGCTGGCTGGCACAATATTCCTGGTATCTGACTGGCACTATATTACTGGGCATCTGATTGGCACAATATTACTGGGTATCTGATTGGCACTATATTACTGGGTATCTGATTGGCCCAATATTACTGGGCATCTGATTGGCACAATATTACTGGGTATCTGAATGGCACTATATTACTGGGCATCTGATTGGCACAATATTACTGGGTATCTGAATGGCACTATATTACTGGGTATCTGATTGGCACAATATTACTGGGTATCTGATTGGCACTATATTACTGGGCATCTGATTGGCACAATATTACTGGGTATCTGAATGGCACTATATTACTGGGTATCTGATTGGCACAATATTACTGGGTATCTGATTGGCACTATATTACTGGGTATCTGATTGGCACAATATTACTGGGTATCTGATTGGCACTATATTACTGGGTATCTGAATGGCACTATATTACTGGGTATCTGATTGGCACAATATTACTGGGCATATGATTGGCACAATATTACTGGGTATCTGATTGGCACTATATTACTGGGTATCTGATTGGCACAATATTACTGGGTATCTGATTGGCACTATATTACTGGGTATCTGAATGGCACTATATTACTGGGCATCTGATTGGCACTATATTACTGGGTATCTGATTGGCACTATATTACTTGGCATCTGATTGGCACTATATTACTGGGCATCTGACTGGCACTATATTACTGGGCATCTGGCTGGCACAATAATACTGGGCATCTGACTGGCACAATAATACTGGGCATCTGACTGGCACTATATTACTGGGCATCTGGCTGGCACAATAATACTGGGCATCTGGCTGGCATAATATTACAGGCATCTGGCTGGCACTATATTACTGGGCTCTGACTGGCACAATATTACAGGCATCTGACTGGCATAATATTACAGGCATCTGACTGGCACAATATTACAGGCCTCTGACGGGCACAATATTCCTGGCTTCTGACTGGCACACTATTACAAGCATCTGACTGGCATAATATTACAGGCATCTGACTGGCACAATATTACAGGCATCTGACTGGCACAATATTCCTGGCCTCTGACTGCACACTATTACAGGCATCTGACTGGCATAATATTACAGGCATCTGACAGGCACCATATTCCTGGGCTCTGACAGGCACAATATTCCTGGGCTCTGACAGGCACAATATTCCTGGTATCTGACTGGCACAATATTATTGGTATCTGACTGGCACAATATTACTGGTATCTGACTGGCACATTATTACTGGGCTCTGACTGGCACAATATTGCAGGCATCTGACTGGCACAATATTGCAGGCATCTGACTGGCACAATATTACTAGGCTCTGACTGGCACAATATTACTGGGCTCTGACTGGCACAATATTACTGGCATCCGAAAGTTACAATATTACTGGCATCTGAATGGCACAACAATTATGGCATATGTGTGTGTGTGTGTGGGGGGGGGGGGGGGGTAACATTAGAGGTACAGGATTGAGGAAGTTGGCTCCATCTAGCCCAGTCTTGGATCATCTCCAGGGTATGGTTCCATTTTGATGTTTAGTTTTTGTTCTTGATATTGTTTGTCGTTTACGATGGTTGTGAGACGACATATAATAGCATGGCCCATGCTAGGTTACTACATGTGTATATTTGTATTCATAGACCTGCTGAAAATGTGGAGAATGTGTGTAATGCATGTTCGCACTCAATAAAGTGTTGGAAAATAAACTTGTATTTAGATGCATTTTACTTTAATTACATAAGTATTTTCATAACAAACAATACATGTGCTTGGGGGGTAAGGGTTTCTTTAACTAATCTAGTAGAAGAGACTCGAGTGCTAAAATCCACGGGTTAGGGGGCGCAAATTACTTGCCTTGCCCCGGGTGCTGACAACCCACGCTACGCCACTGGTTCTCGCAGAAGATAAGGCTCATCTTTATGTGTATATTTAGTTTGTCTGGCTCTTGGTGTAAAAAATATTCCCAAAATATTCCAATATGTATCCACACAGGGTCCCAGAAAAAGGAAGGAAAAACATTTAATAATGCGAAGCCATTCAAGATTGGGGTATTGCGTTTTTTGGAGGCCATCTTAGACTGCAATCGCGCTGTAGGTTGCGATCTTTACACTTGAATATCCAAATACTATAGTATTCCATAGTCTCTCAGACTTCATATTATGCTTTCAAATTATGATGTTGAGCCTTTTCCATAAATGCATTAATCTTATATAACTGGATGGCACTTTTGTTGGCATGTAAAATTAAAATAATGTACATTGTTCAGATCAATACATTATTAGTTTGGGTGTATTATTTGTGGCTGTTTGAAAATACTATAGTAGAAGGATTGTCATTAGTGTTGAGCGAACCCGAACCGCACTGTTCGGGTTCGTACCGAACATTACGGTTTTTGGACCCCAGACCCGAACACGGACATTTCACTGTATGTTCAGGTTGGAGTTCGGGGTTCGGTGATTTAATGGCGCGTTTTGAAAGGCTGCAGGGCAGGCAATCAACAAGCGTTTGACTCGTTTGCCCTTAGAAGCCATCACAGCCAAGCCTACTAATGGCATGGCTGTGATTGGCCAGTGCAGTATAAGACAAGGTTTTTTTCAGAGCAAATGCAGAGCTGCAGGGAACCTGGATCCCCCTCTCTAACAGCAGGGGAATGTCTGCACGATGAGTGCAGACCTCCCCTTCTGCCGCCCGGCACGACCGCTGGGACTTCTATGATGAAGCCGGGTCCTCGCGCTGACATCCTCCACTGCACCGCTAGCCACCAGGAGAATCGAGCAGCTGGGGGATGTCTGCACGATACACGATACAAGGGGCGGGGGAAGAGACGAGGGAGGTGGAGAGAGAAGTTTGGGGGGGAGGGAGAGAGAGACAATTCTGGTGGGGGAGAGAGACAGCTGGGGGAGGGGGAGAGAGGCCGCATTGGCACATAAAAGGATATAAAAACAAGAAATGCATTTGTATAATATCAATTTTTTATTAAATATTAAAAAGCAATTTACATATATACAAGTTAAACTTTTTTTTCCTTTAGGGTAGTCTTATATTCAGGCTTTTAGTTTTTTTCCTAAAGGAATATACAAAGTTTGGGGGGTCGTCTTATAATCAGGGTCGTCTTATAATCGAGCAAATACGGTATAATCTGGAGTCACGTACACGCACATAACATGAGCTCTTCTTAGTGTAGGGAGAGGATGCTGCAGCTGTGAGGGACAGATTAAAAAAAATTCTGGTGTTGAATCTGCAAACTACAGCCATTATTCAAACTACAGCGATTATTCAAATTACAGTGATTATTTTAGTGGGTGCTATACTACATATTTGTACCCTGCCCTGAGCCCAGTGCCACAGAGAGTGCAGTGCACTTGCAACTGCATGTGTGCCAGGCACATGACTTTAATCCTGTTCTGTTAGCTCAGTGGGCAACATCTAGGCATTTTAAAATACTGCAATTTGTTGGTGTTAAATATTACATTTGCGTCCTGCACTTCATATCTGCGAGTCAAATAGAACAGTCCAATACTGTGCTTACAGCGCACTTTGAAAAATTCTAATTATTTTGGGTGCTAAATAGTACATTTGCGTCTTGCGGTACACTTCATATCTGAGAGTCAAATAGAACAGTCCAATACTTTGCTTACAGCGCACTTTGAAAAATTATAATTGTTGTGCTAAATAGTACATTTACGTCTTGAGGTGCATTTTTTGCAGTCCAAAAAAACAAAAAAAATACAAATAAAAAAAAAATTGGCTACCTCCTCCTCCTCCTCCAGCGCCGCTTCCACCTACACCGCCACGGTCACCGTCTCCTCAACCTATGTGTCACTTAGTATAAACTGAAAGAGAATACCCTGCACTCCAACGCTCTCTCAAATGGATAATTCTGTTGATCCTCCTGGCAGCCATGCTTTAGATTTAGATTTATGTTCTTCCAAAGCTAAAATCAAAGATTCCATCTAGTGCTATTTTATGGCTCAGCTGTATTTGTAATTTGTATGTATTTTATGTTATTTTAAGTTATTTCTCTATCCACATTTGCTTGCAGGGCACTTGTCCTACTCTTACCCCCATTGTACTTCCTTTTGCAGCCCTCTAGCCCTTTCCATTACTTTTTAAGAGGCATTTTAGTGGCCAAAAGTTCGTGTCCCCATTGACTTCAATCGGGTTCGGGGTCAAGTTCGGGGTCAAGTTCGAGCACGGACCCGGACATTTTTTTGAAGTTCAGTCGAACCTGCCGAACCCGAACATCCAGGTGTCCGCTCAACTGTAATTGTCATGTATAAATTGTTGCCTTGAATGATTGCCATGATTGCCAGATGTAACCAGCTGCAGTGAAGCAAAACAAATTAGACACTGGATACTGAAATTAATTTAAAAGAGGAAATTGATCTACAGCAAAAAAACTTTAAAAAACAATTGTATGGAAGAGTGCTTTCAGGGTATTAGGAAGGACTGAGGAATGTATGTTCCTAATCTAACCTTTCCAAGAAAATAGGGACTATGTCCGGCCTGGGACTAGTTTTTATTTGAACATGTAACACTGTACAAATGTGTGATGATATTAGTGCTTTTTTAAGAGTGTATTACATGTGGAATAGTTTGGATGATGTAAAGTTTATTAAAAGTACTTACCTCTCCTTCACAATCTCCTCATATCTGCTGTACCCACTCACTTTGTTGATTCAGTCCAAGATTATGTAGCAAATCTCATTCTTCGTAGTCTGCACAGTTACCCTTTGCCACTTGCCAATTATGTTGCATTGTATAACATTCTTGAAATGCATGTTAAAGTATAAAGAGTACTGCAGCAAGGTTCACAGACATTTACACATGATCTGTCTTAAGGTAGCCAGCCACTGCCATAACTGCCAATCTCTTTAATCCCCATGATATTGCACCATAGAAAAGATAAAGCAGAGGTAAGCTCACACCAAAACAAACATGTATAACAAAGGGGGCTGCAAAGATGTCCAGTAGTTATATGAAATTCACAAAGGGATGCCATTTTTAGCTGCTTTCCCAAATGCCTGTTCACCTGCCGAATCATCTGAAAATATAAGTAAAAAAAGACATTAATCTTTGAAGCTATTTTTGTTTGTTTTTTTTCTCAGGAAGAAGCAGTTAAAGGTAACCATCTGGGTAAACTCAGTATCCATGGGCTGCAAGAATTCATTAAGGCGTAATTCAAAGAAAAAGGCAGAAGAGCACAATGTGGGGGATTAAAAAAAATATATTAGCAACACACATGGAGAAGCATTAGGAAAAGAAACTCATAACATGGGGTCTCCTGCCTTTTGGGCAATAACAGCTTTGAATTTGAGGAGAATGGAGTAGAAAAATTCTAGCTTTCAATTTTATTTAAATTTTGTAGTTAAGTAACTGAGAGCAAACTAGGCCAGATGAACTGTAAGTAATGTTACTAACAGTGCACTGGAAACTGCTCATTGCATTGCTTACTTAATAATGAATTTATTAAGATTGTCTGTCTTCATAGATTCATGAAAAGTGGTGATATAAATGTAGAACATGAAGCTTATGGAGCAATTCAATCTGGAAATGTATTAAAGGAGGCCTCAAAATGAAGACTGTATAGTGGTGCCTTAAAAGCTGAACATCAATATTCAACATATCAAGAATACTAAATGTATTTAGATATGCTTGCATGTACACAATTACATTACTTTCTAACCTCTTCTAAAACAATTCCCCAAATTTAATTCCAATAATAAGGCTGACTTAATGTGCTTTACATTTAGTGTATCGTATAATTTAAAAAAAAAACAACAACGAATAAATGAATCAAAGCCCTTTATTTGTTATAGAAGGACTCAATGCTTAAATGTTTG
The DNA here is from genome assembly GCA_036172795.1 of Pelodytes ibericus. Classification (NCBI taxonomy): domain Eukaryota; kingdom Metazoa; phylum Chordata; class Amphibia; order Anura; family Pelodytidae; genus Pelodytes; species Pelodytes ibericus. The sequence continues at coordinate 55,323,789 of CM069862.1, forward strand.
ACATTTATACACAACAACCTTATTCAGTCCATGCAACAGGAAAAAAAAGAAACAACACAAAGTGTAACTTCCATAAATGTGTGGAATAGAAAAAAAAAACATGAAAGAAAGAAAATACAAAATAATATCTAAAAAAAGTCACTAAAGGAGTGCAAAATGAATCCACACTTGGTAACAGAGTGTCCTCCAAACCAGCTTCACAACCCCCCAAAAAAGGCCACTGAGCTTGATACTGTTGGTGTGTACAGATGCAGACATAATATTTGTGAATGTTGTAATCATGTGGTTATTAGCAAAATGTAAATATGTTACTAGGGATAGTTTTAAAAAGATGAAAAACGTGAAAAATAACAAACAGGCTGACATTTTGATATATGAAATAATAGAGATGTTAATTGCTTTGCCTTTTCTGACATAGAAAGAATTTTAGGCTCCCTAAGGGTGTCAGCCTGGCAACATTACTCAATCATAAATAAATGTTTTGTATGTTTAAACTAGGTATTATGGTCCCACAAGGGTTGAATTCCTAATACAATGTCTCCTGCTATATAAGTACCTGTTAAAGTAAATCAGCGCTATATACCACTTTATTACTTCATGATTGTTTGAGTGTATTGTTGTAATTCTTATACTTTGCTTCTCTTTTCCTCTTCTTCCCTTACCTCCTCCTTCCCTACTGACTTCTGTCTAACTGTACTTTAAGTACTGCACTTGCTGCAATTATGTATTGCTGCAATTATGTATTAGTACATTTGCTTTATCTCACTGTAGATAACTTATGTGAATATTGTGTCAGTTTAATGGATTTTTTCATGTATTTGTTTTTGTTTCTGCTGGTTGGTAACAGTTTTTTGCTACACACACTCACTTTGTCCTTCCTGTTTCCCCTTTGGATCACAGCTGCTTTTTAACTGATTTAATTGTATTTTATATTTGCACATTTAAAAAAGGATGTGTCTACTGATTTCATTAGGGTGCTTAGAATTATGTACATATATTACTGTGTGACACCCATAAAGCATCTAGCCTGGTTCTTTGTGTGAAAAAGAGATGCTTGCTCTCCTCACACTCCAAATCCATTTAAAGTATTTGTAGCCTTCATATAAGGAACCAATGTGGTGCTCAAAGCCAATGGATGACCCCTAATATCCGTGAACAAACAAAAAATGGCCTGGCACTCAGTGTGTTCCACAGTACAAAAACAATGTATTAGGGATCTTAATCCAGAGTTAAAAACATCTATAGTTGAAGTGATCCATAATAGGAAAACATATAAATAGATGTATGAGGACTTACACAGAAGAGTGGAGTAACACGGCAATGGAAATTAGACCAATGCTTAACGAGTTTCACACACAAAAGGTGATTTCTCAAAAGCTGTCCCAAAATCTTTTATGTGTGTGATTGTTCTTATTCCCTTCATGTGAATTTTATGAGTCCATTAGACGTCAATACATTGCTGTATTTAACATGCTGGATGTTCCCCTCAATCTTTCCGTGTGTTGGCTGGCGTTGGTGTGGATGTTACAGGTCTATGACTTGGACCTAACACCAGCTTCTGTTGTGCTACAACAACCAAGTAGAGGTGGATTTACAGTATATTTTACTGCTGGAGCTCGAATGGGCTTTTGTCTGTGAAACAAATAAATCCACAGTCTAAGAGCAGAGTTCAGAATAACATGTAAAATGCTCAGTCACTTCAATAAAAAAGAATAAACTACTCCAATAGAAGCCTGAACTGTAGTGCTGCTTAACACTGAATAATAAAGAACATAAGAACAATCTGACAGCTGGTGTGTGTGTTTCCTTTATTCAAAATAAGGTACATCTTATATGGGCCCTATGCAATAAGTGGCATGCATAGAGGGGACTGTCCTTCATGTGACGTTCAAATTCATTCATTTCATGTTCAGATTAAAGTATGATTAACTTAAAACACAGCCGTGTATAGCTATATGGTAACAATGACATCTGAACACCATTTCATTAAACAGGAGAGAGAACCGAATGCTGGAAACTGAAAAAAGGGAATATTAACATACTAATACCATTCTGATTGTGAGATAGAGCATTTACCACAACAGGACCCAAAGCTTAAAACAAATCTGAAGTGTAGCAGGGTACCAGTTTTGTGGAGGATGGGAAGGGTAGCCTTAACTTGTACTATTCACAAATACTTTCCTTTCTTGGCCATTGTACATGTTATAATAAAAAAAATGCAGCAGGTACTATATATTACTATTTTATATTTACTGTTGTAGAGTTATTCCTGGTTATGTTTTTTTTTTTTTTATAAATCTTTTATTTTTTTATAACACAAATTATACAAAAATGCATTCAAACAATCAATTCCATTGCTTAATGTAGAGATACCTTTCTCTGTCTGTGAACTTATTCATAATGTGCAAATCTGTATCTCTACAATATCAGCATACATAATTAACAGACAACTGTTACACACTATTGCCACATACCAATATATTCGCAGCAAGATCCTTGGGAGGGAGGGGGAGTCATGGGATGGAGGCGGGACGGGGGGAATTCCAGAAGGTGTTTTTGTACCAATGCTTATGTATGAAATGTCCACGGCAGCCATATTTCCCAATAGTCAACAAGTTGGTCCATAGTGGTCCATATTGCACTGATACTCAATTTGATTGTGAATTGCTTGCCAATTTATCTCACCCTGATTAAGCCAGTTTCTTGCCATACACAGTCTGCCTGCTAACATTACATGTATTAATAAACTTCTACTTGCTTTGTTGAGAGTTGGCATATTTAAATGAAAGAGGAACAATTGTGGAGATATGTTCAAAGACAAGCCTAACAATGTTCTTATACAATAAGTCAAACTGATCTTAAGTGAGGCCAGATCACTACATTCGCACCAAATATGGTACATGTAACCTACACCATTGATGCATTTCCAACAGATATTAGCGTTATTTTTCTGTATTTTATGGAGTCTCAGAGGGACCATGTACCATCTATATGTTCTTTTATGGTGCAACTCAAGTAGATTTATACAATGTGTGTTTTTTTTAACCATGTTAATTCCCCTTAACCAATCTGACTGTGGATAAGAATGATCCATATCCGTCTCCCATTTCTGAATGGTTAGCTCCTTAGTTTCTAATGAGGTATCGTTCAAAAGTATTGATCAGGCAGTTTATAGTCAGTTTTCATTGTCATCACATATTGGTATGAATTAATTATGCATTTAAATTACAATGCTAATAAATAAAACAAAAAAATGAAAATTTGGAGGGGGCATAAATAAAAGGGGAAAGGCAGTGCATCCATCCACAATAGCTTTTTTCAAATACATTTCTTTATACAAGCAATCAAAACCTATATTCTCTTTTAATCTTTGTTTTCCATTCGTGCCACTAGTGTCTACTAAGAAAAAGTCATTTAAATTTTGAACTGATCTAGTGTGCAAATTATTAAAATTTAAATTAGGAAAATCTAGCTTTAATACAGACAGCAGAATTACTCGCAGCCACCCAGAGGAAGGGCCAACTACTTTAAACACAGTATCCCAAGCTTTGATGGTAATCTTAGAAGTGGGAAAAATCTCAGTTATTCTGGGTCGCCCAGTCATCAGAGGCCACAGTACTTCTTTAATAGAATATGGTGACATCCTATCATTTTCCATCTCAAGTCAGTGTGGAATCTGACTTTGAAGGCCAAACTTCAGTGCTGTAGCAGCATTAGTTGCCTGGTAATATTTTAAAAATCAGGTATCCCTAAACCTCCACGAGACTTAAGATTTTGCAATACTGAAAATGTAATTATGATCATCTTATTTCCTCATATACAGTTAATTAGAGCAGATTGAACTGTTTTAAAGAATGTCTTCAGAATTGATAAGAAAATAGTTCTCAAGTAGTATAGTATTTTAGGTAAGATGTTCATTTTAATAGATGTAATTTTACCTAACCAGGAAAGTTCCAACTTATTCCAGTTTTCCATTTCAATTTGTAATATTGGCCAAGCTTTTTTAAGATTAAATGTGTACATACTGTTTATATTTTTGCATAGTTTTATTCCAAGATAATCAATAAATGATTCTCTCTAATCAAAGTCAAATTTAGTTTTAATTATCCTGATCACAACAAGGAATTTGAAAAGGTAGAGCCTGTGTTTTTCCTGTATTGAGCCTATAAAATGAAACTTCACCAAATTCCTGAATTATATAATTTAGGGAGTCAACTGAAGTTTTGGGTTCTGTCAAAGATAGGATAATATCATCCGCGAATAGACCTATTTTATATTCAGTATTCTTTTCTGAAATTCCTTTTATCTCTTTTGATTTTCTTTATTAATGCGGCCAATGGTTCCATCGCTAGAGCAAATAATATCGGGGACAATGGGCAACCCTGTTAAGTTCCATTAGTTAGTGGAAAATTATCAGAGGTTAAACCTATAGCAGAAACGTATGCAGTCGGGTTTTGATATAATGCAAAGATTGTTTTAATAAGGGGTAGGTATAATAAATTTGAGCAGAGCTTCCCTCACATAGCCCCAATGGACCCTATTGAACACTTTCTCAGCATCCAAGGAGAGGAGTAGAGAAGGAATTTGATTTTCTTTAATATGATGAATTAGGTTTATATATCTCTTTTTACCATATGGGGCTTGTCTCTCTGCAATGATATCCACTTTGTCTTTATCAACTACCATTGGGTCAATTTGTGCCAATCTATCAGCCAAAATTTTAGCATAGATTTTGATATCATTATTTATTAAAGAAATCGGCTGAAAGTTGGCACATCGGTCCTGACTCTTCCCTGGATTCGGCAGAGTAATGGTTTGTGTGCACAAGGACTCCCCTGGCATCTTTCCTTCTGTCCAAAATGTATTAAAAAAATTAGTTAGATATGGCAAAAGTATTTTGGAAAACTGTTTGTATTATATCATGGTAAAGTCATCTGGTCCTGGTGCATTCCACCTGGAATTTGGTTTATAGCTGCTAATACCTCTTGTTGGGATATGGTTGAATTTAAAAAAAAAAAATTATCTGGGGCAACCTGGGGTAAGTCAGTTTTGTCTAAAAATGATTTTATTTTTTCTGTATTGGGTTTTTGGATCAGAGGCCAAATTGGATAATAATTTATAATAGTTTGTGAATTATGTTCTGTCTAAGTTTAGATACCAGCAGGGAGGAGGCCTTTTTGCCTTTTGAATAATATAGCTGTTTCAATCATCTTATCATGAAAGCTGTTTTTTCTATTTGGATTACTTTAATTTTCTTTTTTAGTTCTATTATCATTGCTAATAGGGAAGGAGATGGACCAAATGTGTTGTTGTTCAAATGTTTAACTATTCTATAGATAACTTTCTGTTTAAAATGACTACCAATGATTGTTTCCAATGCTAATGATTCAGAGACCTCATTTTTTGCTTTATTCTGTCTTTATTTAACACATATCGTAATAGGGAAATTCCACTTTCTCCGCACCCTTTAAGATCTATATTATCCAAATGATTTTGAAGTACTGAGATGGGGGTGGAGTACTGATCCCTGATTCCAAAGCTTTTTTTTTTTTTTTATTTAGCAAAATCCCAGTCCTTTGGACCCTTATTGGGTTGGTTAAGTTTAATTTCTTAGCAAAATCTGCATTTGACCAAAAAAGGATGAAAGGATCATAATTTCCACCATCAGTTTTCTCTAATTGTAATCAAGTGGGGATTTCCTGGGAGGATGTATCACAGGCTATGAGATGGGAGATCATGCAAGCTCTATGTAATTCATGGACATTTTCCTCCCTTGGCAGGCTTTTTTTTTTTTTAAAGAATATTCTATGATATACTCGGTTTTTTTTTCCCTGCCCAAATTTAAGATATTATTACCAACTCTGGCAGGGATTGTCCTAAATAAATACATAAGCTTAGGAACCAGGTAAGTATTAGAGGTGTTTATTCTACCTAATCAAGAGCATTCTAAATCTTTCCAGACAGCAGCTTGTTTCCTAAATTCTAATTGAAGATTCATGTAGTTTTGTGATACTATTTCATCTATTTTTCCAATTTTTTTTATACCAAAATACTCTGTGTCCCTTGTCCCAATTGAATTGGTATCTGTCTCTTAAAATTGTTCTTTCTTCCTCTGGAGCAAAGAACACAAGAGCTTGGGTTTTTACTAACATTGATCTTATAGTTCGAGTATAGGCTATATTCTTGTATTAAGTCTAGTACTAGGGAAATGGAATGTGTAGGATTAGTCAGGGTCAAAAGCACCCAGCATCTTCTGCATATAGAGGTGTTTTATTTATTTGGGAATCAACTGATATGCCATATGCTCCAGGGTTTTGTCTGATCATCTCAGCTAATGGTTCTATAGTCAGAATGTACAATAAAGGGGCCAAAGGGCAGCCCTGCCTTATACCATTGCCTATTTGAAACCATTTAGAATTCATCATGTGACCAGATACTTTGACTTGTAGATGTGAGTATAAAACCATTGTGTTATCTTTAAAGGAGCCAGTTATACCGAAAGCTTCTATTACAGCGTTTAAAAATTCCCAATTTACTCCATCAAAATCTTTTTCAGCATCGACGGCTAGTATGATCGAACTTATTTGATCGAAATTGATCTTATATATTAAATTGCTAATTTTCCTTGTATTATTCGAAGGGTTCCTACCTTGCACAAATCCTACTTGGTCAGAATTTATGAGATCAGGGATCACCTTTTTTAGTCTTTCTACCCGTATTTTAGAAAATATCTTTATATCTAAGTTAATTAATGATATAAGTTTGTAGTTTGGGATTTTAGTAGAATCTTTTCCAGGTTTGAGGATGGGGAAAATTGAGGCACGTAACATTTCTTCGGGTATCTGATTTGTTTCTCATATATGATTACATGTTCTAGTGGGGAGATAAGTGGTTCAAAGAGTAAAAATATGCAGGCCATGTGCCTTTCTGCGTTTTAATTTAGCGATGGTGTCCTTAATCTCTGATAATGTGAAGGGTTTATTTAGATTCAAAAGTTTTTCCTATGCCAATTTAGGGAGGTTCAGCTTGTCTAATAAGATTCTCATAACACTGAGCGGGACATGATATGTTTGTAGGTTAGGCAAGGAGGCATAAAAATCTTTGAATGCTCCGCTAATTTGTTTTGGTGTCAGACAAACTTTTTCGTATACCATGATCCTTTTAATCATCACCCTCTTAGACTTGTTTTTTAATTTATTTGTTAAGATTTTGTTAACGTTATTATTATGGAACCATTTTTGCCATATCAAAGATCTATGATTAAGCGTGGAAACGTGTGGTCTTCCCTGCCGTTGCACAGTCTATCTCATCGCTTGCTTGGTCTGCATTTTGTACATAAAGCACTTTCTTTTATTTGCAACCATTGGAGTACGGAGTGCACATTCTTCTCTCTCTCAAACATATTAATTGATAAACTATTGGGGGGGGCAGAATTTTTTTCAGTAAGGGGCCCTGAAATTTCTGATGGCGGTCCTGGTCATTGCTCTCACCCCCATTTTTGTTTCCTCCTCTACTGTGTTGATTCCCTTTTTGTATTTAAATGGTTCTATCATGTCCCTCCTGTCTCGTATTTCGTCAGAGCTATACATGTTCAGATCCTTTAACCTTTCCTGGTAAGTTATATCCTGCAATCCATGAACCAGTTTAGTAGCCCTTCTCTGTACTCCCTCCAAACTATCTGTATCCTACAGCACAGTGTACAATACTCCAAGTGAGGTCTCACCAGTTCTTTGTACACTGGCATAAGCACTTCCCTCTTTCTACTGCTAATTCCTCCCCGGAAGGACATTTTTATTCTCTGAAACTGCCTGTCTGCAAATAGATGGGTTAATGCTCTTCAACTGCTCATCTGCCAACAGATTGGTTACTTTTCTGAAACTGCCTGTCTGCCAGTAGAGGAGTCAATTGAAGGAAACTGCCTGTCTGCTAATGGAGGGGTTCCTTATCTGAAACTGCATTTCTGCTATTAGAGGGGTTTATTCTCTATAACTGCCTGTCTGTTAATCGATTAATTCTCTGAAATTGCTAATGTCTGGTAGTAACTCTATGCAAATTATAAATATATTAATAAATCTGAAAACTACATGGTTACCAAGATTTCCTAGAAATTTGTATAACATAAAATGTGTCCCTGAATTGCAGAAATAAAACGGGCTCATCCTAATCAAGGATGATGATATGTATATTTACTTCAATGTGTACAGTTGATAATGGCTCCAGAAACCATAGACAGAGACAGGGGCACTTGTGTGCCTTGCATGTACAAAGGTACATTTTCGCATAAATATGGGTATTCTTGACTGAGGTGCCAGCTGCTTAATCCTCTCAATGGCATGCACCAACTTCAGTTGGTGAAGTTATATTTTATGGCAACTTTAGCATGCCACTTCAACTTTCCCGCTTTACAAGGGACATTTATAATTTGAACCCATGTACATTTGTCCTTTTGTGTCCTGATTATATTAAGATGGATTATTAATTATAATTAAGTTGATTTTATTAAGCTAATAAGGTAAGGTTGATGCTAAAAATCCGCTTTGTCTGCCACCTAGCTATCAAACCAACTTTGACACATGCTGTGTTAGAGTCTGACTGAAGAGCTGACTGTTCGTTACTTCTCCTTCTGTTCACCTCTTTTAGAACAGGTGATTGTGTGGGATGTTCATTGATTCACTTCTAAGCTAAAACTGACATAGACAAACAATGGAAACAATTTGCAAGAATTAATACATATACCAGAATGTGCTTTACTGGATATCCATATGGCAGTTTGCCTGTTATTGGGCCATTTTTAACCACTTGGCTCACCTTCCAGCATTTACCTTCACCTTCCAGCTGCAAACGTGGAGGAGGGAAATACAGCCACCAGATATGACGTGCTATCATATCCGGCACCAAAGACAGTAAGCCAGACCGCATCCAGGGGTGCTAACTGCTGGCTGCTGCCCTGGTATGAATGTCTCCAAGTGAGACAGTCACAGGGGCAGCATGGGCCCCCCTTAACCAGGAGGTCCTGGGCAAGTGAATAAATAAACAATCATGCTTAACAATAATTGCTGAAATCCAGGGATTTAAGAACAAAAATATAATTCAGATTTTGCCAGAAACCCATCTGGCCTCCTTATGATATTCATCTTTGTAAAAAGCCCATTAACTACATTGCTCAACAATGCACTGTTTCATACACCTTGCTTGTTGCATGTACTTGGGATCTGCTGTATGAGAGGTTGTTGCTAGGGTTGCTGAAGGATTATATTTTCATTATATATAATATAATATATTCATATTATATACATTTGTTATCATTGGGTAATAGACACAAATACTGATGGGTTTTTTGTTGTTTAGCGTCAGTATTAGTGAAGAAACAGGATCAAAGACTTAAGACTCATACATTTCGCATCAGGTCATGCATCGCATTGGACTGAACTTTTGAATGAAAGCTTGGTAACCGGTGACTATATTTTGTAGTACTTTTATATAGGTAACACTGGTAATACATAATTTTAGGAATACAAATATAAATGTGTTTTCACTAGCAAGTTCAAGCATTACTACTGCTATGAGTAATTATTTCCTACCAGTACAAGCAATTTCCATAATTTTGTTCTTTAGCTTTTTAATTGGTAGTTGCAAAGTTTAATTAAATGTCATGTAAACAACATTCGAAAAAACTATGCTCATGATATAGATGTTTTCCACACAACTTTGTATTGGAATTTTTATTGAGTGATTTGCAGACATGTAAAAATGAAACATAATGTGCATAGTTTTTAAAGGGCCACTATCAAACATTTGTTTATTATTCTATTTGATGTATGAATAATGATTATATAAATCATTGCAGATGTAAGATTTGAGAGCATCATCAATTGTGGAATTCATTTTTTTTTACCAAATTAATGTATGCACATTTCTACAAATTGTCATGAACCCGGGGGATTGGCCCAATTGAGACAGTGGGGAGAGTGTGGAAGTGAAAGGGATAATGGCACCAGATCCCTGGTGACTTTCTAAGAGACTAGCCCTCCTGGGTGGAACAGAGAGCTTTGGTCTAAAAGTTTATGGCCCACTCCATCATACCTGTCCATGGCACTAGTGTGGATATTTACCTAAAAATACAATAGGCTTACTGAAACGTGCTCAATAATTTTGTTAGCATCACATTCCTTATATTTTTGGGAGTATTTAGACATCAAACAAAGGTTTAACTCTTTGGAAGGTAGCCAATCTTTTTTATCATGACAGGAACATATTCCACTGGGCATGTTTGGTACCAAACAAAAAGTTATAACCTGGGCAGTCTGAATATATATTTATATTGGACCCTCTCACAATATATACACATGTTCTCCATATTTCATATTATGTGGTTGTCCTCTGATTTGCCCAGAGCATATGTCCCAATACCTTTTATGACCCCAAGTCCAGCTCTTATGGCTACGGCCGGGTGTTGGATCAAAGCCTAAAATAAAGGTTATCATAACACATACAAAACAAATTATATGAATGCCAACTCATGCTTTGGCATACCAGTTTCAGTTTTCCTCATATGTCAAGCGTAAGGTAGAATTACCATTTTTAAGACCTAGAACAGAATGGCTAAGAAAGCAGAGCAGATATATGTGCAAGCCATAATTGCAAATTGTCTATTAAACCAGTGTTTCTCAACTGGTGTGTGCTGGCCCAACAGTTGGTCGCAAGCTGGTGTCAAGTGGGTCAAGAATGAGTGCTACGGCCTCGTCAAAAAGTCTAACTTCTGATTGGGGGTAGGAACGATATCTTAGTCACACACACCGTGTGAATTTGAGAAGCCCAACAAGGAAGGAGTTGTTTTTATAGTGCCGCTGATTCTCAAGGTTTAGGAAACAGCAGAGGATTCACCCTTTACTTTATATTCCATTTAAAAAGTTACATGAGATTTGTCATGTGAAGTTTGGGCTTGATGTGACAGATATATGGCAATGAGTGTTTAATGTACTTTTCTTCATAGTGAGAGTGGATTCTCAACTCTGGACCAGCCAAAGACAAAATATAAGTACAGAATGGATGTTGAACATGACCTCAGAGTTGCTTTGTCTACCATTACCCCAGATTTTAATGCACTTATCAGGAGCAAAACGCATCCCTAGCTTTACCATTATTTCTAATTACTCTAATTTATTTCAATTGATTTCTATTTTACCTGTTTTTTTAGCTCAATAGCACTTTCATTTTCACTTGCACTCTGATTACTGCACTGTTAATTTTGTGAAGAAGCCCTTAGTTTTTTGTTTGTTCATGTTTTGAACAGTGCATATACACATTGTGGAATACTGTACAAATTGATTTGTGGAATATAATTATAATGTTTATGAAATTAAATTATGTTTGGTTTGTGACTTAATGCTCAAGGACAAATGAGGGTCCTAAGGTTAAATATGTTGAGAACCCCTGTATTAAACTATATATGATAACGGGGCGACCAGTAATTTTTGGATGAGATTAGTAGCAATACAATCTATATGCCACTGAACCTCACTAACTTACTTTTCGTCCAGAAATCCAGTAAAAGGCTCTTTTTTTTAAATTTTCATATTGAATCTAGTTTGTAAATCATAATTTGTACAAGCATTAGCAATGTCAGATCAAAAACCAATTTGATGGGACCTGACCCCCAAAGCAAGACCTTTCAAATCCAGGACTGTTGACAACTATTTTTTAATTTGATTTTAAAAAATCAGTGTCCTCATATCAATATGTGTATATATATATCATATCAATTACTGTGTAAATAATTGTCATTTTGTTTTCTCTACATTTTTAAATATCCTGTCTATTAAATGAACTATCCACAACAATTATTATAACCTATTTTAAGGCCGTTCCTGGTCACGATGGTAGTTTAAAGTACAAAATAGTAAATCAACTAATGGCCATTAGGTCACAATTATTATTTCAGAAAATAAAGACTACAACCTTTGTGAAAAGATTCACACTGGCTAGAGGCATATTTGATGGTATGTTTTCAAGTACATATTCCTGAACATGATTTCACCAGTATGGAGTCGCTTGCTTGAGATAAACAAAATCTGCTTATTACTTTTTACTTATAAATTCAGCTTTTGTTCCAGATGTCACTATTATTCTCTTGACACTATGTAGAAGAAATTTATTTTGAGTGATCCAGTTTTTCAACTTCAGAGACATCAGACTGTAATAGAGTTTCTAGGTCAGAGGCTGAAACTGCATGCATAAATAAGACTGAATAAAGCATTTATCAGAATCTTCATTCTGCTAGTTCCAGATCATACACATCTCAGTCTGTGAGAAATATTGAGTCAGAGGTGTACTATTTGTCTGAAAAGCAGTTCATTTGTAACGTATATTTTAACTACATACAATAGCCAACCACTAAACTATTTATAGGGGGCTCATTAGGTGGAGGGTTACTAGATTGTTTATTCTGGGAAACTAGAGAATAAAAAATATCAAATATGATCTATAGCTTGTATTAGCAATGAATTAAAAGAAAAGTGTGTTTTATTTAGTTAATTTGCATATGAATCCAAATGTGATGTCATAAACAGGACACTACATACATATTACACTATTAAGCTATGCATTTACTTGCAATTCTGATAACAAAATGTTTTTATTCCCTATGTTTACATTAAAAACAATGTTTAGGTCCCTTTAGGTTCCTTTTGTTGAAGGCTATATATTGAAGCCAGATGGGTTTCTGGCAAAATGTGAATTATATTTTTCTGTTCTTAAATCTCTGGATTTCAGCAATTATTGTTAAGCATGATTTAGGCATATACTGCCAGGATTGTTTGTGAGTGTTTATTTATTCACTTGCTCAGGACCTACTGGTTACGGTAGGCCCAAAGCACAGCTCCCCCATGGGCCCATGCTGCCCGCATGACTGTCTCACTTGAAGACATTTTTATATACGTAACATAAATCATGGAAATGTTCTTAGTTTTCTTTGAGTTAAAGACTTTGACATTACTAGTCATATTTCCAATGCAATCCTGTTGTAACTCAAAGGTTCATTGTGTCAGTGTGTGCAGCAAGGGCAGTTTGTGGAGGCCAGCCTGACAGAGAGAAATGTTGTTTTAAAAGTTCCATAACATTTACATATGAACAGTTAAGTTACAGCCAACCCACATAACTCACAGCTTTGGATATGGTATAACACCTAGCACACCTGGCACAATCCCACGCTGTATTTCCAGGGTTTTTGTGCTCCATACAGACAGCACACAAACCCCAAAAATATCCGAAATAGAGCAGAGAGGCCAACGGCAGCATGCATTTCCCAACCGAGTCCAGCACGAGTCACTTTCTATTAATACCACTCTAAATCTGTTTATGGGAAAAATGTTTAGCTTGCACTTTACCTTTGGGCAAAAAATCCAACATTTAAAAAGAGAAGTATTGCATTTAAGCAGTTTTGTGGTATTTGGACATTAGTATTTATGCCAGGAGAACTGGTATAGGGTTACAGTTAAGTGCTATATTTGCAACCCCAGTACAATTACATAAAGCCTCACTACTTATTTTCATATCTAACAAAATTGAGCAATTCTAGGTTAGAGCTATTAGAAACCACAAAAGAAAGCACCATAATTTTTTTATGAGTATGTCAACTTTTTAGCACTTCAGTTGCCTTGCTTATGAGTTATTAGCTTGCTGATAGAGGTCAAGAGAGCAGTTTAGGTGCTGTTAATTAGCTATTACTATAAAAGGAAAAGGGATATGGCACTGAGGAAAGTAATGTGAAGCACTGGCATGGCTGTTGAGTGAAACAGGGGTGCATACTTGGCACAGTGAGGAAAGTGGAGAGGATTTATGGCACAATGGAAAGCAGGATGTCATGTATAGAACTGGAGGCATATGTGGTACTTATGGTGTTTTGTGGTGACCACAACTTAGTTTTTTTCAGAGATGTTTACGAAAAATATATATTCCAGGACTGTAAACTGTAAAATGTTAGACTACAGTTTTCATTTTACCTTTTATAGCCCAGAAGCATACATTTTTCTTAAGCAAACAGCAATGTGAACACACTAGTCGGAGGTAAGGGGTCCAGAGCAATTTCCACATTAGGACCCACTAATTTCTAGATACACCATTACAATGTAACAAAATGTAACATAACAAAGTGTAAAATGTAACAAAGAGCCTCTTAATTGAATAATACATTGACAGATAACCTCAAAGTAAAGGTCAATAACTGTGTAATTCAGATGCTATAGGCGTCAATTAATCTTCAATTAAAGTTCTAGAAAGTGCAAATGGCATTAATAATTGTATAATTAACCAGGAACCTAATAAGAAACAGTTGGGATTGCATATTCATACATGGTTCATCCTCAAGCATTTTCAATAAATAAATAAATGTCATCCAAACCAGAACACAGCTTATGTTCAGGAAGTGTTAATAAACAAAACAAAGTATATGTAACACCTGCAATGCAGCTTATGTAAAAGACAGAAGAAATAATCTGTATTTATTTGTCTTCTGATTCATATTGAAATATCTCATAAAATGCAGACACAGTGCCTCACTGTCCTATAAATTAACAATAGGCCTTAAAAGGTAATGCTGCACTTCCCGGCATAATAATATTTAATTGTGAAATGATCAACTGGGAAATAAAATATTATTTCTGGTTATTGTTAGATACAACCATAATTCAAAAAAAGTACTTTGGCAATATTGGGAACCAGCATAGCTGCAGTAAGTAAGAAAGAAGAAATATTATTAATTTAGCATAGCCGCAGTATAATTGAATTGAATTGTTTATTTATGTAATCGTTTTACAGGTTCTGAGCAGACGTTTTCAAGGTCTCTCGCTTTAGAATTTCCGTAAATCTTCGTGTTCCATCACCAACGTTCTTGATAAAGGTCCTGCAAGCAAATGAAATGCTTATGCTGTACTCCTATTACGGAAAATACTAAACCCTGGATTGTGCAATTCCTACATGGAGATGGGTAGACCCTCACCACAAAACCCACCCATAAATTGTATCTGATAAATAATGTTCTCTTAATGCCAAATTAAATCTACCAATGCTGAAGACTAAATATTCAAAATTGTATAATATTTAAATGGAGAGCCGTGAACCCCTAACAGAGATGACCCTTTTGGTAGTAATGTATGGTAGTATCAGATAGATATAATAAATATATTTTGTTGTCAGGAAGTGCCCCCATTTAATCAGTGATGCTACATCACTGCATTGTTGACTTTTAAATACAGGCTCAGTATTCAGTACCTCTTTTATTAGCCACTAAATCTGGATAGCTTACTAACAGGAACTCCCAAATTGAAATGTCTGTATGTATAATGGTAAAGTGGTTTTGAGAAGCAGTGCTTAGAAAAAAGTGTTATGCAAATCCAAATTAGCATTATTATTGTTGGCTAACAGATCGGATAGCAATAGTCCTAATGACTAATGAAACTAAAGACATGAGCTAAAGACTCAAATAGCAGAAAATCTCTAACAATGGTATCATTCCTAATTGTCCACTGGGAATAAATATCATGTATCTCTATTTACTTTAGAATCAACAAATTAGAACTAACTAACACATTGTTAATGAGGGAGTAGTATTTCTGTTTTTAACCCCTCACAAATTATACATTTGCTCTCTATTTTAACATTAATGAAGATTATATTTACTGTACTCCTTTGCATCAAAAATGCCATATTTACCACTAACTGTTATTAAAAATACCAATTAGTTCAAAAATATAGTGAACTAAGAGTAAATAAATAGTCACTGATTATATACTCCCTATCCTCTGTATACCACACCCAACATTATATTCCATGTTTTCTGATTTCATTCAAGTGTTAAGGGTCTTTGCCAGACCACAGCACTTCACCGCCCCCTCTTCATCGTGCAAGTTGTCATCGCGGGACATAGAGTTATTACAATTTAAGTATTAAGGTTTGGGGGGTTAGAATTAGTATTAGGGTTAATTTTAGTATTAAAGTTCAGGGTTTCGGGGGGTTAAATTTAGTATTAGGGTTTGGCGGTTAATTTTAGTATTAGAGTTCTTGGGTTAATTTTAGTATTAGGGTTTGGGGGTTAATTTTAGTATTAGGGTTCAGGGGTTAATTTTAGTATTAGGGTTTGGGGGGGTTCATTTATTAGGGAGGGGAAATTTATTTGGGGGTGTAAGAGCTGACAGTTCAGCACTAAACTGTCAGCCCTTACATTGCCGCGATGAAGCAGCCGCATTCATCTTCACCTCTGTCAGTTCAGCGTCCAAACTGCCGCACTGAACTGTCAGCGGTCAATCAGCCACACTGAACTGTCCTAGACTGCTAAGCAAGTGCACCAGGATTGTCCCTGCATAAAGTATAACTAAATTGTTCAGATGAAATGTTCAATTCATGTTCATGTATTAAAAAATTGGATTAAGATTATCAACAATATTTACACTACACACAATGGCTTCGATTCAATGCCAGACATTGGCCTGGACTGTATGGCCCCCGTTAATGAAAAAACTGCTATTACCGTGAATTTACTGGGCAATTATAATTCTATGCCTTCCGCTACTGAGGTCAACAGGTGCGCTACACCAAGTTGCAAAAACTACCGCGCACGTTAACAACTGCAGCACACAATAAAACTCCCTATACTTGTAATAGATTATTACCTTACTCGCTAAAAAAATGCCCTATACACAAAATGAGATTGCCGCATCCGTTCAGGAAACCATAAAAAACGCTGTCAAAAAGCATGTTAATTAACGCATGACCAGTGGCAGAGGCGTCGCTAGGGGGGGGCTACTGGGGCTGAAGCCCTGGATCTCCTCTCCATAGCCCCGAATGGAGACCCTGACCACGCCCCCTAGCGCTTGGCTCCGCCCCCTCACGTTCGACTCCGCCTCCTGCATGCTGTATGCTGAGCAGCAGCAGACTCCATCCCCTCACGATAGGCTCCGCCCCTCGTGCTTAACTCCGCCCCCTCAAGTTTTGCAGGTGAGTGTTTGGCAGAGTGTGAGTGGAAGAGTTATTAGTGTGCATGTGTATGTAAGTAGCAGACTGTGAGTGGCAGAGTTATTAGTGTGCATGTGTATGTATGTGAGTGGCAGAATGTAATTTGCAGAGTATAAGTGGGTGTGAGTGGCAGAATTATGAGTGTGCATGTGTATGTATATGAGTGGCAGAGTGTAGGTGGGTGTGAGTGGCAGAGTTATGAGTGTGCATGTGTATGTATATGAGTGGCAGAGTGTAGGTGGGTGTGAGTGGCAGAGTTATGCGTGTGCATGTGTATGTATATGAGTGGCAGAGTGTAAGTGGGTGTGAGTGGCAGAGTTATTAGTGTGCAGGTGTATGTATGTGAGGTAAGTGGCAGAGTGTAAGTGGGTGTGAGTGGCAGAGTTATGAGTCTGCATGTGTATGTAAGTAGCAGACTGTGAGTGGCAGAGTTATTAGTGTGCATGTGTATGTATGTGAGTGGCAGAATGTAATTTGCAGAGTATAAGTGGGTGTGAGTGGCAGAGTTATAAGTGTGCATGTGTATGTATGTAAGTGGCAGAGTGTAAGTGGGTGTGAGTGGCAGAGTTATGAGTGTGCATGTGTATGTATATGAGTGGCAGAGTGTAAGTGGGTGTGAGTGGCAGAGTGTAAGTAAGTGTATGTGTGTGAGTGTGGCAGAGTGTGATTGGAAGAGAGTGTGTGTGAGTGAGTGTAAGCATGAGTGGAAGAGTTATGTGTGTGTATGTGTGTGAGTGGCAGAATGTGATTGTATGAGTGAGTGTGCAGAGTGTGAGTGTTTGGAAGAGTGTGAGTTATGAGTGTGCGTGTGTGTGAGTGTAAGCGTGAGTGGCAGAGTTATGAGTGTGCGTGTGTGAGTGGCAGAGTGTGTGAGTGTAAGCGTGAGCAGCAGAGTTATGAGTGTGTGTGAGTGGCAGAGTGTAAGTCTTCGAGAGTGAAAGCGTGAGTGGCAGAGTGTGTGTCAGTGGCAGTGAGATTACTAGGAGAAAATGTGATTAATTACTATTAATCATATTGAATGTGATAATCAAGTGTGAAACAGTACTCATACCATTTTTATTTTCACACCTGATTATCACATTCAATATGAATAATAGTGATTCATCTTTATATATAGTCTTTATGTTGATGGCAATGAGTCCATACACATGGCATTAAACATCCCATGTACCTGGTTATACTATTAAACCCATACATTATGAGTGAATGTGCTGCTCATTATATTATAGGCTTTACTTATGAAAGAGAGAATTGCAGGGAAGTGAGATGGGAATTTCAAAATTAAGGCTAAAGTAGCAGAGCTGGAAAAATTATCGCATTCAGTTGAATTCCCATCTCAATTCCCTGCACTTCTCTCTTTTATTAGGTTGGTAGAAGGAGCATAACTTCATACCTCAGCCTATTCTCCCCAGGTTTTTGACCCCTTTTTATTAAAAAATATTTGTGATGTGCGTGTGAGAGTTGCAGGTTTACACACATGTCTGCGTGGCAGAATGTCTGTGTGGGAAAGGCCATCTGTGTGTAAGGTTGTCTGGATGTGTGTGTGAGTGTAAGGTTGTCTATGTAAGGGTATCTATGTGGGGGGGGGGGGGTCAGGGTTGAGTCATTTTTATATGCTCAGTTATTTTGAAATCATGGGAATTTGCTCACATACAAGTGTGTGTGTGTTATGTAAGTTGGTGTGTGTAAGTGGGATTGTGTGTCTCTGTGTGTAAGGGTGTGTGTATGTATGTGTGACTGTGCATGTGTGACTGTGCAAGTGTGAATGTGTGTGTATGTGTGGCTGCATGTGTGTGTATTTGTGGCTGTGTATTTTTGTGTATAAGTGTAACTTTGAGTAATGTGAGTTTTTTGTGTGCTGCGAGTCTTATTGTGTACTGTGGTACAGTTATGTGCAGCATGAGTGTGTGATACACTCACACACTGCACGTTTTATTGCTGTGGAGTCTGTGTTATATTCACACTTGCACATTACTGTGACTTTTATTGCTGTGGAGGTAGACACATACACACACATACAAACAGATACACACATATAGTCGGTCACAGGCAGACATACAGTCAGTCACACACACACATATACATTCGGTCACAGTCAGACATACACATACAGTCAGTCACAGACACACACACATACATTCGGTCGCAGTCAGACATACAGTCAGTCACACACATACAGTGGGTCACATAAACACACAGTCACACACACACATGCAGTCAGTCACACACACACTGTCAGTCACATACACTTACACACAAGTCAGCAATTTTGTTGTTTATGATAAAAAAAAGTGCATCTATCAATATGTCCCCCTCCTGGCTGCTATAGCTCATTCTAGCCTGGTCTGTGCCCTGCTGTTGTTTCTAGCCCTGCTGAGCACACTCAGCGCTCGGACACTATAGTACGGTGCATGTGGGGATGGAGCAGGAAGACTGTGCAGCCGGTGCACACACTGCTCCCCCGCGCTCCGCTGGATAAATAAAATGATCCCAGCGGCGAGGGCACCATGCAGGGACAACAATGACTGGGCGCCAGGTATAATTTCCTTGTGCCCAGGATTTGTTGAGCCCCGATATATATACCCATATATACCTATTGTTCATTGGCGTCAATTATATCAGTGTGTATGCCGCCTAAGCATGTGAGCTTATTTACTCCACTTCTATCAAATCTATCATGGGCTCCAGCCCCAGATGTTTTGGAGACCTAGCAACGCCCCTGACCAGTGGTACTATGAGGAGTACTATTCATTAACAGGTATGTTAAGGGGAGCTTTTTTTTTCTACAAATTACTGCCAGGTAGACCATGGCTTAACAGAGGTTAAAAAAGGTTAATGCAGATAGTTACCATTCACACATATTTAACCCATAGCAGTGCTGCATCAAATTTAAATACATTTCAAACAATGTTAAACATAAATGCACAATCGCCCCATATATACCACACATGTTAGTATATAAACATATGCTGCATATCAATTACGAACAAATCATATGCAAAACGATTAGATACCTACCAAAACACAATAAGGCAGAAATGCACCCAAACTGAAATGGTAGCCTTAAAATCCCATAGATGTATATAGGATGAGACAATCCGGGAGGAATATGCATTACGAAAGAAAGTCCGTAAATACATAAATAATCCAAAACGAAACAGATGCAGACAGCTGGTTATTCATACAAAAAGATACTTTTTTTTTTGTACCAATGAAATTCACTATGCCACTTAGAACAAAGAATACACACCTCTGTGTGGACATAAAAAATAGTTCAATGATGAAGTTCAAATGAGAACGAAAATTCTCATATGATGAAAACACTGCGTAATGCTCTAATTGTCCAGATATTACCATCAGGCAATTGGAACTACAGCCAGAAATACCAGCGTGAAGATCAAAAAACTCTCTGGAATGGAATAAGCACAAGTGGTAATGTTGTTGCCAAGCTAACCAGATCGGTAGTCATTGTCACTAAATGGTATGTACTCATACATCGTGGTACACCTGATCCAATCCAAGACACATGGAACATACACATCTGTAGTTCACATCAGATAGTTGCTACCTGAATGAACACAACTCATCTGACAAAGCCACCGCCATCCAACCTCAATGAGTATGAGCTAATGCTCTATAACTCCAAGTTTCTAGCAACTACTCATGAATCTCAAAAGGCCATTGATTCCAATACACTAGTAGGTACATACACTACATGAATAGATGTGTTCAAATGTTCATTACAAAAGTTACCATTGCAAAGTACATAGTCAGATACTTCAATAAGGTTTCAATATGTCTGATCAATAACAAGATAAAGAACTAAGGTAGAATGCACAGGCTGCATGATATAGTATACGTCAAGGGAAATCAATCTCCTGTCTTTTAGATCAATCTGAGGGACTGGAGTGTAGTTATTTAGATGTTGAAGATCAGCCGGGAACCTCAGCTGACCATGTTCAGGGTGATGGTAAAGAATACGCTCGCAAACAGAAACAGCCCCTGCAAACAATTTTCCAAAACCAGAATCTGACCCACCTCTTGCAAGAGATCTGTACTATTCATGCAGTAGAAACATCCCAATCGTATTTCCTTTGATAAGTAGTCAATTAGCGCCAACTGGGTGGCTGTTGTGGATATGGTTCATAGTTATGGTAGTTTGGTGGTCTTATACACAGATATATTCTGAGTAAACATACTGGCTATTGTTCAAGGCTGCCCTGTAAACAACATGGAGTCTGACATCTAGAAGACAGTTTGGTCACCTGACAGAACTAGTGTTACCACGGAAAAGCTGTACCATCTAAACAGATACACAGGAAAGAGATTTCAGATCTCTATTGATACTTGAAGAATACACAGCACCCAATAGAAGCTGCTGAAGCCAGTCTTTCCACCTGTTTTATATTGGCTACCTATGTCTCAGTAAAATCTAAGTATCAGCTTTCATTTATTATTACTTATAATTTACCTCATTTTACTTTTTGTTTCTATTAAAAGACTGACCAGGTACGCTAATTAGCGGGAGCCATAGCATCTACCCCATTAAGTTAAAAACTGTGTTAAGCTGTAAATGAACAGGCATTTCGGATTCAATGCCCACCGTTAACACAGATCGCACCCATTGCAAAATGTGTAAGTTAAAATGTGTACGGTACTTTACTACTTCACTACTACTTAAAGTCTAAATTGCATTAGCTTCTATTGGTTGAACTGGTTTTAACATACTTTATAACCCACCTTTGCATTTATATTATTCATCTCAGTTGGTAACCATGACATTCTAGGTCACACTATACTGATATGAAAAAGCAAACTTACCCTAAGCACTTAATGTTTAGTGACATACAGTGGCATTTCATACTTACAAGGAGAAGAATGGTAGCATGTACTATGTACTGTGACCTTCTATAAAAGCTTAACTGAGCACAGCACATTTTCTGGCATGTGGGAGCTTATTCTCATTATAATGAGAATATTTACACATTTGCCTCCAAGCTGAAAATGATATTGCAAAATAACTCATGCAAAATAACATAGCATTTAGGGTTATGTTGTGAATGAAGGGGTCACATTACACTCTGAACATTAATATATGTAATTTACTTATTTAAGGAATACAATTTCATCTGAGCATTACACAAGCATAATCGCTAATAAATATATATGTAGCCCACTCAGTAATCAAAACGGTTAATTTTGCCGTGTTTCTTGAGCAGACTACACAGAATGCTCCAGAGAATCTTTTTTTTAATTTATTTATATTTTGCTTAATGAGTAGACTCCTTTTTGTCCTATGGTATAGTCAGGATGTACTGGGATGTTCAGAGATAATGAAATTGAGTATGTCAGTACATTAAGGGCATTCTATCTGTGTTTCAGGATTGTTCCTGCTAACTAGAGAGGGCAGTTAAGGGCACAACAGGCTCCCTGGCTTCCCAGCTCAGGTTGGCTGAATATGCTCTAATTTTTACTTCCCTTTGGAGACAGAAAAGAAGAACCACACTGGAGTTTTAGGAGTATCCAGACCCCTTCAGTTATTGAGGTTCCTGAGAAGTATGTGTTTGTCTGTAAAGTTACATCTTCTGTTAACCAGTATTAATATAGTTGAGGTTTATCTCTACTGTATATGTTCCCTCCAGCTAAACAGCCATGCTGAATAAAGTTTAACTAAATACTGGGGTCTATGTACTAAAAGGTGCATTGCAGCTGAGTTGAGGTGAGATGAGGTGAGGTGAACTTTTCATCTCACCAATTTATCTATACATTGTGCAAGTACATACCTGGTGAGTTTCCCCTGCTAAGCAGCAAATTCACCAGGATTGCCCTTCCACAATGTATAGATAAATTCTTGTGATTAAATGTTAATTTTACCTCAACTCACCTGCAATTCATGTTAGTGAATAGCTCCCACAGAGTTTGTGTCCACTACACAGGCCCTTGAGAAAACATAAACAAGGCCTACTCCTAAAGATTCTAATCTCTGAGTGGCTGAGCAAACTCAGGAGGTACATGAGGTCCCAAAACAGAGTCAGAGCGGGACCTATGAGGCTGACATGAATTAGAGAAAGGGACCTTGAACAGAAATGAATCAGTGTGAGCATGGGACAAAATAAAGGATAACTAAATCTTGCTATTCACTTTTTCAATGCAGTATACAATGCTGCATCAGTTTACCTGTTTAGTTTATGTTTTTTTGTTTTTGCTTCAATGCAAACTCCAGCTAAAGTACTGGGCTGGTGTAAAAAAAAAACCCTGAGCTGATTTTTATTCACAGTCTGGACTAGTATATTACAAAGAAATCATAAGAGTAACAAGTGGAATAATTGATGCGCCTGCTATTAATCAACCAAGTATTTTTATTGCAGGGTAAAGGGACTCTACCACTTACATAAGATGTAACTAGATTGCCTGTGCATTTGAAAGAAACACATATTTAAGACATGTGCCACTGTTTTTTTTCTCTATGTTTGAATTAATTGCATATAAAAGTAAAAATAAAATTAGGTGTCTGTCCCCAGCCTCCATTTTGAGATGATGCAACAGTCTCCAAAATCTTCCAGTAAGTCTCACTTTACAACTGTGGCCAAAACCTGCATGATGATGTCATAAGACACCCCTGCTCTCTTACTGGCTCCGGTGTATCACTAGTGGGCAGGACTAGGTGGCTGTGTACAACCTTTTTTACCTGTCTTCCACACAAAGAGAGGAGACCTGATCAAACAGGACAATAACTCTGCCCCCTTGTTATGTAATAGTTACATTACCCTCCCATTCAACGCAAGTCTATGATCAGAATTTTTACTTATATACCGCATTCTGTGTCCCCATCCACAAAGTGAGAAAAAATGTGTGCTGTAATGTCTCTGATGGGTGGCACCCAAAAGCACTATATTTCACAAAATGGCAGCACAGTCACACGTGTTTAGTAAAATATTTCATAAAATTGTCCCACATAACAAAAACAAAAGACATACCACAGATCAACAATGAAAAATAAAAAAAATAAACCCTTTTTTATTTTTTGGTGGGAGTGTTTCTTTAAATAAAACTTTTTTTTACTTAAAATGTAAATGTCATACAAAACATATAGCAAATGTATGGACCAAAATAGACATTCATTTCATTCTTTTATGTGCTTAATTATGTTATTGTACATTTGGATGAAAATGTATTGCCTATTACACCCCCAGTCTCCTAACAATATATTAATGGGGAATTGGAAAAAAACGTCATTTTATGGAAAATGCTGTTTTCCCCTTACCCCAGTACCAGTGCTTTAACACACAGTATTTGTTTGGACCCCCTTTAGGTTGAATTGCATTTTATTCCTTCAGGACTAATGTGTGGTATTTAAACTTTAAATTTTGCCAGCCTTAATGGCCGGTATTGAATCTGCCCCAACGAGACAGACTATAAGCACCTAAATGCAGAAGTTAAAGATCCCTGTTGGGCAATTATTTGAATAATAAGTGACTAGATATCTTCAAATTAAGGGTGAGCCAGCATCTAATGCAGGTGCTGAAGGGTTGAATTAACATGAAATTAATGCATTAGAAAGTGCAACCAACATTAATCATTTTCTAATTACGAAGGAGCCTGACAGGAAAAAAAATGACACTGTAAGTATTTACCCATAAGCACAGTTAAAACAAATAATAAAATTATCCTTTACCATAACAGATACACTTTAACAGTTTCTGCCACCCACTTTGTATAGGTTTTTCTAGCACCAATAATTACATTGCCTATTGACAAGGAAGTCAAACAAAATATATAACAAAAATACAAACAGTGCAATAAATTAACCAACTTTAATAACACATTAAGAAAACCCTAGATTAATTTGAAAATAAAGGTCACATTATTAGTATTATAGCAATGCACAAAACAAAAACAACAATTATGATAAAAAGAGGCCAATACTCTACATGATGGCCCAGCCCCTTCAGAGCATCCTCAAATTCCACAACCCAATGTAGCAAAGTCAAAGGGAAAGATGGATGTAACAGTACCGATCCACATGGATACAGACATAAAACCAACAGTATACTGTTCAATATTACTCACAAATGACATGCATTAAGAAACAGTTGCCAAAAATGCTCAATTAAAAGGAGCTGGCCATAAATTCACTGTAGAAATGTAGAGTTTATGGTGGGCAAAGAGCACCAACTCAGTGTCTGCTGATCCAGTCAAAACAATAATGGAAAACATTGTAGTCTGAGCCCAGAAGACAAAATGGTCACCTCAAAATGACCCAACACGATTCATTGCTCCTGTTTCATTGGCCGACTTCTTCAAGGAAAGTTTCAAAAGTTTCCCATTTAAGGGCAAAGAGAACTTAGTTTTGCCCTTTATCTTTTGGGGAATGGATACGTCCACTCGTTGCTCAACTAGTCATGTTACTGAAACCTTCAGTATATACCTCACCAACTAAAAGAGAGTTAGTTCCTGGTGCTGAATCATGTAGCAGACAGGTTAGCCACAATAAATCTACTGCCACATGTGACCCTGAGGTATCTCATACTCAGCACTTTGAACTGAATAAATCAAAGTAGTATTCAGTAGAGTCACTTTTCTTCATATTTTCTTTAATGTAATTTTTACTCCATTGTCTGTAAGTAGAGAAAGTATTGTTCTTATAAGAAGATACAAAATATCAGGAGTCAAGTGGCTTTCTTTTATTGTACTTGTCAGCAGAAACTCACAGAAAAAATGGAGTAATAAGGAAACTAAAGACTACTTTGTTTCTCCTGGGTAAATTATGAAGAATAGAAATAAGTGACTATTACATCCTAATTGAATGTATTCAACTTTTTCTTTATTTTCATTGTTATTGTTTTTATTTGATGTTTGCAAAAGAAAAATTTTAAAAACCTCCAATAAAGAATTATATTTAAAAAAAATGTATATTCCACTGGAGAACGGATCTCTTGTAAGTGGTGGAATAATAATATATAATTATAGTAATTCTATATTATACCATTAATAGCAGTAGGTGCCGGATTTCACTTACCAGTTGTACCTGTACTTGCTTTTAGTATATACAGAGCTGACAACTGCACATATTAAATTGGACATAGCACTTTTCCTAATTTTCTCTCTTTTTTTAGCTATGTCAAAATTAGTAGGTAAAGTGTAAAAAAAAAAATAGTGGCGCTCAGGATAATATATAGTTTTAGTGCAGCAGCCACTCAAAGTGGTGTACCCCTTTTCATTACAGCATCTCAAATGGTTAAATCGGTAATAAGGTAGTGAGGGTGGGCAAATTTAAACAAAGTGTAAAAAAAACTTAAAATCAATAGTTGCTAATATATGAGAAATAAAAATATGTAGAGAAGTACAACAATATGATTTACTACGTAGCAAACAAATAATTCAGTAACCGACCGAACCAATTGCAATATTTCTCAACTCACAAATGATATAAATAAACATTGTGGGGCAGGGAGAGACTAATTATAATAGGGGCAGTTTGGCCATGTCTTGCATGCAGTCCCAGCCCATAAGAATTGATAAAAATATTTGGGGTTAATCTTAAGGTTATGGTTAGGGCTAGAGTTAGGGTTACAATGTCACTGTAGGTTATCCTGAAAAAGCAATGCACTTCTTCTACTTTTTGTCTTATAATGTGCAAAAAAACTGTAAAAAAAAAAAAAACCCTCTTAAAAACATGCAGTATTTCCAAACTTTTTAGGTTTTGCATATTTGTAAACGATTTTTCAAATAAAAGTTATTAAAAGTTTTTTTTTCTATTTCCGATCATATTTTTTTTATACTAAATTATATGATATGATCAAAAAAAAATATTATAGCCCTTCATATTCCCAAAAAAGACTACTGATTATGTTTGGGTACAAACAAAGAGGAAAGAGGAAGATTACAGTTAAACACTGCAAAAGTGTTAAGAATGAAAAAAAAAATGTTAAAAGTGTCTGGTTAAATACCCCACATAATAACTTCAGAAATGTATTTGAAAAAATCAACTTCAGTATAAATATGTTCCTCAGAACAGACAAGAAGCACTGAGAAGAAGCAATCAAAATAGTGTAGAGAGTAGAACAACATTTTAGTAAAATGATACCAAATGCACTCACATGTGAACTATGGTCAGATAGCATCATTGAGTTTTCCCTGTGTCTGTATCTACTTTAGACATCTGAATAACTTTGCATTGTAAAAATGTAAATGGATTCACAATGACAACTTCAGAAGTTCATTTGTTTCTGTTTCATGTGTCTAAGTTTTTTGGTCGCACTTAGCATCAGTTCCAAACAGTGTAACCGATACATGTGACTAGTGATGCTACAGGTCATTAAAATATTGAGACAGAGACCCACAGGGTTGGTAAAGACCTTGATCAGGAACTTTCTCCTGTGTCCTATAAGATCTGATCATTGTGTGCTCACAGAGCAGCAATTATTTTTTAGTTTGTGTCCTTGGAGTACAAGGGAGTCCTTCATTTAGATGCCATAACTAGAACAAGCATTAGTTTAATGAACTGCAAATATAAGGCAAGATGGAGAGTATTTCCATGTTAGCTATTAATGCATAATCTTTACAGGTCAGTTTTTCTTGTTAATTCAGTACTAGTGAATAGACCCCAAGCTGAGATCTTTGAGGGTTTTCAATTTGCTCCGGCAATGCTTAATAACCATTTCACCTCTTGGAGAAAAAGTAGATATGTGCAGGGGAGGGCTGGCAGCCTTAGGCCTGGGGGTCAAATCCAGTCAAGTGGCCCATTGCACCATCGAATCGCCTCCCCATCCACGGCCATCTTTTCCTTGTTTTATAATGAATATTTCCAGGATTTTCCCCCACAATATGCCAGGATTTGCCATTTAATATGCTAGAATTTTCCCTTACAAAATGCCAGGATTATGCCCCTCAGTATGCCAGGATTATGCCCCTCAATATGCCAGGATTATGCCCCTCAATATGCCAGGATTTAGACACCCAATATGCCAGGATTTTCCCCTCAATATGCCAAGATGATGCCCCCTCAATATGCCAGGATTTTCCCCTCATTATGCCAGGATTATGCCCCTCAACATGCCAGGATTTAGACACCCAATATCCCAAAATTTGGGCACCCCCCCTACCCACGTTGCACACCTACGACATGACCCATAACCCACGTTGCACACCAGGACATGCCCCATCACCACATTTACATGCCTCCATCACCCCATTACATACACATTTTCAATATTATTTGCCATTAATATTCCCCAGCCAATTTGTCCCATAATATGCCAGTGTTATTCTGCAATTAAAAATTTGCCCAATAATATTCCAAGGTTATCGGCAATTTAATATGCCCCTGCTAATTTGCCCAATATGCCAGTGTTAATTGCCATTTAATATTCCCCAGCCATTTTGCCCAATAATATGCCAGTCTTATTTGCCATGTAATATGCCCCAGCCAATTTGCCCAATAATATGCCAGTGTTTTTTGCCCCCCCCCCCCCCCCCATCTCTTACCTTTTTCCCTGGTGGCTAGTGGCAGGACTTCCCTGGTGGCTAGTGGCAGGACTTCCCTGGTGGCTAGTGGCAGGAGGACTTCCCTGGTGGCTAGCGGCAGGCAGCATGGTCCCTCCATGCTGCCTGTTCGGCCTCCCGGCGGTTGTGCCGACAGATCACGTGATCGGCGCGCGTCTGACGTCAGAGCGCCGATCACGTGACTGTCGGCACTTCCGTGTCAGACTGCACGGGGAGCCGAACAGGCAGCACGGAGGTTTCTCTGTCACACTGCACGGAGGTTTCTCTGTGCTGCCTGTTCGGCTCCCCGTGCAGCTTTGCAGGCAGAGCGGAGGTGAGAGGGGATCTTCCGATCCCTTCTCACCTCCGTCTCTGCCTGCAAGCGCATTTTTTTTTTTTTTAAATAACACTGGCCCAGCAGCCGTGTTTTAAAAACCTTAGGGCGGCCTGGGGGGCAATTGCCTCCCTGCCCCCCGGCCCAGCCCGCCCCTGGATATGTGTAAGTAATTTGAAAGGAAAATGATTTTAAAAAAAGCCTTTTCTATTACTAGCACACATTCTGGAAGCGATGTATACTGTCTAGAAGGAATATATTTGGAACTCAGGTTAATGTTATGTAGATTATTTTATGACATGCAAGTGTAATACAATTACAATGAACATATCACTGACAACTGAGTTCCATAGAGAGTAAAGGGTCAGAAGAAATTAAGACAGACAGACTAATATCAGTATGTACAAGGCAGTAGCTATACATTTTCAACATGCACAGGAAAAACGCTAGCAAGGACGGTCAGTAATATGATAAATTGTTGGTGCTCTTTTATAACATATATGTTATTATAGCGCTACAAACCTCTTCAATATATTTTATTTTTCAGTGATGTTATACACATAAAATATATTTGCTATTAGAGTTCATTTATTTATAATAATGTATTAATAATAAAAATCCAAGGGTCAGAAATATGTGTGTATGAGTGTGTGAGTGTTGATCTTTGTTGTGACTTTTGAAATATTTGTATAATTGCACAATTATGATATTTAAATGTTATAACATATTTGCTGTATTTTGAATTTTGCTAAATGTCTTCCATTAAAAAGTTACATTAGCAGCAATGTTCTGGGAAAGGAAGCAAAAGGTTTGTATTCTGCAGTGTAGTACAATAGGTAAATAAATGAGTCGAACAAGCAACAAACTACTTGAACTTGAACAAATGGTGGCGTCTTACAAATAAAAACTACTTGAACTTGAACAAATGGCGGCATCTTACAAATAAAATTAAGTTTAACTGAGTGCCAAGTTTTTTTTTTTCAGAAATGGAACAATTGTTAACCCCTTCAGGACAATGTTTGTTTGTTTTTGATGTCTGTTCTGGAGAATAGCTTTTTTTCTACTTTAGTTATGTGTGCGTTTAAATTAAAGTGCAAATTGCTTTCTAAATGAATCCCCACATATGATATATTGGAGATTGTTTTTAAGGACAGATAGGGCTTTCTTTTGCAACCATTTTCAAGATTTAACCCTTTGTATTATGTATAAAATTGAATAAACGTAAAAATGTTTTTTTTAAAAAGTGTTTTTGTGGGGGGTTTTCTTGGACACAGTATATTTCTCTCTTCTCTCTCTCTCTGACAAAAGCTTTGTCAGTGAGAGACAGGGAAGATTTTGACAATCAGTGTTCATACAGCACTGATTTTCATTTACTGTATTTCTTTTGCATTTATTGCATGTGATCAGTGTGATTGATTTTCACAGTAATCACATTAATAAATACAAAAAATAATGATTGATCATGGCGCCGGCCCTGCCGAACCCCGAACTCCAACATGAACATACAGTGTAATGTCCGTGTTCAGGTCCGGGGTCCAAAAACCGTAATGTTCAGTATGAACCCGAACAGTGCGGTTCGGGTTCGCTCAACACTACTCATAAGGCTTGCCCCGGAACCTAGATTGCACTTATAGGACTTACCTATAGCACTCATATTGCACTCATGGACTTATTCCAGCACCCATTTTGCACTCAGGACGTATCCCCAGCTCCCCCCTTGCATGTTTCCCCGGCATGGTCCAGTTTTGCCAACCCCTAGGTGCTTCTCTGTGTGCATGCGAACATACACGTCTTTGCATTTTAGCACCTGTGCCAAGTGAGTCCTTTTATTTTTTTTTGTTTCAATTTGACTTGAATGTCCATTGAAACTTTAAACTGGAGGATCACATTTTATTGATTCTAAAATTGCAAACAAAAAAAACCTGTTCATTATTTTTTTTTACAAATAGAAAAAATGGTTTATAATGAGATTTGAATTAAGCTGGAAATGATTTGATTATTCAGTTTTCATTTTCAGTCAATGTAAAGGAATTATAATTTTTTTATCAGATAGCTGTGTTGGTTATAGAATTATTTACAGTGAACGTTTATGCTAAAAGTAGATTCCACAGAGTAACTCCAGATTTCTAAATCAGAATGCAGAATGCCCCCAGAGGAAACACAGGAATTCCAGACACGGGGAAAGGCCTGGTAGCATTATTTCTGCTTCAAATGAAATGATTCTATCACTGGTAAACTAAATGCAATCAAAAACATAAATTGTACTTAAATCACAGTTAGCAGTGAAGTGAACCAGATCAAATGATACTGGAGAATAATACTCCAGACCCAAGTTTTCAACTTTAGGAGAAAATGATCATATTTTCCTTTTGAGTAGTGTGTAATGGCACAACCTACCGAAAACAGAAAATTGTGCAGACAATATCCAAATAGCCTTGTTAAATATGGGATGACTTTACCATTAAAATCCATGTAGTATATCCTTCACACTGTTATAATGGAACAAAAATAGTTAGTTCAAGGACAAATCAGTTTACCACAAATATTGTATTTTGTGCTTGTTTGTTAAAAAAAACAAACAAGCACAAAATACAATATTTGTGGTGACAGATGTGATCAGTTAAAGGTTATGGCTCTCAGTGGCAGACTGGCCAGGGTGTCAGTTTGCCCAATGGCAAGTGGGCCCCCCTTAAACATTAGAAGACAATATGTTAAAAACAGGGCCATTTTTAATGCGGTGCAAAAGGGTCAATTTCTGAAAATTCTTTCTGAATCAGGGACGTTCACTGGATCCGTATCAGGATGTGGTGTTTTTCTTAATTGAGAAGATGCTTGAAAGCACTGTGGATTTACCAGTTTGATTAATTCTTTGAAAACTGATGTGGGAATAATTGAATTGTCCATTGATAATCCAAACAGAGGCTTCTAAGGGCATACAGCATGAGCATGAGAAGCTGGCTTCTCCCTTTTGTTTTTGGGGGAAAAAAAACATTATCTAATCTAGTATTTTTTTAAATACTGTAGAGAGGCACTTCTACCTCATTAAAACTGTAATCTGAATGGTGCACCAATTGTGCAGAAGTAAAACACTGTGACTTTTGTGTTTAAAACAAGAAATGTTATGTTTCTATATTAATTTAAATAGGATTTTACTTATTTGCTTACTAAATACTTTTTTCCTTTACTCTTATTCTAGTATGCGCCATTTCCTTTCATTGTCCATTAAATTACTAGGTTATTAGCGCTCTTGTGTGATCCTTACTTTATGTACCATTTCTACATAAACTAAATTAACAATGATTCTAAGAAAAGTTACATTTATTTTGAAATATAGAGCTATTTTGAGAATGTTATTTTGATTTTCAAGTACTGGTTTGTGTTTACATTTAAAAAGTAGTTGTGCCATTATGTACTGTAAATTTGAACAATGCACATTGTAAAGGGTTGATCTTAGTTGCTTATGATCATCCAGATTGTTCCCGGATCACACCATTTTGATTATCCACATTTGGCTTTAAGATATAGTGCAAGGATTTGCCTCAACTAAGCCAAATCTAAGTAGTAATTTTGAGTAACGCTTGTCATGTTACTTGTATTATATTACATATATAATTATCTAATTATGAAATTAATTTATTCATTACTAATCCAATTATCAACTATGTGTTATTAAAGCAATAATTAATTACATTTTAATTGCGTCAATTAATTTGTGATAATTAAATATCAAATTAATTTAATAATGAACGTTTTATCAATGACTGCAGACAAAAAAACATAAGTGATACTTTTTTTAAATGGTTCAAAAAGTTTTAGTATATTACAAAGCAATAATAAACAATTACTTTTCCTCTAACGTATGCTGAAAATGAAAAGGTCTACTCAGGTAGGTAGCTTCGATTTTCTCAAGAAAAATTTGAGCTCTGAGTTTCAGACCCCACTGGATAGCATTGCTGATCTGAATGGCCCTTACATTTGGGCTACTCAGATTATAGATGTGATGCCAATTTGTGTGCCAACATTTTGGCAGTCAAATTCAGCTGACCAAAGTGGCAGTCTCAGTCCTCCTCAGAGAACTCTATTTCAGGGCCAATTTGTGAGGGCCTCATCTATTACGGAAATAGTCAACGTCCTCTAATAAAAGTCAATGGGAGGACTTTGGTTATAAATGAAATGGCCGAAGATCTCCCAAAATAACCCCGAAATGGGTAGAAGTTTAATAAAATAAACATTATTAAAAATAATAATTGATAAAAAAACAAAAACTTAATATATCAATAAAATAAATACAAATAATGTAAATTAATTTTAAACAAAACATTTTAAAATGCAAACATAGATGTTATTATGGATGTTATTATATATGTTATATTTGTATATTATTATTTTGTTGTTTGCAATTTTTTTTATACATTTTTTTTACTTTGAAGTTAATTGTTTTGTAGTCAAATTTGTGGCATTTGTCTGAACTTTTGGCCCTTTATGAGTAGAGGGAATCCTATGGATTACCCAGGTTATTTACCCCAAACTGAATATGGCCAGAGATCGGTCTGAAATTGGCCATGTTGAGTAGCTGATTTGCAGATTTCTCCAAAACCCTGCTACAAACTACAATCTGACAAGCTGGAGGTTAACTTATATTTAGCTATACCTCATTCTCAGCCCATATATTTCTCAGTTCATATGCTTTATATCCACTGTGAATATCGAATTTAGGAGTATTTCCACTGTAAAAAGTAATCCAGGTATGTAAATAGCAAGCTGCCAAGAAGTTAAATGGATTAAACATTTATTGTATCCTTGCAAAAACATTGTATAACAATACAAAAAATGCTTTAAATCTATAAAAAAAAATAACCTTTTTTCAGTTTCCGTGCTTACCAGCGCCATTATCAAGGCAAGTGAAAATAATAAATTAACTGCACTACATATATGGTCATACCCACACCTAGATACCCTAGATACCCTAATTATAAATCACATTATGCAGATTTATTTTTTAATTTTATAAAATTTATAACTACCCCATGCAAACTAAATTGAACTGACAGAAAATTACAAAAGTACAGAGCAATTGATCTCACAATTAAGTACCGCTGAATGTAATGCATTTAATTCTAATATCCAGAAGGCGTGCCATTTAAATAACTGCACTTTCCTATCATCCCCTCATTAAATGTAGGTATAGCCTCTAGGGCAACAAATCATAAAAGGGACAGTGAGTTATATCTCGCTTGTTTGAAATGTACCGCCATGGCATTCAATCTTTCCCATTCTGAACCAATAATAGACTCAATATTTATAACAGCCAATTTGAGTACACTAATTCTGTCTCTAAGTGGTTGTGTTGTACAGACTGGTCTACATTGCATGATATAAATTGACTGATTTTCTTCCCACTGTATAGGTGGTTAATGTTTTTTACCTTTCTGGTGTTATGATATTCTATACAACCGCACTTCAAATTTTGTAGGGTTTTTATGTATATTATATAGCACATCAGTATATACTAATTTATTTTTAATATTGGGTAACCATTTCTGGATGATTGATTGTCAATATATTTGGCAGTGTCCCCTATTTGGCAAAAGGGGAATATGTAGTGATAAATTGTAATATTTCTTTCTGTTTTTCTTTACGCTGGTTGAGAGGTTCTCTATGCCTTTTCTAGTATTAGTTAGTAATTGTTCAGGGTACCCTCGTTTCTTGAATCTATCTGATATTTGTTTGACTTGTTGGGCCCTGATTCCGGGTTCTGAACACAAGAGAGATATTCTTTTAAATTGCCCCTTAGGTATATTGTCTCTCATGTGCTTGGGGATGTACGATTGATAACGTAGAACAGCATTTACAGTCATTGGTTCATTGTATAACATACAAATAACTGTGTAATAAAACACCAAGGTTGGATCAATTCACTTATAGGTCCTCTGACTCAATCTGCAGCTGGATTGGCTGAGGCACAGGCTCCTTGTGCCTGTCTGCCCCCTGGAACAAAACCCTGCAAACGTCCTAGAAACTATGAACCGCCTAGGAAGAATTAACAATAATGTGGGCTGTTCAACATGGAAACCTGCTTTCAAGTTTTTATTAAATTACCACCACTATACGCATTAAAATATTTAAATAAGTGATACAATTTTGAAAAAAGGCCAGAATGGATACTCAGGTTCCAATGATTAAGCGCCTAGTGGTGGCACGAAACACGTAAGGCTGGCTGCTCCTGGGGTCCTTCCACACATGCTGCCACTGTAAGTTAATAAACCTTTTATGTTTTTTTTATTTTTGAGTCTTGCTAATTCAGTAATCTGGTGAGTCATTATCCGCTTGTTTGCTATTGCTGTATACTCAAGTTCCTCTAATAACCAGTGGTTAGCTGGCACATATGTAATAGGAGACCTTCCAGAAAGCTATGTGCAGTGTTCGGGTTACTAAGCAGTCACTTCTCTGTATGTATTGCCCCCAATACACACAGATAGGTTGGGAGAAGAGAAGGAACATGCTCTGTGTGACCGCTATCAGAGCTAGACAACATTAAAACAATTACAAAGTCAGAGTTTATTCATTACTGGTAGTGATGGGAAAAACAAGTAGGTACATTTAAATAGACAGGCATATCTCACTTTGCAGACACTCATGAGGACAGAAGTCATTATAGCACAACCATCCCCTGTTTATGGACTATCGTTTCACAAGAATGGACACACAGTGATCAGTGCACAGACACAGCATGACTCCTGAGTCGCACATGTCTATGACATCTCTATGTTTATACTAGCTAGGTGAAAGGAAGAGGCAGGGTTCCTGCCCACTGTCAGACTTTGGTGCTCAACAGTACAGTACTTATATGCAGTGCTCCATTGAAAAGAGCTGAGACTACACTACAATACTTCTCCTTTAAACTATTAATGCTTCACGTTCAGTACATGTTCATTGCACTTATGTGCTCCGAACCCATTGTGTATGATAGTGTGGTGTATGCCTGTACTCTTATAATATATATTTTTCAAAACTTACCCTATTACACATATAATACTGGGCAGGAAAAAAAATGTTAGAAATAAATTACAAGAGACTAATACTTTTTGACTTTAAGGAATCTTTATTCACAGTTTGGTCACAAAAGCACATATTCACTTACTACTTATACTGTTTTTAATCGAAGTTAGGTTTTATTTATTTTATTCAATATATGAGAATGTTTTCCTTTTTATTTTCAGGTTTGTTTTAAACTCACAACCCCCATGCATGGGTAGCAGAGGAGAGAGTTCTAATCATTACCTATTTAAGCCAAAGGTCTCTCGTCTAGCTTATGTTCGGTTTATGTTCGGTTAATGAATGAATAGGGGAATATTCTGCTAACCTTTTGGGGATTCAGGTGAATTTGGTGAATGTGTAGCCAAGTGTGCTCTTAAGAACAGCATTTGGCTTTTTCCGATCCTTCATCTCACATTCAACCAGGAGTGAATATACTTCTGACTTCTCGCTGGGTCATATACATATTGATGTGTACTTTCTAATTTATTTATCTGCCTGTTATGAAAATAACACCTTGTTGTATGTACTCTGTTTGTTCACATTTTAAGGATTATATTATTAATATACCAGGAAGTCCTAAGAAGGAAAATTGCTTTAGGTAAGTGTATTAATTTAGAATTAATTAATGTCTGGAATCCTTTACAGAATACATCTAAATAATGTAATTTCTATAATGCTAAGTTTTGTAGTTATCTCTCTACTATGTTTGTACTGTGCCAAAACCAGTACGTAACTGTATCTCCTTCTTCAATGAAGTATTACATTGTTTATATGTACAAAGATTACATGTTACAGAATAATTGAAAGCATTGTTGTCATAGCCCCTTTGGCTATTGTCGTGTGTCCTGATGCTTGCAGATATTTAATTTGGTCTGCAGGGGAAATTGTGCAATGTGATTCTCAGTATAATTTGTAAGTTTCTGAATGGAAAAAAACTGTTATATTAATAACAATTTGAGTGGAAAATGCACATGCTGGTGCTGCTATTATACTTGTATTAATAAAATATGTACATAATGTATAGGTTTAGTCATTGTTGGAATAAAAGCATGAAAAATAAAACGTATCAAAGAAATGTGCATAGTCTCTAAATAAATCTATTTTCAGTTCATGCCTCATTTTGCACTTTAGAACTGCAAATAAATGTAGGTTATGTCTTCACACACATGTAATAGTGCATTGCTATCAATATTCTTAAAAAAATAAATAATGAATAGGATGGTAAGAAGTAAGAATATTGTGGAACCTAGAGAATTTGTAGTAGATTAGCAACTGCTAGAGTGATTTGCAGTTTGATGGATTTTGGCTGCATAACTGGAACTGACAGTCTTTTGTTCTATTGGCAATCCTCTTCATTTAGCTTTTAAATGCAGCGTGCGTGAAATGTCTATGTTCTTAGATGTGTAATAGACAGGTTAAGGTGAGTTCAAGTAATTTAGTTTAAGTGTCTGTTATGATAGTGCTCAGCATATTACCAGAAAAACATACTAGAGGCTCATCTCTAGTTAAAAAAAAAAAAGCATTATTGTTATCATTATTATTATTTTTGTTATTAAAATGTATATTGATTTTAATGTCTTTTTTAACTTTCATTTTAACACATTTTGATGGAAATGTTATTTGCAGGTAAATGTTTTTTCTATTTAATTTAAGTCAGTGAGGAACAAGTAACACAGTATTATAAGTGAATACTGTAAATGCTAATCATTGCTATCATTGCTACCATAACAATAAAAAAACTCAATGAGAATTAGTTATAATTAAGCAGCAGATAATTTAATTAGCTTAAAAATAGATATATGTCAGATGGTCAGCCCACTCATTCCAGGCTCATCAAAGCACTAGGTGACAGACAAATCTCATTTGGATAGCTTTTCCCTCCATTTGACTCTTCGGCGCTGCTTCAGGTACAAAACATTCTGTTGATAGTGAACCTGATGTCTAACGTTACAAAAATAACTAATGAAGGAGAAAGCAACTAATGACAACCATACAACCAAACATTAATGTATCCTCTAGATGTATTGTCTCCTAAACAATACCTGGTGCTGTGTAACACAGAAACCTGAAACACCATCCACAAACCATGTAGCTTATCTCACTGTTGTGTGGATTATTTTTTGGAAGGATATTGTTCTCGGAGTTCTTCTGAATGGTGGTGATTGTCACAAGATCATCTCCTCTCCTTAGTGAACCATTATCATTACTCCACAAATTTATTGGAGCTTATTGTGTCAGATTCTTGTATTTTACTGATAACTAGAGTTGAGCGGACACCTGAATGTTCGGGTTCGGCAGGTTCGGCCAAACTTCTAAAAAATGTCTGGGTCCGTGCTCGAACTTGACCCCGAACCCAAACCCCATTGAAGTCAATGGGGACACGAACTTTTGGCCACTAAAATGCCTCTAAAAAAGTCCTGGAAAGGGCTAGAGGGCTGCAAAATGAAGTAAAATGTGGGTAAGACTAGGACAAGTGCCCTGCAAGCAAATGTGGAAAGGGAAATAACTTAAAATAACATAAAATACATACAAATTACAAATACAGCTGAGCCATAAAATAGCACTAGATGGAATCTTTAATTTTACCTTTGGAAGAACATAAATCTAAATCTAAAGCATGACTGGCAGGAGGATCAACAGAATTATCGATTTGAGAGAGGGTTGGAGTGCAGGGTATTCTCTTTCAGTTTATACTAAGTGACCCATAGGTTGAGGAGGCGGTGACCGTGGCGGTGTAGGTGGAAGCGGCGCTGGAGGAGGAGGAGGTAGCCAGAATTTTTCAAAGTGCGCTGTAAGCACAGTATTGGACTGTTCTATTTGACTCTCAGATATGAAGTGCACCGCAAGACGCAAATGTACTATTTAGCACCCAAAACAATTAGAATTTTTCAAAGTGCGCTGTAAGCACAATATTTGACGGTTCTATTTGACTCTCAGATATGAAGTGCAGGATGCAAATGTAATATTTAACATAAGCAAATTGCAGTATTTAAAAAAGCCTAGATATTTCCCACTGAGCTAACAGAACAGGATTAAAGTCATGTGCCTGGCACACATGCAGTTGCACTCTCTGTGGCACTGGGCTCAGGGCAGGGTACAAATATGTAGTATAGCACCCACTAAAATAATCACTGTAATTTGAATAATTGCTGTAGGATTATGCTCCTCAATATGCCAGTATTATGCCCCTCAATATGCCAGTATTATGCCTCTCAATGTGCCAGGATTATGCCTCTCAATATGCCAGGACTTAGCCACCCAATATGCCAGGATTATTATGCCACTCAATATGCCAGGATTTTCCCACACAACATGCCAGGATTATGCGCCTTAATATTCCAGGATTATGCCTCTCAATGTGCCAGGATTTAGCCACCCTCTTCCTCCCCCCTTACTTACCTCCTCGCTGCTGCTCTGTCTCCCGGTACTGCAGGTCTGTGGCTGTGAGGGAAGTTTTGTGCGTTCCCATCCAGCCAATGCGCATTCAATGAAGTTTGTTTTAAAAAAAAGTTTAAACAAACTTTGTTGAATCCGCATCGGCTGGAGGGGAGCGCACAACGCTTCCCTCACAGCCACGGACCTGCACCGGGAGACAGAGCAGCAGCTAGGAGGTAAGTAAGGGGGAAGGGGGAGGATTTTTTTTTCACGGTTCCGGCACCCTCTGCTAAGTTGCGCCCTAGGCGGCTGCCTAGGTCGCCTTACAGGTGGCGCCGGCCCTGCCGAACCCCGAACTCCAACACGAACATACAGTGGAATGTCCGTGTTCATGTCCGGGGTCCAAAAACCGTAATGTTCGGTTCGAACCCGAACAGTGCGGTTCGGGTTCGCTCAACACTACTGATAACACTTGACAATAAGGGAGTAACATTATACAGTAATTTCTATTTATAAATCGCCTCCCATGGATTTGTATGTTAGATCATTGTGTTTGGTGTTTTTATGAGGTTCTGTGTCAGCTGTGATACTGGCTCACCAAGAAGAGGGTTTAACTGTGGGTCAATTTGTCTAAATAAATTGTATAAAAACATAATTATGTATGACCAGGTGTCACTATGAAGTTGTGGTGATCACTGTACTGAAGGGAAAAAAGAGCAATAATGATGGGGGAAGTGACTGCTGGATTATGTTTACTGTGTTTATACAGGGAGTTTCTAATGTTTGTAAACAACTGGGTAATGATTTATATTCTGTCTCTTTCTGCCTCAAAAATTCCCATTTACCCTCTTCCTTTCTTTGTTTGTACTTTTTGTATTGTCACAGTCGTGCTAATTCCTGGCAGAGCTGCTTGGCTGAAAAAAATGCTTTATTAGAGCTTCTAGTTCCAGCATGGCGAAATGATCTTCTGAACTTAATGTTCAGTCTTTAGGTTTGTGATATTGCAGTTACTATGTACATGTACTGCTTACATGTAAGCAGTAAATCACACATCAACAATCTTTTTTCTTCGGTAAGTCATTTGGTCTACAGTTGCATTAATGCAATTTTTAATTATCCCAAATAAATCAAATGTTTTGCAAAAATATATAAACCTTCTCCTTCTGTGATTTGTAAACATGAAT
Source organism: Pelodytes ibericus (assembly GCA_036172795.1). NCBI lineage: Eukaryota > Metazoa > Chordata > Amphibia > Anura > Pelodytidae > Pelodytes > Pelodytes ibericus. The sequence goes on from CM069862.1 coordinate 55,364,211, forward strand.
AAAGTTGTGTTTTGCCTGGAGCAATGTTGTTTTTATTTAGTATTTGTCAGAAGTACCATTTTTAGAAATGTATTATTATTTTTGTACAGCACTTGGGATCATTCTAACAAGAAAATATGATGATTCATAGTCAAATTTGATGTCTCCAAGGAGAATAAAAACAAGTTCAAAATCAATTTGAAAATGAAATACATAGCTCTATTGAGGAAGTCAAAAAGATGAATCGAGATTGGCTGTTGGCCCCTAAGAATGTTAAAGAAAAATCTAGTAAAATAGATGTTCCTATAGTCCTAAATTACAATGGGTTGAGCCACAAAGTACAGAAAATTATATAAAAAACCACTGGCTAATGCTAAAGAAGGACCGAGATCTAGATGGAATTGTAGAAGATTGTCCTTGCACTGTATTTAGGGAAGCCCCTAAAATAGCAACTAAAGAAGTACACAGTTATATCAGGCATGCACACCAACCCCATTTTCAATTTATGGAGGGTGTTTAGCATGTAGGACAGTTACTAGACAGAAAAAAAGAAGCTAGAAGTGTGTATCATTTGTAACAGGACAAACATTTAGCATCAAAGATGTAATCATCTGCAACTCAAAATAATGTAATTTAACTATTAACATGTCCCTGTGGGTATCAATATATTGGTTGTGCCACTCGAGAACTCCATATACTAGTGGAAGAACATATTAGGAACATGCAAAACAGATATCTTAAACATAGCATTTCCAACCAATTTTTTAAATGCCATATAACAGGCTCCTCCAAACAGTAATTTATGGACATTAAATGTGTAAAAAAAAGATCAAACAATTAGGTCAAGAGATGACAATGATTTTTAACCTGGAAACCTTACAACCTAAGGGTCTTAATAGCAAGTTTGATTTGCATAATGTTTTATAAAAAATTACCCTAAATCTAATTGTGGGATACTAGATTGACATTGTCAGAGATACCAGTAAAGTATGCCAATAACCATTCATAAAAGCAGTATCTTCCAAGTTCGTTTTATAAGGCAACAATATGACATATACTTCTACTACCATATATGAAATAATGCACAATGTAACACAATATGAACATTTATTAACACACACTAATATAGAAATAACACACAATAAGAAAACATTGATTGAGCCCAATATATCAATAAACAAAAACCTGTTGCTAATCAGTACAAACAAAGCAGAAACATGCAAGGTAAAACAAAAACAAAGGCTAAGCAAACAACACATCAGAGGCACCTTTACTTAAAGACAAAAAAATATCAGTGTAAAATGGTAAAACATAGACTACTAATGTACCTATTTTAGTATTTTAGCATATAATAAGTAAGATCACATATGATAAATCAAATATTCTAGCATATAAGTATGCAGAAATAACAATAAAAAATATAAAGTCCAAAGTAGACTAAAGTTACCACGGTATACAAAAGATTATGTAGCTGTTTCCTCTGGGATAATATTGGATAGGGTCAGTATAGCATTTTCGGATCAAGATTCTCCCCAGCTTAGATTTCCAAGACTTGATCCCTCTGGCCTCTACTAGCCTAATTTATATCCCAATTTTCCATTCCAAACCACACCCATTGAAGGTGTGTCAGTTATATTTGTTTTTATCTGGTTGGTTCTCCAAAAACACTCCACTAATATTTGCTGAGAATATAATAATAATATTATCCTATAGATGGTGCTCTTACCTCACAAAACTGACATTGTTTAAAATACCAAATGCTTTGTTAATCACACCTGAATGCAATAAATGTATATGTACTCTAAGATTTTAGTCTATAGAAAAAAATCTCTAAACACGAGGTAAGCGCAAAAAGAATTATACCTATTCTTATTCCTAGGCATTTTAACATTTATATTTAATTCACTTTTTATTTGAAATAAAACTAGTATAAACACGCCTAGCTTACTCTATGATTACAACATTTAAACCTAATGCATAGTGAATTCAATTAATTATATAGATGTGCACAGAGTTGTGAATATTATCAATTAAATACAGAATATATATATATATATATATATATATATATATATATATATATATATATATATATATATTGCACACACCCATACATGTACAAATACATCTGTACTTACATATGTATAGAAATATATATATATATATATATATATATATATATATATTAGCTACCATATGTTTACAGACAAAATCTTAATTAATTCAGCATTTCACATTTAGTTTCAGACTTTCTAAGATTTTGCTAACAAGATAGCTTAGGTTTTTATTTGAACACCTAGTACAGTGCTTGCAAAAGTATTCCCCCCCTTCACATTTTACCTATTTTGTTATATTACAGCCTTACAGGGAGTGCAGAATTATTAGGCAAGTTGTATTTTTGAGGATTAATTTTATTATTGAACAACAACCATGTTCTCAATGAACCCAAAAAACTCATTAATATCAAAGCTGAATATTTTTGGAAGTAGTTTTTAGTTTGTTTTTAGTTTTAGCTATTTTAGGGGGATATCTGTGTGTGCAGGTGACTATTACTGTGCATAATTATTAGGCAACTTAACAAAAAACAAATATATACCCATTTCAATTATTTATTTTTACCAGTGAAACCAATATAACATCTCAACATTCACAAATATACATTTCTGACATTCAAAAACAAAACAAAAACAAATCAGTGACCAATATAGCCACCTTTCTTTGCAAGGACACTCAAAAGCCTGCCATCCATGAATTCTGTCAGTGTTTTGATCTGTTCACCATCAACATTGCGTGCAGCAGCAACCACAGCCTCCCAGACACTGTTCAGAGAGGTGTACTGTTTTCCCTCCTTGTAAATCTCACATTTGATGATGGACCACAGGTTCTCAATGGGGTTCAGATCAGGTGAACAAGGAGGCCATGCCATTAGATTTTCTTCTTTTATACCCTTTCTTGCCAGCCACGCTGTGGAGTACTTGGACGCGTGTGATGGAGCATTGTCCTGCATGAAAATCATGTTTTTCTTGAAGGATGCAGACTTCTTCCTGTACCACTGCTTGAAGAAGGTGTCTTCCAGGACCTGGCAGTAGGACTGGGAGTTGAGCTTGACTCCATCCTCAACCCGAAAAGGCCCCACAAGCTCATCTTTGATGATACCAGCCCAAACCAGTACTCCACCTCCACCTTGCTGGCGTCTGAGTCGGACTGGAGCTCTCTGCCCTTTACCAATCCAGCCATGGGCCCATCCATCTGGCCCATCAAGACTCACTCTCATTTCATCAGTCCATAAAACCTTAGAAAAATCAGTCTTGAGATATTTCTTGGCCCAGTCTTGACGTTTCAGCTTGTGTGTCTTGTTCAGTGGTGGTCGTCTTTCAGCCTTTCTTACCTTGGCCATGTCTCTGAGTATTGCACACCTTGTGCTTTTAGGCACTCCAGTGATGTTGCAGCTCTGAAATATGGCCAATCTGGTGGCAAGTGGCATCGTGGCAGCTGCACGCTTGACTTTTCTCAGTTCATGGGCAGTTATTTTGCGCCTTGGTTTTTCCACACGCTTCTTGCGACCCTGTTGACTATTTTGAATGAAACGCTTGATTGTTCGATGATCACGCTTCAGAAGCTTTGCAATTTTAAGAGTGCTGCAAGATATCTCACTATTTTTGACTTTTCTGAGCCTGTCAAGTCCTTCTTTTGACCCATTTTGCCAAAGGAAAGGAAGTTGCCTAATAATTATGCACACCTGATATAGGGTGTTGATGTCATTAGACCACACCCCTTCTCATTACAGAGATGCACATCACCTATTATGCTTAATTGGTAGTAGGCTTTCGAGCCTATACAGCTTGGAGTAAGACAACATGCATAAAGAGGATGATGTGGTCAAAATACTCATTTGCCTAATAATTCTGCACTCCCTGTAAGTGAAATGTTTTATTAAACAGGGAAATGAGAAAAATATATACATAAAACTATTTTTAGAAATAGAAAACAGAAAATTGGCATGTGCATATGTATTCACCCCCTTTGTTATGAAGCCCATAAAAAGCTCTGGTGCAACCAATTACCTTCAGAAGTCACATAATTAGTGAAATGATGTCCACCTGTGCAATATAAGTGTCACATAATCTGTCATTTCATATACACACCTTTTTTGAAAGGCCCCAGAGGCTGCAACACCTAAGCGAGGGGCACCACTAACCAAACACCATGAAGACCAGGGAACTCTCCAAACAAGTAAGGGACAATGTTGTTAAGAAGTACAAGTCAGGGTTAGGTTATAAAAAAATATCCAAATCTTTGATGGTCCCCAGGAGCACCATCAAATCTAGCATAACCAAATGGAAAGAACATGGCACAACAGCAAACCTGCCAAGAGACTGCCGCCTACCAAAACTCACGGACTGGGCTAGGAGGGCATTAATCAGAGAGGCAGCACAGAGACCTAAGGTAACCCTGGAGAAGTTCCCCAGCAGAGCCTGGAGTATCTGTACATAGGATGACAATAAGCCATACGCTCCATAGAGTTGGGCTTTATGACAGAGTGGCCAGAAGAAAGCCATTACTTTCAGCAAAAAACAAAATATCACATTTTGAGTTTGCGAAAAGGCATGTGGGAGACTCCCAAAATGCATGGAGGAAGGTGCTCTGGTCTGATTAAACTGACTAAAATTGAACTTTTCAGCCATCAAAAAAAAAGCTATGTCTGGTGCAAACCCAACACATCACCCAAAGAACACCATCCCCACAGTGAAACATGGTGGTGGCAGCATCATGCTGTGGGGATGTTTTTCAGCAGCCAGGACTATCTCAGGATGGTCGGGTATCTATTTGAGTTTCTCATAATAAAACGGGCCAATGCTAACCAAGATTGCTAGCTTAAATTGCCCCATTGTCTTCTTAAAGTCTTACCCAGTGACATCCCTCACGGAAGGACAATGATAAGGTTAACTTGCTTTAGTAACTAAAGAGAAGACTGAGGAACAGGGTAATTTAGAGGTTCTTCTTTATATCAAGATATGAGTTCATTTTGTCCCCCATAGTGTCAAATGTATCAAAATAGCACAACAATGTTACAATATTTTTCCCTTTTTTAACCCTTTTTTCTGTCTCCTCTACTTTTTGGTACAGTCAAGACATGCCCCATCACCCGCATTGCACATACAAGAACTACCCCATGAATATGCCACAGAAAGTTTTCCCATTAATTTGCCACAGCCTGTCTTCCCCCTTTCCCCAGTACTTACCTGCCTTCTGCGAGAGACAGCAGCCTTCCATGCTGCCTCTCTAGCGCTCCCCATGCACTGATCTGGCTTGAGCACCGGAAGGTCATGTGACCCCTGGCACTCTGATGTCAGATGCATTGCACAGACACCATGCTGCCTTCTCTCACAGAGATGCTGGTGAGTGGAGATCTTTTCATCATCCCAGCCAGCGTCTATGCCGGCACTCGTTTTTTAAAACATTTTTAAGGGGCAGAGGGGGGCCAGTGGCAGGTGTATCACCTGTAACCCCTTGATGGTGGACCTGAGTTCACATACAGATGGCTTCACCTCACAGAAGGTGGGAGGAGAACGTGGATGTGTCTGGAGTGCTAACGACGGTCAAAGCGTTTCCATTTGTTATGCAGATCATTATTTACTTTACATGTAAGAGTGGATATTTATTTTTATTGCATAGTAAACACTTCTCCAGCTAATTCCTGGGCCTGTATCCTTAAGCTGCATCCCGGGAAACAATGTTATGCTTGTACTATTAATATCCAGTTTCTATAGTGTGCCCTCGCACATAATACTGAGCATGTGATGCTCAGTACCACGTAAGAGTCTCTCTTATCTCTACCACATGTACCAAACTGTGTATTAGAAACATATCAAACTATAAGACTGTCTGTGTGTCCTCTCTACTCTCTTTTAAGAATGTGACATTGAACTACTTATTTGGAAATATACTGTCTGGGAAGTATCATTTCTTTTCTTTAGATGTGCCCCACACTTTATATGGGCCAGTTGTGATGATTGTCTCCAGTGTGAAGCTGCACTCACTAATTTGTTTGCAGTGTTATACAACTCACTGAATTGTGTGCTTTTTCGTACTTATTGTCTGTTTGTATCACTAATTACTATTGTTTTGATAATTGTGGATAAATGTGTATAGTTTTTTAATGTACTATACAAATATCACATCAATAATTAGGAAAATACTTAGTAATAAATTATACAAAATTGGCAAATACAAACAGACATATATAGATTTTTCATTCAGAATCAAAAGCAAGAGCTGCATTCAGCTGCTGTTGTGTAGGGGTGGTTGACCCTGTTGTTTGATTGTGTTGTCTTAACTTGACTTTTGCATTCGAATATAACCAAAGTGGTAATCTCAATCCTTGAAATCCCCATTATATCCTATGGGGGAGATTTTGCACAAAAAAATAGCTCCTAACTCATCCTAATCTTGATCGGAAATGGCCAAGGAAGCTTCAGTCTGTGACATTCATCCATCGGCAATTCGACTTAAGTTCGGCTGAAGTAGTGGCTGCACCTTTGTGCAAACTATGGCATATGAATTTCATTCATTTCACATTTGTTCATCGACTTTCCCTTGTTTTCATTTTTGGCATTTGTTATTTAGACAAATTTTTCGTCCGAAAATACATTAGTCTGAAAATGAATGCACATGTTCTCTAATGGGAACAATACAAAAGTTACCCAATAGTCATACACAAAACTATAACTTTCTCAGGAACATCATATTAACACAAGGACAATAATCGCAACCTGCATCATATTTCTTTCATTACACCAGCATTTGCCATTTTCTAAAGAAATTATGTCCAACTTTTTAATTTTGAATGCTTCATTTATGTATTTACCAGGAAGGATGATTCGAGAGTTCTCTAATTTTCAAGTATGTCCTGGGTCCATAAACATTGCATTGCTACAATAGGTTACAAATATTAAAAATACAAAACATTATAACAAATACAAAAATACTAATTTAATATAGAGCATCAACAGGTAAGAAAACAAGTGAATTAAAATCAATCATGATTAGAGGTGCATTCTGTATTAAGGTATAATGATAGAGAACTTATAAGGGATTGGGGGACAATGTGGTGGTGTCCTTGAGGTTATCCCACAGTTGCAATGCTCTGTAGGAAAAAAGGGTCAAGCCACTTCCTTTTTGTATTGTGGAATAGTAAATAAAGTTCTGGTAGGTACTGGATCGAATGTTATAAGAGGTTATAGGAGGTGGAAAAAAGTGGAGAGACATGCTAGTCATGTAGTGTGGGAATTTCACAGAAAAGCTCTTAAACACAAGGCTAGAAAAGTGAAGGGCACGTCTGGATTCCAGGGGCAGGTGCATCTGGATTCAAGCAGTAGCCATTTTAACACTTTTAACATGTCTCAATGGTGGGTCATGTAATTACATTGTAGCACAAAGTGTCAGAATGTCGTAAGTTTTTGCAGGTTGGTCTCTTATTGTATAGTTTAGACATGGTTTTCTACAGGGCACCTAGTTTGGGATAACTTTTTGTTGAGAGTTTTTCAATATGGAGACCAAATGATAGATTGGGGTACAGCCACATACCTAGTTTTTCAAAAGACCATACTGTTCCAAAGAGCATTGTGATTGTTTTGTCAGTGTTTAGAAAAATATTGTTCTTTTCTACCTGTCTGAGCTGGATCTGGAGCACTGCCTCCAGCTGTGGTAGATTTGGTCTGCTAGTTGAGATAATGGTGTAGTCTGCATAGATATGTATAGGTGAGGCTTTACAGATGTTAGGCTGATTATTTATAATATTGAGAATAAAAGAAAGCTGAGTTTTTTTAGTGTTGCAAGCATAACAAATAATAAACAGGAGAGCAAGGCAAGAAAGGATACTGAAATAACAGGATCCAGCCTGGATAAGCCTGCACATGGGATGTTATGTGGCACCTCTTAAATCAATAAATATCTATTGCATATGGCTGCAAATATTTGCTATTTAAAGTGTCTGTGAAATGTACCTGCAATGTGCTGCTTTTGTGTTCCCAGACTAGCTGTCACCCAGGCAGTCTGTGCATTCTGTATGATTACACATACTGTATATTGCTATGTGCTACTGTGTGTTTGAGCGATAATGTAATTATTTTTTTCCAGGAAAGTTGCTTACTTTTATATGTTTTAACCATCTGTGCAGTGTATATTCAGATCATATTTAATATTAAGCCCATAACTCTCTATACATTGCCCTGATATATTGATTCCAAATGTAATGAAATAGAAGAAAACCCATCAGTGTGGTATCCATTTGCATTAAAGTGGCAGTTCCAAATAGAGTGTCTGAACACAATTTTTTAGATAAGTGTTGTATAATGTAATGCAGTGTTCATCTCTTCGATTAAACATTTTTCGTCAACTGCATGTTTTCAGTGACTAAAACTAAACATTAACTTAATAAAAAAACTAAGGGACAAAAACTATGACTAAAATCCATAGCAATTTTTGTCAACTGCCGAAAATGTTACTAAAATGTTAGGGATGGAGGGACTCTACCTGTAGCTGGATTGGCTGAGATGCAGGCTCCCTGTGCCTTTCTGCCGCCTGGAACAATGCCCGGCAAACTACAAAGGAAGAGGATGCTCCTCCTTCTGATTTGCCTGGTACTGTCACGCGAGTGTTTCCCCTCCCTAGCAAGTTAACTTGACACTGTGTAACTGCCTTCTCATACCTGTTCCCTCCCTCTCTGCTGAAGATTTAGCCAACTAAAGCTAGACTAAAACTAAAACAATTCTGATGATTAAGATACAACTAACCTAAAATGGCATTTTAGTCAAAAGACTATGACTAAAACTAAATCAAAATTTGCTGTCAAAATTAACACTGATGTAAAGGAAATAACAGATCTGATCAGGATTATCTTATAATGCATACAGGAGAGAGGGGACAAAAACCATTGGAATTATTCTTAAAATAAAGTCATAAGAAATGATGTGCCAATTTACTCAGTAAAACATGTGATACAATTAAATAATTAAGGGCGATAATTATATTTTAAAAGCAATGGGTAACTATTTTTTTTGCCAGTGCTCTGCTCTGGTGCATCACATATACAATGGGATATAGATAATAGTCCTTGTAATCAATAAAACTGGCACTAGCTGTAGATTAACAGGCATTGATAATTCAATACCCAGCGCTAATGCTATTAATGGGTGTGACTTCTTGCTAACCCCATGAAAAAAATAATTGTGGCCCCTACTGTCTAAAGGCAAGTGCAATGACCGTGGTCACTAAATCTAAAATAATTTGTGGCCCATGGGGCCATGTGTCGGGTATGCGGCTCTAAATATATTTACTTGCCCTGGTTACAATACAATAATTGGCCCCATGTCGTGAAAATATCCTTCCCTATTCTTCCCCACTCCCTTCTGCCAAGGGCCGGTCAAATACCCCAGGCACAATATTTATTAGGGGCTTGTGGGCATTGCACTGGCCCCAAGTCCCATTAGTTTAATCATTTTTGGATCAGGGGCATTTCACCTGCCCATGACCCCATGGGGCCAATTATTTTATAATGTGGGCACCAAGCAATCACCAACCTGCGGACCTAGGGGCCAGCATTTTATATTAATAATAAGGGCCGTCGGGTTGTTGGACAATTTTTAATTTTATGGAGCTAGTGGGAGGCTTCTGGTCCCAGGGTGGTCAATAATTTACATTTTTGGAGGGATGCGAGGGGAATGGCCATAACTGTTACATCCCCAGTCCCCTATCATACAGAAATAGGAAATAATGGCGTTTTTTTATTCCTTTACTGCAATCCCAGTGCTTTAACAGACTAGATATTTGTAGTCCCCGTTGATGTTGTATTGCATGTTATGCCTGATGGAGTAATGTTTACCCCAATATTTTAATTGACCTTTGTCCTTACAAGTCAATAATGTACTTCCATATTGCTCTGCCATAGTTTCATGGTCTGGAAAGTATATTCCCCAATATGTTCTTAAACCCAGGCTGTTGCAGGCTTTGATTGGAACAGCTTATATCTAATGTTAATAATTATTGTGATATAAATCTTAAAATATGCTTGTTTGTAGTTAATTGACACAGATGTTTTTCCTGCTCCCTTTTTACCATGGGATTTAACTGTATTCCTAATATATTTAGTAAAAGAATTGGTATATCTGTTGTCTGGGCAGTTCCCTGTTCTTTGACCTGCCTGGTCACTAGGGGTATACTCTGTCTGTTTGTTTTGTTAGAAATCTGAACCCATAAAAAGGAGACTTCTCATCAGTACATGTTAACCCCTTAGTGACCGAGTGCTATGCTGCATTTGATGTGCCTTGAAGACCAGAATTCCATTATTTTTGTCATATGTTTACTGAACTGTGAATTTATTTCTTTGTGTTCAGTCCACCCACACAAATTATAGATAATTTTTTAAAGGACGGATAGGGCTTTCATTTGATACTATTATTTTCATCATATGATGAGTAGCGTTTCGCTAAGGAGCGCAACGCTACATGAAAACGGAGGACGTATATATACGTCCTCATGGTCCTAAAGGACCATGCTTTTCAGGACGTATATATACATCCACATGCGTTAAGGGGTTAATGCAAAGAAAAGAGGACCAGTATAAAACCTACAGGAGGACAGCCTCCCGCTGGTTTGAGTGTGGGTGGCAGAGTGATTCTTTGAGGTGGTAGAGTTGAAAGATCTGTTGGACAGCAGTGCTATTTCAACAGCTGGGGTACTCACAGGGCTCGAGTCCTGCAGGACCGCGTGGGAACGGTGTTCCTGAACTTTTTTCATGGCAGGAACACCATTCCCTTTGCTTCTGCAGGACCAGTGCAGCTTCCTCTTGAGCCCAGCCGGTGCTTCTCCTGAGCCGATCCTTCACTATGCGAGCGAGTGGCATCGCATAGTGAAGGAGTCAGGACTCAGGAGTAGGGTTCCCCAATACTTACCTCCTTCCTGCTCTGTCTCCCGGTGCAGGTCCGTGGCTGTGAGGGAAGCTTTGTGCGCTCCCCTCCAGCCGCGCGGATCAATAAAGTTTGTTTTAAAAAAAGTTTTAACAAACTTTATTGATCCTCGCAGCTGGAGGGGAGCGCACAACGCTTCCCTCACAGCCACGGACCTGCACCGGGAGATGGCAGCAAGGAGGTAAGTACTGGCTGGGGGAGGAGGGTGGCATAACGAGCATACTGAGGGGGCAATATCAAGTGGCAAATTCCTGGCATATTAAATGGCAATAACCTGGCATATTAAGGAGCAATACACTGGCATATTAAATGGCAATAACCTGGCATATTGAGGAGCAATAAACTGGCATATTAAATGGCAATATCCTGGCATATTAGGGGCAATAAACTGGCATATTAAATGGCAATATCCTGGCATATTAGGGGCAATAAACTGGCATATTAAATGGCAATATCCTGGCATATTGAGGGGCAATAAACGGGCATATTAAATGGCAATATCCTGGCATATTAAATGGCAACACCCTGGCATATAGAGTGGCAATATCCTGGCATATTAAATGGCAATATCCTGGCATATTAAGTGGCAATATCCTGGTATATTGAGGGGCAATATCCTGGCATATTAAATGGCAATATCTTGGCATATTGAGGGGCAATATCCTGGCATATTAAATGGCAATATCCTGGCATATTGAGGGGCAATATCCTGGCATATTAAATGGTAATATCCTGGCATATTAGGGGCAATAAACTGGCATATTAAATGGCAATATCCTGGCATATTAGGGGCAATAAACTGGCATATTAAATGGCAATATCCTGGCATATTGAGGGGCAATAAACTGGCATATTAAATGGCAATATCCTGGCATATTAAATGGCAACACCCTGGCATATAGAGTGGCAATATGCTGGCATATTAAATGGCAATATCCTGGCATATTAAGTGGCAATATCCTGGTATATTGAGGGGCAATATCCTGGCATATTAAATGGCAATATCCTGGCATATTAGGGGCAATAAACTGGCATATTAAATGGCAATATCCTGGCATATTGAGGGGCAATAAACTGGCATATTAAATGGCAATATCCTGGCATATTAAATGGCAACACCCTGGCATATAGAGTGGCAATATCCTGGCATATTAAATGGCAATATCCTGGCATATTAAGTGGCAATATCCTGGTATATTGAGGGGCAATATCCTGGCATATTAAATGGCAATATCTTGGCATATTGAGGGGCAATATCCTGGCATATTAAATGGCAATATCCTGGCATATTGAGGGGCAATATCCTGGCATATTAAATGGCAATATCCTGGCATTAGTGTTGAGCGAACCCGAACTGCACTGTTCGGGTTCGTACCGAACTTTACGGTTTTTGGACCCCGGACCCGAACACGGACATTTCACTGTATGTCCATGTTGGAGTTCGGCGATTACATTTTATGTAATGCTATTGGCTTTCTATAAACCGAAATAGAGTCCCCATTCATAAGAAATTCTTATGAATGGGGACTCTATTTCGGTTTATAGAAAGCCAATAGTATTACATGTATTCCATAAGCTGAAAGTCTATAAACCGAACGACATTCGGTTTAAAGACTTCCGTTTTATAGAATACATATAATGCTATTGCTATTCTATAAAAAGAAAGTCTACAAACAGAATGTCTTTCGGTTTATAGACTTTCGGCTTATGGAATACATGTAATGCTATGGGCTTTCTATAAACTGAACTAGAGTCCCCATTCATAAGAAATTCTTTCCAGGACTTTTTTAGAGGCATTTTAGTGGCCAAAAGTTCGGGTCCCCATTGACTTCAATGGGGTTCGGGGTCAAGTTCGGGGTCAAGTTCGACCCCGAACCCGGACTTTTTTCCGAAGTTCGGCCGAACCCGCCGAACCCGAACATCCAGGTGTCCGCTCAACTCTACCTGGTATATTGAGGGGCAATAAACTGGCATATTGTGTTAGACAGCTTGTCTGTGTGTGACAAGCTGTCGTCTGGGCAGTTCCCTGTTCTTTGACCTGCCTGGTCACTAGGGGTATACTCTGTCTGTTTGTTTTGTTAGAAATCTGAACCCATAAAAAGGAGACTTCTCATCAGTACATGTTAACCCCTTAGTGACCGAGTGCTATGCTGCATTTGATGTGCCTTGAAGACCAGAATTCCATTATTTTTGTCAACTGTGAATTTATTTCTTTGTGTTCAGTCCACCCACACAAATTATATATAATTTTTTAAAGGACGGATAGGGCTTTCATTTGATACTATTATTTTCATCATATGATGAGTAGCGTTTCGCTAAGGAGCGCAACGCTACATGAAAACGGAGGACGTATATATACGTCCTCATGGTCCTAAAGGACCATGCTTTTCAGGACGTATATATACGTCCACATGCGTTAAGGGGTTAATGCAAAGAAAAGAGGACCAGTATAAAACCTACAGGAGGACAGCCTCCCGCTGGTTTGAGTGTGGGTGGCAGAGTGATTCTTTGAGGTGGTAGAGTTGAAAGATCTGTTGGACAGCAGTGCTATTTCAACAGCTGGGGTACTCACAGGGCTCGAGTCCTGCAGGACCGCGTGGGAACGGTGTTCCTGAACTTTTTTCATGGCAGGAACACCATTCCCTTTGCTTCTGCAGGACCAGTGCAGCTTCCTCTTGAGCCCAGCCGGTGCTTCTCCTGAGCCGATCCTTCACTATGCGAGCGAGTGGCATCGCATAGTGAAGGAGTCAGGACTCAGGAGTAGGGTTCCCCAATACTTACCTCCTTCCTGCTCTGTCTCCCGGTGCAGGTCCGTGGCTGTGAGGGAAGCTTTGTGCGCTCCCCTCCAGCCGCGCGGATCAATAAAGTTTGTTTTAAAAAAAGTTTTAACAAACTTTATTGATCCGCGCAGCTGGAGGGGAGCGCACAACGCTTCCCTCACAGCCACGGACCTGCACCTGGAGATGGCAGCAAGGAGGTAAGTACTGGCTGGGGGAGGAGGGTGGCATAACGAGCATACTGAGGGGGCAATATCAAGTGGCAAATTCCTGGCATATTAAATGGCAATAACCTGGCATATTAAGGAGCAATACACTGGCATATTAAATGGCAATAACCTGGCATATTGAGGAGCAATAAACTGGCATATTAAATGGCAATATCCTGGCATATTAGGGGCAATAAACTGGCATATTAAATGGCAATATCCTGGCATATTAGGGGCAATAAACTGGCATATTAAATGGCAATATCCTGGCATATTGAGGGGCAATAAACTGGCATATTAAATGGCAATATCCTGGCATATTAAATGGCAACACCCTGGCATATAGAGTGGCAATATCCTGGCATATTAAATGGCAATATCCTGGCATATTAAGTGGCAATATCCTGGTATATTGAGGGGCAATATCCTGGCATATTAAATGGCAATATCTTGGCATATTGAGGGGCAATATCCTGGCATATTAAATGGCAATATCCTGGCATATTGAGGGGCAATATCCTGGCATATTAAATGGCAATATCCTGGCATTAGTGGTGAGCGAACCCGAACTGCACTGTTCGGGTTCGTACCGAACTTTACGGTTTTTGGACCCCGGACCCGAACACGGACATTTCACTGTATGTCCATGTTGGAGTTCGGCGATTACATTTTATGTAATGCTATTGGCTTTCTATAAACCGAAATAGAGTCCCCATTCATAAGAAATTCTTATGAATGGGGACTCTATTTCGGTTTATAGAAAGCCAATAGGATTACATGTATTCCATAAGCTGAAAGTCTATAAACCGAACGACATTCGGTTTAAAGACTTCCATTTTATAGAATACACGGACTTTTTTCCGAAGTTCGGCCGAACCCGCCGAACCCGAACATCCAGGTGTCCGCTCAACTCTACCTGGCATACTGAGGGGCAATAAACTGGCATATTGTGATAGACAGCTTGTCTGTGTGTGTGATAGACAGCATGTGTGTGTGAGACAGTGTGTGCGAGAAAGCTTATTTGCGAGTGTGAGAGACAGCTTGTGTGTGTGTCTGATATACAAATATATATATATATATATTTTTTTATATATATATATATATATATATATATACACACACACGCTTCTCACTGGCATGATATACAAATAATATATATCATTTCAGTGATAATCCGCCCCCTTTGTGGCTCCACAACCCATGGCCACTCCCTCTTGTAGCCCCGCCCACACATGGCCGGTATTTTTTTGAGGAAAAGGGGGCAGGGGATTGGACACTTCATCTCGGCTGCTTCCGCACAGCCGCTTCACCACCGTCTCTGCACCACAAGACAGCTCTTCGCTGGAGATTTAATCGCGGGACATTTCATCGCTAAAGGTAAGTTTATTTTAGTATTTTATTTATTTTAATTTATTTTAGGGTTTAGGGGGTTAGAATTAGGGTTTAGGGGGTTAGAATTAGTGTTTAGGCTTCAGGGTTAATTTTAGTATTAGGGTTTACCGGGTTAATTTTAGTATTAGGGATCGGGGGTTAGTATTAGGGTTTAGGGGGTTAGTATTAGGGTTCGGGGGTTAGTATTAGGGTTTAGGGGGTTAATTTTAGTATTGGGTTTTATGGGTTAATTTTAGAATTGGGGTTTTTGGGTTAATTTTTGTATTGGGGTTTGGGGGGGAATCCTTTATTAGTGGGTATTTTCTTTTTACTTTTACATTTGTAAGAGCTGACAGTTCAGCGCTGAACTGTCAGCTCTTACATAGCCGTGTCCATGATGAAACGGCCACGTTATTCTTCATTGCTGACAGTTCAGCGTTCTAAGTGCCGCGCTGAACTGTCAGTGATGAAGATGCGGCGAAGAAGAGTCCTAGACCCAAGGTGGCAACCCTACTCAGGAGCGGAGGAATTGCTTCCAGGTTGCTCCTCCTCCGACCTCCCCTGCCCTTTCCGTACACGGCTACGCGGGAGTGTCATGACATATTCATTTGTTTATTGCATAGCTAATTTAATTTGTTTCAACTGTTCTATACATATTTGTTTATTGCATGTGAATTTTGCAGTTGTTTGTGTAAACTGGCACTTTAATTTTCTGCAAAATATTTTTTTTGGGGGGGGGGGTGGCAGTGGATCTTGGGTGAGTTCCCACACTTTTTTTCCCAGGACTTGACCCCTGGGTACTCGGCTTCTATTGAACTGGCCAGTTACTGAGTGGAGGTACTGGGAATTTAATATAATATCCAGACCTCACTTCAACAGAGGATCAGGTCTCCAGTTATTATTACCACCGGGTGCAGTACTTCTAGAATTCCCCTGGCTGTTGTTCAGCCAGTTGCCAAAGGGGGAAATACATTCTTATAATCTATGGCCTGATCTAGGAGCAAACACCAAAAAAAATCTGTCTGTGCTTAAACTTACATTTATATGTTTTTTTGTCCTTTCAGGAGAGCCATAAGATTGTCAGGTCTTTGTGGTTTGGAAAAAAAAGTGATCCACTTGTAAAAAAAAATTACTCTGTGTCACATATTCATTACAGAGCAGCATTTCTTGTGCAAATAATTCTCATGTTGCACCTTTTCCAAGCAATGGCTCGATGCAATGAGTCATGTGTGTTTGGCGAGATGTATAATATCCCATGTGGCTAGAGATTTCATATAAGAAGTCTGTCTGCAGATTGGAGCTCTGTGACAGTGGGACACATTTATCTGTATCTTGTCACTCTATTTGGCAAATTGTATTTGGGTGATAAATGGCTTGCTATACAAGACACTCCAGAAGTAAACACTGAGATTCTGAAATTGACGGCTGATAAGAAGCACTTGAGTGATCAAGTCTATGCATTTTTCTATCGTGTTTAACCATTTCACTGCTGTGGTTCGGTCAGTGCTGTATTCACCGCGAGGCATCCTAGGCGGATGCCTAGGGCGGCAAATTTTGGGGGGCGGCAGCGCCCCCCAGCACTGAAAAGAAAAAAAATGTGAAAAAAAAAATAAATGTAAAAAAAAAAAAAACGCGGCCCTTTAAAAAAAAAAATAGACCGCGCTTGCAGGCAGAGACGGAGGTGAGAGGAGATCGGAAGATCCCCCCTCACCATCGCTCTGCCTGCCAGGCTGCACGGGGAGCCGAACAGGCAGCACAGAGAAACCTCCGTGCTGCCTGTTCGGCTCCCCGTGCAGTGTGCCGACACGGAAGTGCCGACAGTCACGTGACGGGCGCGCTGACGTCATACGCGCGCCCGGTCACGTGGCCTGTCGGCACAATCGCCGGGAAGCCGAACAGGCAGCATGGAGGGACCATGCTGCCTGCCTGCCAGGGAAAGGTAAGTGCTGATGGGAGAGTGTGTGTGTGTGAGAGACTGAGTGTGATGGGAGTCAGAGTGTGTGTGATGGGAGACAGTGTGTGTGGCTGAGTGTGATGGGAGTCAGAGTGTGTGTGATGGGAGACAGTGTGTGTGGCTGAGTGTGATGGGAGTCAGAGTGTGTGTGATGGGAGACAGTGTGTGTGGCTGAGTGTGATGGGAGTCAGAGTGTGTGTGATGGGAGACAGTGTGTGTGGCTGAGTGTGATGGGAGACAGTGTGTGTGTGATGGGAGACAGTGTGTGTGGCTGAGTGTGATGGGAGACAGTGTGTGTGTGATGGGAGACAGTGTGTGTGACTGAGTGTGATGGGAGTCAGAGTGTGTGTGTGATGGGAGACAGTGTGTGTGACTGAGTGTGATGGGAGTCAGAGTGTGTGTGTGATGGGAGACAGTGTGGGTGACTGAGTGTGATGGGAGTAGGAGTGTTTGACTGAGTGTTAAGGTGAGTAAGAGTGTGTGTGATGGGAGACAGTGTGTGTGACTGAGTGTGATGGGAGTCAGAGTGTGTGTGTGTGATGGGAGACAGTGTGTGTGACTGAGTGTGATGGGAGTCGGAGTGTGTGACTGAGTGTGATGGGAGTGTGTGTGTGATGGGAGTATGAGCTTGATGTGAGTCTGAATGATGGGGCATGTCTTAGGTGTGTAACGTGGGTGTACAGCTTGGGTAGGGGGGTGCCCAGATTTTGTCTGCCTAGGGCAGCACAAAATCAAGATACACCACTGGGTTCGGTACATCCTTTATGCACAAGAGGACAGTGCCATTTTTTTTTTTTAAACTGCTATACATATAACTAAGCACAATTCCAGGCCAATATATTTTCCTGTCTCTTCTAAATAGGTATATATGCAACTTGTCTCCTCTTAGTTTGTAAGCAGGACCCTCCTCACCTTGTATTTCATAAGTATTGGTTTGTAATGCTATTCATCATTTGTATGTTTTTGCATTGCATAATCTACAAAATATGATGATGTGTTATAAATAATTATTAAAAAGTTGTTTCTTTTCTTTTTTTTACACACAGGTCTATGTAGCTTGTAAAACCAAATAACAAAAGGATGAAAAGAAAACTTTATCCTGAGAATATTATCAATAATTGCACCTTTCTAGTTGTCAAAAGGCTAACATGTCATGGTTTGTTATTGATAAGCCAAGCTACAATATGAATATATTCAAAAGTTTAAAAATAAATTAAATTAAGGTGGAAATAAAAAGCAAATTTAAACAGAATCAGCAATCAGACCAAGTAGAGCTGCCAATATATGATATGCTGTATGATAAAAGTAACGTGTAAATATTATTCACTGTTTTTATGAATATTTGTTGTTCTTTTTATTTCTGATTAACAAAGCTATACCTATAAACAAGATGAACAATCCTATTCAAGTCTGGTTCCTGGAACATCTTTAGGGTCAACTCATTGTACAGAGCACTGGTGAGACCTCACTTGGAGTATTGTACGCAGTACTGGAGACCGTATCTCCAGAAGGATATTGATACTTTGGAGAGAGTTCAGAGAAGGGCTACTAAACTGGTTCATGGGTTGAAGGATAAAACTTACCAGGAAAGGTTAAAGCATCTTAACATGTATAGCTTGGAGGAAAGACGTAACAGGGGGGATTTGATAGAAACATTTAAATACATAAAGGGAATCAACACAGTAAAGGAAGCCAATAGCATTACTTGTATTCCATAAACCAAAAGTCTATAAACCGAAAGACATTCGGTTTATAGACTTTCGGTTTATGGAATACATGTAATGCTATTGGCTTTCTATAAACCAAAATAGAGTCCCCATTCATAAGAATAAGCACTCTATTTTGGTTTATAGAAAGCCAATAGCATTACATGTATTCCATAAACCGAAAGTCTATAAACCGAAAGACATTCAATTGACCTATTCGTATGAATGGGGACTCTATTTCGGTTTATAGAATAGCAATAGCATTACATGTATTACATCTGAGAGTCAAATAGCACCGTCAAATACTGTGCTTACAGCGCACTTTGAAAAATTCTAATAGTTTTGGGTGGTAAATAGTACATTTGCGTCTTGCGGTGCCTTTCATATCTGAGAGTCAAATAGAACAGTCCAATACTGTGCTTACAGCTCACTTTGAAAAATTCTGGCTACCTCCACCTCCTCCTCCTCCAGCGCCACTTCCACCTACACTGCCACGGTCACCGCCTCCTCAACCTATGGGTCACTTAGTATAAACTGAAAGAGAATACCCTGCTCTCGAACCCTCTCTCAAATGGATAATTCTGTTGATCCTCCTGGAAGCCATGCTTTATATTTAGATTTATGTTCTTCCAAAACTAAAATCAAAGATTCCATCTAGTGCTATTTTATGGCTCAGCTGTATTTTTAATTTGTATGTATTTTATGTTATTTTAAGTTATTTCCCTATCCATATTTGTTTGCAGGGCACTTGTCCTAGTCTTACCCCCATTGTACTTCCTTTTGCAGCCCTCTAGCCCTTTCCAGGACTTTTTAGAGGCATTTTAGTGGCCAAAAGTTTGGGTCCCCATTGACTTCAATGGGGTTCGGGGTCAAGTTCGGGGTCAAGTTCGAGCCCGAACCCGGACTTTTTTCCGAAGATCGGCCGAACCTGCCAAGCCCAAACATCCAGGTGTCCGCTCAACTCTAGTTAACATATTTTACAATAGCAGATATGTTCATTGGCTACAGCAAGTGATTCTTATCATATCTCATGGAAATATGTAAACCATGTTGTGGGTATGCTGGCCAAATGTTTAGATGGGAAATGCATTACATCACATGTTATCAAACTATGAAAAGAAGTTTTAAAGTATTATTTGTCATCTGCTGGGGATCTAAAATTGCATCTGCATAAATGAATGCACCTAGTATATCTGTGAATAGAATGTTATGGTAATGATGAATTATCTTCACATTAATTATGTCAGTTTATGAGGTGATATGAATAAGATTATGTAAGACAGCAGCTAGAAAGGCAGGAGAGAACAAATTATTCCCCAGCACAAACTGTATGAATCTGGCAATAAAGGCACTGCAAACTGCCACTTAGCAAATTATTTAGCACATTGACAAACGATATTATTTATCACTTACAAATTACTATTCCTGAGGATTTGTGTGAATGCCATGTCTATCTCCTTTTGAGTTTTTGTAAAGTTTGCCAATCCTTTAATTTCTACAAAGCTGTGAGTCACTGGCACTATACTGTATATATTCCTATTTGGAATAAAGTTGCATTGGACACAGGGAAAATAGTTAACTTGCCATCCACAAAACCTAGATTGAGATTAAGAGAATACTTACCTGAAGGATACTGCTGATTTCTACAGCAGAGCTGCCCAGATCCACCAACATGTTGGTAAAACAGGTGTCCACCCACAAACGTAACGTCGGCACACAACAGTGGGCTTAGTGTGGTGGGTTCTTCCTTAGTCTTAGGCCAGTAGGCAAAAACTGAAATACAATTTTAATGTTGTTTAGTGTCAGATCCAGACAAACATTCTGGGGGAGCGCCCCTTTATCAATGAACAAATACAGTGTTGAGCTTTTTGTTTCCACATATTGGATTATTTTGTAGCGCTTGCAAGTAGTGTCACCATTTGCTAGGAGCAACACAGAAGTGCAAGTCTTCGTTCTGATTAAGTAAGATCTGAACAAAAAATCTGGCCGATATGTCTGCCCCCTGATAGAATTGTAAAAAGCAATGTGAGCTCAAACAAGTATTTTATTTGAATGGTTTCATTACAGTATTTCTATTTAAAACACTTGAAGCAAGGTTCCAATTAAACATATATTCAATTTTTGCCTTTTATAAGCCCACATTTTGTGTTGACTTTTCCTGAAAATATAGTTGGAAATGTAGTATTTCACAGATATGAGATTTGCAGACTGGAAATGAGTTTATCTAGCGGTATAGGTATATATTTTATTATTATCCACATCTTCACACAGCTTAGAAATTCATAATAATAATCAGTGGAACAGCAAAACAGGGAAGACATTCATAAGATGACAGGCCCCTGTACATTTCACCACTCAGGCTTCTTTGCCATGATCATTATTACAGCACAATGTACTCTGGTAGAGAGTGTAGAGTGATTTACTAAAAATATGTGAAGAATATTTGCATGTTCTGTAATGAATATATATTAATCAATAAAGGCTTCAAAAGTATTGATAAAGAAGTGTGGGGTTTATGTACACTGATTAAATCATTGTCATGCAAACCTTCAGTATAGTGAGAACAAAGTATGTTCTTTAAAAACCATTGACTCTATACATTGTTACATGGTCACTGTCTCACTACATAATATGAAGCAGGATGTAGACTGTGTCTCTTACCCCAAGACATAAACGGAGTACAATGAAATCTACAAAATGTGCACATTTTATTAATCCATCCTTAGGATATCAAATAAAAATAAAGTGCAGATAAAACTCATGAAGGGAGAGCATGGAAGCGCCAGGTGTGTTTCACACTTACAAGAGCTTAGTCATTGGCATCACCACTGTCTCACTAGAAGAATACATTTCTTAATCAAATGGGACTTTCAGGAATATTAAGGAGGTGATAGACGTGTAGGTGATTAAAAGGTTTCCGTTTTTAAAAATATGTCAGAAACAATAAAAATATGTACACAGGGCTGCACATAAAAATATGGTAATGTGTCCTCCAAGGTAGCTATATTTAATCAGGAAATTAGCAGTCATTTTTTTATGCTATCAGAGATGTCTAGATAGAGGCATAGATAGATAAAGAGATAGATAGATAGATAGATAGATAGATAGATAGATAGATAGATAAAGAGATAGATAGATAGATAGATAGATAGATAGATAGATAGATAGATAGATAAAGAGATAGATAGATAGATAGATAGATAGATAGATAGATAGATAGATAGATAGATAGATATATAGATAGATAGATAAAGAGATAGATAGATAGATAGATAGATAGATAGATAGATAGATAGATAGATAGATAGATAGATGGATAAATGTTCCTTGAAAGGTTGCACATGTTTTAACGCAAACATAAAGAAAACATTTTAAAATTGCATATTAAATATGTCAAGACTTAGGCAAAGAGATACATAGATATATTGATTGGTAGGTAGGTAGATCGAAAGATACAGTGAGGGGAAAAAGTATTTGATCCCTTGCTGATTTTGAACGTGTATTTTAAATGTGAGAGACAGAATAACAAAAAACAAATCCAGAAAAACTCATGTCAAAAAAGTTATAAAATGATTTGCATGTCAATGAATGAAATACGTATTTGATCCCCTATCAATCAGCAAGATTTCTGTCTCCCAGGTGTCTTTTATACAGATGAGATTAGGAGCACTCTCTTAAAGGGAGTGCTCTTAATCTCAGCTTGTTACCTGTATAAAAGACACCTGTTCACAGAAGCAATCAATCAGATTCCAAACTCTCCACCATGGCCAAGACCAAAGAGCCATCCAAGAATGTCAGACCTACACAAGGCTGGAATGGGCAACAAGACCATCGCCAAACAGCTTGGTGAGAAGGGGACAACAGTTGGTGTGATTATTCACAAATGGAAGAAACACAAAATATCTGCCAGTCTCCCTTGGTCTGGTGCTCCATGCAAGATCTCACCTCGTGGAGTTTCAGTGATCATAAGAACAGTGAGGAATCCGCCCAGAAGTACACGGGAGGATCTTGTTAATGATCTCAAGACAGCTGGGACCATAGTCACCAAGAAAACAATTGGTAACACACTACGCTGTGAAAGACTGAAATCCTGCAGCACCCGCAAGGTCCCCTGCTCAAGAAAGCACATGTATAGGCTCGTCTGAAGTTTGCCAATGAACATCTGAATGATTCAGAGGTGAACTGGGTGAAAGTGTTTGGTCAAAATCAAGCTCTTTGGCAACAACTCAACTTGTCGTGTTTGGAGGAGGAGGAATGCTGCCAGTTGCCCCAAGTACACCGTCCCCACCATCAAACATGGAGGTGGAAACATTATGCTTTGGGGGGGGGGCGGGGTTCTGCTAAGTGGACAGGACAACTGCACCCCAGCAAAGGGACAATGGACGGGCCATGTACCGTCAAATCTTGGGTGAGAAGCTCCTTCCCTCAGCCAGGGCATAGAAAATGGGTCGTGGATGGGGATTCCAGCATGACAATGACCCAAAACACAGCCAAGGCAACAAAGAAGTGGCTCAAAAAGAAGCACATTTAGGTCCTGGAGTGGCCTAGCCAGTCTCCAGACATTAATCCCATAGAAGATCTGTGAAGGGAGCTGAAGGTCTGAGAGGATCTGCAAAGAGGAGTGGGACAAAATCCCTCCTGAGATGTGTACAAACCTGGTGGCCAACTACAACAAATGTCTGACCTCTGTGATTTGCCAACAAGGGTTTTGCCACCAAGTACTAAGTCGAAGGGATCAAATACTTATTTTACTCATTGATATGCAAATCAATTTATAACTTTTTTGACATGCATTTTTCTAAAGGGGGGGGGGGGTTGTTATTCTGTCTCTCACTGTTAAAACCTCCTACCATTACAATTATAGACTGATCATTTCTTAGTGGCCAAACGTACAAAATCAGCAGGGGATCAAATACTTTTTTCCCCTCACTGTAGATAGATAGATGCCCTTTAAAAGGTTAGATAAAAAAAAACATAAAGAAAACATTTCAGAATGAATTACCAGCCAGGGCTGCAACCCCTGTTGAATCAAACTTGGATTTAAATTAAAGCTTCTCAGCTCAGTGCACATCCATAAGGAGCAAAGATAGTTAGTAAGAATTTCTTTCATTGGATCCAATTAATCCCACACTTTCCAGGTTTAGTCCCTACATGACACATGTAAAACAAGGAAACATCGTTTGGGACATGGCAGAAAATGTTTTTTTGTATCATTCTGACAATGTGATATGCAGCTCAAGTGGGTATTCAAGATCAGTAAAGTAAATGTGTATACTTCTGTGGCAAATAGCAGAAATATTCATGTTTTTACAGCTTGGGCCTTCATACTATGCCTTTTGTATTTTTGCTAACATTTTTAGAATTCTCCTTACCATAAATGACAAGTTGGAAATAATTTATTTTAGTGTTTTAGAAGGGCACAGGAAAAGACCTTTTAAGATGGTACTGTATAAAGATCTTCCAAAGGTCTCTGATGAAGATGCTTACAGCATTAGTGTTTGTGTTCAGATTCAATTAGGTTGTGCAGCACATGACTGTTCTCCCCTCAGTGGTATTGAACTGAACAATCACTGTTCAAATTACCGCAGCTGTCAGGAAAACTGCTTTGGGCTTTTTTGGCAACTTAACAGTGAACAAAGGAGGAATCTCATACGTGACAGTGAAAGTAGACGTCTAAACTGTGGGAAGTAAAGGTTGTGTGTGCGCATTTAGAATAGTGTGGGGGATTAGATCAAGGTAGAATCACCTAAAACCAAAGACAGACAAGGAACCCGAATGCAGCTGTGACATCTGGAAAAAATATACAGTTATAAATAACATACTATTTGATATCTAACCTACATATTTCCTCAAAATTGATGTTACATAAACAATTTGTATGAAGTTATATCAGAGAGGAGGTTATTATTTTTTTGCTTGCTCTCAATCTGCCTCATTCTCCATCCTTTTAGTGCCTTTGTGCAGCAATTCACAAAGAAGATCTGCACAGAGCTCTTATTTGGATTCTCCTTGCTGCTGCATGGACTCTAATGTGGGATAGTACCCAATATCCCCTTGTCCCACTTTCCTTCTCTGGTCTCCATCTTTCTGGGAGCACTAGATGTTTTGTGAGTATTGGGGGATCACAGAGCACCAAAGCTATAAAACTAACAATAAAGTATATTTAAACGGAACTCAAGGCATGAAACTAGGTTTGTTACATCTATAAGTAAACTGCTCGGTGTTCAAACATTGTTTTGCTTACACTTGCGTTTGTTTAAATTCCAGCTTGATGAACAAGATCCTCTTGCACTGAGCATATGCAGATGCTATAAAATGGAAACTGTTCCTGGTATTTTGTATGGCTTGACAGCAGTGATATGGGCAAATAACAATTGTCTGAGGTTACTGTTAACATAACTGATATTCTGCACAAATTAAGTGGCCATCCCAATGGATCACTTTGATAGCCCTCTAACTTACACGCAGAAGATTCTAGGGACACCCATGTCTGGCACAGAACATTTTCATAGTGGAATCCCAGGGGGAAAGCCTAAAAACCAAAATAATTTAATGCACATTTAGTGTTGAAGTGTCAGCTTAATATACATTTATTTAACCCTTTGCCGACATAGGATGGACTAGGGCCGTCCTGTCTGGCAATGCGTTGCCTACATTGGACGGACCTAGTCTTTCCTGCGGTTAAACGAGCAGTGTTTGAGATCTAAGTTCGCAAGCCCTGCTCAGACATCTTTAATGCTTTGGGGTTGAGGCATTAAGCATCACTGATATTCGGTTGCTAGGGCACCTGTGATCACTCTACGGAGTAACTCGCAGGCGCCATATTGGAGAGCAACATGCTCTTCCAATATGGCTGCTGCCCTCTTGTCGGAAGAGAGTCAGAAGTGAAAAAATGTCACTTCCGTCACTCTGATGCTGTTGCTACACTGCCCCCTAGAGGCAGTCAGACTTAATTAGCTAGGGTTAGGGTTATAATTATGGTTAGGGTTACAATCAAATTAGTGTTAGCATAAAGGTTAGGGTTACAATTAAATTAACCTTAGCATAAATTAATGGTTAGCATAATGGTTAGAGTTAAGGTTACATTTATGGTTAGGGTTAAATTTAGGGTTCTGGTTGGGGTCAAAACATCACTGAAGGTGAAAATGACTATAAAACAATAACATAATTTTTGGTTCTTGCCCTATAACTCACAAAAAAACAGCAGAAAACTTGTGACAAAATTTATAAACTATTTAGACTGGATATTTCTTACTGATTGTATTTTTTTTTACATTTTTTCATCATATTTTATTATTTTTTTGCATTAAGCAATAAGACATGATGAACATAAGGGTATCTAACGTAAGACCTTCTTATGGTGATAAAAACAATATATAATTTGTGTGGGTACAGTATGTGAGAAAGAATAAAATTACAGCTAAACACAAGCACCCCAGAAATGTCAAAACAGCCCATGTTACTAATGGGTTTAAAACTCTAATTTAAAAATAGATTGTTAAATGTGATAAACAGTATGCTTTACTGTTATTTTAAATGATTTACCAAATTAAACCAATAACAACCAATTGGCCATAAAGTCACCTATCAGTTTTTTATCATTCCTTACCCATACACACACCTTCAGCTCCCAAAATGTGTCCCTCTTTGGCCATCTAGCCACTTTGGTTTTCAAATGGCAGGATTTTTTTCTAATACGGGTATAGCTGACAATGCTGCACAATTGGACCCATACATAAAGACTAATTTTCCAGTTATGTATTTTGGTTTTCAGTGCTTCTTATTCAGGTGTCACTGACCAAAGTTATACCTGTTAAAATGTCACACTGAATTAATTATTCACTGATTGACATCTAAAAGTTTCAGAACATGACCTTTTGTTCTACATTTTCTAAATCCATTTTCCAAATATTCACTTTGCAAAATATGTATCATCACTATCTACATAATTAAAGGGAATACATCATTTAAAGGAGTATGTTTCTATGTACCTTCACATTGAGGGTAACTGCCTGTTTATCTTCTTATGATAAAACTTGATGGAGAAGATAAACTGAGCATAGGTAGTGGGATATATTATAAGTAGAGATGAGCGGACACCTGGATGTTCTGGTTCGGCGGGTTCGGCCGAACTCCGAAAAAACGTCTGGGTTCGGGGTCAAGTTCGACCCCGAACCCGAACCTATTAATGTTAGGGGGGACCTAGTGTCCCCCCCCCCGGTCCCCACCCATGAGTGACGGGTGGGGACCACAAATAAAGTGCCCAGCCCCTAGTCACTTCCCCCCAATAGAAAAAATGCCTACCTACCCCCCACACCCTAATAATAGTGAGGCGGTGGGCAATAAACTAACCTATAAAAAATAACAATTTCATACTTACCATTTGATGTCCTTTTTCTTTCTTCTTTTCTTTAGCCCCAAAAAAGGCCAAATAAAAAACCATAATATGCGCCGCAACTGTTAAAAAACCCCCCAAAAAACGGGCACAAAAAAAATAATAATCCACTGGTGGGTGAAAAAATAATCCATCTTCGCCCATGGAGGGCCCCGTGCAGACTGAGCTCTGCAGGGCGGGGGAAGGCTTATAAAGCCTTGCCCCGCCCTACAATTAAGCTCAGAGCACTCTGATTGGTTGGTTTAAGCCAACCAATGAAAGTCCTCTGACAGGTAAATGAAGAGACTGACAGGTAAGTCTCTCCATTTACCTGTCACAGCACTCTGATTGGTTGGTTTGAATTCCAACCAATCAGAGTGCTCTATGTCATTTTACACAGCGTGGGAAAGTTCTTTGGAATTTTTCCACTCTGTTTAAAATGGCTAGCACTCTGATTGGTTGGTTTAAAGAACTTTCACACGCTGTGTAAAATGACACAGATCACTCTAGTTGGTTGGATTTCAAACCAACCAATTAGAGTGCTGTGACAGGTAAATGGAGAGTCTAACCTGTCAGTCTCTTCATTTACCTGTCAGAGCACTTTGATTGGTTGGCTTAAACCAACCAATTTAGAGTGCTCTGACCTTAATTGCAGGGCGGGGCAAGGCTTTATAAGCAGAGCTCAGTCTGCACGGGGTCCTCCATGGCCGACGATGGATTATTTTTTCACCCACCAGTGGATTTTTTTTTTTGTGCCCGTGAGGGGGGGTAGGTAGACATTTTTTTTATTGGGGGGGAAGTGACTAAGGGCTGGGCACCCCTAGTCACTTATTTTGTGGTCCCCACCCGCCGCTCATGGATGGGGACTGGGGGGGGGACACTAGATCATCATTATTATGGGTGGGGACCAGGGGGGGGCTTATTTTACTAGTGACTGGGCAGCAATAGCAGTGATTTTAAATTTGTTAAGGCAATATGAATCGCCGAATCCCGAACTCCAACCCGGACATAGAGTGGAATGCCCGTGTTCGGGTCCGGTGTCCAAAAATCTTAATGTTCAGTATGAACCTGAACTTTGCGGTTCGGATTCGCTCAACTCTAATTATAAGTGTAACCATGCACACCTTGTGCATCCAGGCTGTATACAGGCATTTCTGTATCTTTCTTGCTTTGCTTTCTTGTTTATTATTTATGTTTATTCCTGTCCTGTCCTGTATTCCTGTCCTGCCTGCTCTTATGTTTCATTCCAGGTTTTCTGATTCCCTCTGCCTTGTCAGTTTACTCCTATATAAACCACACCCATTTCTGTTCAGTCCTTAGTAGTGCAGTCTACAGGTATTTCCTCTGTGTCTTTTCCATGAATGTCTTTTAGATTCTATTGTTTGCTTTTGCTTTTCTAATATTATGTTTTAGTTAGGGACTAATGTGATGTGATGTACCTTGATGTGGTTGGCAAGCTAACATCTAAATTGGCCAATTTGTTTCAACCAAACCCCCACCTTTACCATCTTTAGTGTTAGGCTAGTTCCTGTTTTTATGTTTGCTCCTTTGTATGTGCCTTTTGTGTTCCTTAACCCTGTGCCTTGTATTATGTATCCTTAGTTTGGTTTCTGCTTTCTTGCTTATGTTTACCCTCTGTCCTGTAGCCTTGCATTCTGTATTTTAGTTCTGCTCTCCCTCAGTCACTTTTCTGTTTTAGCTCTGCTTGGCTATCACTTAGTTCATTTCTTCTCTAGCCCTGGGACTTGGATACAGCAGCTGCTTCACAGGGCCTGGTTGTGGCTGCAAAGACTTGGGGTCCCAAACCTCCAAGCGATAGCAGTTACCCAGCACCAGGTCCTGTGTCTCCACCCTGCACTGTAGCCCCTTATCTCAGGCGCTCAGGGTCCCTTTACCATCCCGGACCCGTGCGTTACAATAATCAGGATATATCTGTTTTTATACATTGCCACTCTGATTGGCGAGAATAGTATCAGGAAGCAAACACTTCAGAGATTTGAGATTATATAATATTCTAATATATTAAGTGATACCAGTGTTTTACTAATGTGTCTCCTTACTGTAAAGATTAAATTGTTTGTACATATTCATAATATGTACAAAATGATCTCATCGGTTGAACTAAATCCATTAAAGACCATTCATAATTTCCACAATAAGGCATCATTTTTTAATTCATTGGTTGATATGTTCATAAATGCATTGATAACAGGCAATTAATGTGTTAATTCCATACTTTTGGAAGCACTTTATTTTGTATAACTTTTATCTGGGCCCATATCTTTTACAAGTGGTATAATCTTATGATTATAGTTGTGCTTAAACTGGTTTTTAATAATAGCTCACTGTGGTGAAATGTGAACCATGTTGCACAACTCAGACCAATATAACAGAGTTGAAATAATAGATGAATTGGAGATTTTTTCTAACTCAGATATTGATTGATTTTGCTTGTTAAGTCCCCACATTTCACTGTTTAGTGAATAGACCAAGTCAAATCCAGTCATACTGGTCAAGTTCAAAGGTGTATGTTGATTAAAAAAGGAGTAAGGTGTGCTGTGTCTCGAAAATAATATAGAAACAACGTATATAGGACCCAGCACTCAATGTAGTAGGTGGAAACTTTTATTCAGCAGGCAGGCGACGTTTCAACTGTCAGGGTTTTTTCAAGAAAAGTCCACAGGGATGCTAGATGTATAAATCCTCATAGATATCAATACATTGGGCTAGCATTTTCCTTGCTGAAATCGGAGGCAAGAATAATTCCTTCCTTGTTGATAATTAGATGATACTTTTTTTATTAATTTTTCAAGCTCCGTTACCGCACTCCTCCAGATAAAGAGAAGTGGACCAGGTTTGTATTCTAGCTATGCGAATCCCAAACGTAGTGATTCTCTCAATCTGCCACAAATATGTTCACATAACTAAGGGCAAACCTGGCCCTAACCTGAACATTCTATCCTTTGTCTTCAAACTATCCAAGGTAAATAAACTACATTTAATCCAACTGGAAAATTCTATAATGATTAATTCAAGAGTCACATTTTTTATTGAAATTATTCCTTTCAATTTTCTCCCATGATACTTCTCCAATATATTCCTTCATATGCAGTGCTGTATTTACCGCGAGGCATCCTAGGCGGATGCCTAGGGCCGAAAATTTTGGGGGGCGGCAAAAAAATAAAGCACTGAAAAAATAAAAAAAAACGGCCCTTTAAAAAAAAAAAAGGCCGCGCTTGCAGGCAGAGACGGAGGTGAGAGGGGATCGGAAGCTGATGTCATACGCGCGCCCGGTCACGTGACCTGTCGGCACAATCGCCGGGAAGCCGAACAGGCAGCATGGAGGGACCATGCTGCCTGCCACTAGCCACCAGGGAAAGGTAAGTGCTGATGGGAGTCAGAGTGTGTGTGATGGGAGACAGTGTGTGTGTGACTGAGTGTGATGGGAGTCACAGTGTGTGTGATGGGAGACAGTGTGTGTGACTGAGTGTGATGGGAGTCAGAGTGTGTGATGGGAGACAGTGTGTGTGACTGAGTGTGATGGGAGACAGTGTGTGTGATGGGAGTCAGTGTGCGTTACTGAGTGTGATGGGAGTAGGAGTGTGTGTGTGATGGGAGTATGAGCTTGATGTGAGTCTGAATGTTATGTGTGATGTGGGGTCATGAAATGGAGGTGATGGGGCATTTCTAAGGTGTGTTACGTGGGTGTGCAGCTTGGGTAGGGGGGTGCCCGGATTTTGTCTGCCTAGGGCAGCACAAAATCAAGATACACCACTGGATACACCACTGGCTGTGGGTACTGTATGGTGTTGTGTGAAGTCCTTTGGATGCAATGTGGGTGCAGAAAAAGGGAATAAAAACAAGAAATGCAACTCTTCAATAACAAATTATTACATATACATTTAATGTTAAAAAGTTTACATTTACATACAATTTTTTACAATGCGACTTTAGAAAAATTGGGTTGAGTGGGGTCCACTGCTAAAGACTTTGCTCAGGGCCGACTAGGGTCTTTAGCGCCCCTGTGTTGAGGGCATGTAATGGGGTGAGGTGGCAGGTCCTTGGTGTCCAACGTAGGTTGTGGGTCATATCGTGGGTAGGGGGGGTGCCTACATTTTGTTTGTCTAGGGCAGCACAAAACCAAGATACACCACTGTTCATATGACACTTTATACTGAAATAAATCATAATAAAATTGAATTAGGGTGGTTTATCAACTGGGTAAGATAATGCCTCTGTGTCTTTTCTACATTTATTATTCTAAATTTAAATCTCAGAATTTTATGTCAAGAACCAAGGTTCATTTTATGGTAGTTTGTGGCATATCACTAACACACTTTGATACATGTTGAATTGGTAAAGATAAAACCTTTAAAAAGTAGGATCACCAGACCAATCTGCTGTTTTAGGAACATCATAGAAACTACCATGTATTGACATTATGTTGGAAGACATAGTTTCCCACCGACTTTTGAAATATCAATTCCAGCCCCCACATGATACATTTGACCGAACTCGCCAGAGTCATAGCTGAGAGAGGTAAATGCAACTTGCAATAAGAAATCAACAGTTGTAGATTATTAGAATTGCTTAAATCTTTAATTTTCGCTTCATTAACATTTTAACCTTTTACCAAACATAACTGAGGATTATTAATAAAAGCTGGACATTCAATAAACCTAGTTGAAGTTTAAGATTGTTTATTAATTTGGAAACAAACACCATTAGGAGAAAAATTCCTAGCATTGATATCTCAGGCCTTCTTTAAAAGATATCAGACATAGTAAGGTTGTCAACTTTGATGATAATTGCCTCAAATTAAAGTTGGGATTATCTGGCCATGATACCAACAATTAAGATATCATTTATATCACATGTAAAAACATATTTAGGTAATGGAGGTCTGGGAAACCGAATACCCACTACATATAGTGGGAATCTTCCCAACAGAAATACTATTAATGTTTATGCTTTGCTGGAATTGACGATTTATATTTACTGATGATTCTTTAAGTTTTCACCTGATCAAATGAAAAAGATTAATATTTATTGCATGTGCAATTGAGATCCCATTGCAAGCACCAATAACCCATATTGACCAGGCTGTTCTGGAACCTTCCTGGTATCGGATGACAGAGATTCTGTGATATGTATTTGAACAAATTCCAAAGGTCTTCGGTAATTATTCATTACCGAAATTAACCGTTTCCAACTTCAGTTATCCATCCTGAATGAGAATATCAGCGTTTCCTTCTGGATTTAATACATATTTGTGAAAGAGTATCATCCACGAAAAATGTATTATTATTTCTAGTAACAGTGGGAACCATGGTGAGGCCAAAAGGGAGTTATCAACACTAATGCTGCTTTATGAAATCTGAGTTGAAATATTTTCCTGGATATCATTGTGAACATTGGAAATGCAAAATTCCCGTTGCTCAGTCAATCCCGTAAAAAAGCATTTAGAGCTAATGCTTCTGGATCTGGTCTCCAATTGAATTTGCATTGTAATTGTCTATTCTGGAAGCAAACAAATCTATCTCTATGGGTCTTCATGTCTTGACTGAATATGTTCCTGTCTAACATCCAGTCACTGAATTCCAATCCGCTACTACATTGGATAAGCCTGGAAGATATCCTGCTTTTATTTTTAGTCTGCTCTCCAAACAAAAGTGTCTAAAATCTCTTCTTAATTCTACCAGAGACTTTGATCTTGTTACCCCTGGTTGATTTATGTATCTCACTGCTGATTTGTTGTCTATCCTCAATAAGACACAACAACTTATTTTGTCTTTGGTGAAGCTCTTTAGTGCAAACGATTCAGCTAATAATTCCAAGCAATTTATACGACGATCCATCCTTTCTTGTTACCATTTCCCCCCTGTTGCTATCTTTTTGCATCTTGTTCCCCAACCGGCCAGACATTTATCCGATTATTTTAATAACTCTTGACTTGATCAAAAATCACTTTTCCATTTTAAACTCAGGTTTGCTTTAACCACTAAAGTATCTTCTCTTTCGCATAGTTTAAAATGGGAATTATGTTTGAATAAATCAGACCTCTCCTCAAATTATGAGCTTATAACCTCTGAAGAGCACTGCAATGTAAAAAGCCCGGAAATATTGATTGCATGGATGCTGATAGCATCCCTACCGTCCTTGCCAGATCTCTTAACAAAATCACTTCCTTGTGTAAAATTGTCTTTAAAGCTTTCTTTATGTTCTTCAGCTTTTATTTCAGTAGCTTCAGTGAGCGTTCTGTGTTGTCTACTACAAATTCCATAACTGGAATTGGGATACATTTATTTTGGTTTACAATAAAACCTTGATTTGTTAATTTATTTTTCCAATTCTAATGTGTTCTCCTCTGTTCCTAAACGGAATCGTTTCCATTGTTACTTATATTGAAGCCTTGAAAACCTCCTTCCTCTTCCTGTTCTCCCAAAAATTCAATTACTATTAAAAACTATTTTCATTGAAGTTTGTGCTTTATCCAAGGAAGTGAACATGACAAATTTGCCTAGTTCTTTTATGAAAGATTTCTCCAAATAGGTTGCCTTCAGCTGAAGGTCCTAATTTTTCACAGCTTTGGTAACTTATAGTCTATTGTTAGCATAGTGGATCTGCGTCTTTCTGTGGATAATGCTGTGTTTGCATTTCCTAGCAACCATATTGTTTTTTGCACCCAAATGCTTTCCATTGGGATACTAGTGCTAGATTTATTACTAAACCACTTTGCGACAATAGATGTGCCATATCATGCAGTGACACAAGCATAAGAAAAGATCAAAAGCTGCTTCCTATGCTCAGTAAGGGTTGCTGCAATGCCTCCAATACATTAATCACATTTTCAGTGTCCCAATAATTATTCTTAGTGGTGCCCCTTCCAGACGGACTGACCGAGGGACTATATTGAGACATAAAACATAAAGCCTCCTTGCAGAAAAGTGCTGTTGCTTTGTGGAATAAAGTGCTAGAGAAAGTGTCATGGGTTTAAAGTGCTCCAATGACGCCAAACCCTGCTCAGAGGGTTTTGTTAGTGTTAACAAACTTGCTAAGGAGTCTGGTAAGTACACCATACAAGATATTCCTAATACAAAACACGAAATATTCCCCCTATGAACTACTGTCCAATCCACGTCCATCTTATTAAAAGTTCTCAGGTTTATGCAATTAGCTTCATTAATGAGTCGATTCTCTCTGTGAGTTCCACTGAGTCTGTCACTTCCTGTTATGCGTTTCAGTATAGTACATCCGCACTTTGGTCAAAACTTTTCTCTCGAGAATTAAATTAACTGTATTGTCCGTAACAAGGAGGGCATGTTTGTAGAGACTTTTAGCCATCTTGTAGAGGATGACCTAAATAAACTAGCAAAAAGATATGGGGATAATATGAAATTAAATTTGTCTAGACCGGAATCAGGGGCTTTCAGGGACTTGGAGGAGGATGGCCCCATTGTCACTGAGCGACTAATAAGGGGGGTGGGATGGTTATTCTAAACAAAAGTTGTTATCTGGAGAAATTGTATCATATATTAAATGATAGAATCACCTACAATAAACTGAGAGCAAACACTACAAAACATTTTTGTAAGCGATTACAAACTCTACTATTTGAGGCCTATGATCAGAAAATCATCACAAAAGATAATTTGTCATTTCTTTGGAGTAAAATCTAGTTATTAGAATATTCTATTACCTAACAAAGGTGCATAAAAATAAGGATAAGCCTCCAAGCAGACTATTTATTAAATTATTAGTGGGGTAAATTCCCTTACATCATACCATCATACCTTTCAGAGTAAATTGATCGCAACCTTCAACCCTATGTTAAGAAAACCTTGTCATACTTGAAAGATACTAAAGCAGTTCTTCAGGAACTTAATAATATTGAGTGGCAAGATTTGTTTATATGGGCAACCTATGAGGTTACTTCTTTGTATACAGTGATAGATTATGGTTTAGAATTAAGAGCTATGTCTGGGATGTTGTGGGCTGACTGGTCGATAGATCAGTTGTTTAGACAATTTCTGTTGGATTCTATTTTTTTTATATTAAGTCACAATTATTTCAAATTTTCAGATGATTTTTATTTACAGTTTAAAGGGACAGCCATGGGTACCAAGTTTGCACCGAGCTATTCCAACTTGTATATGGCAGATTGGGAAGATCATTATCTTTGTAAAAACAACAAGTTTGGTGCAAACTTAGTCCTATGGCGAAAATAAATAGATAACATTTTGGTTATTTGGAATGGGAATTTAGACACCCTACACGCATTCTCTGGTTACTTAAACAGTAATACCTTTAACCTAATCGAATCTTTTCACACCAGAAATCAGTAGAACTTCTATTCATTTTTTGAATCTGACTTTATTCCACTAGGGCACACACATTGGTTCTAAGACACATTTCAAACCCACAGATGGTAACGGATTAATCGACTGGTCCAGCTGTCACCACCCCAGGTGGAAATAGTAACATACAGACATTTTTCACGGGAGGAAAATGATAAGACATAGGCCAATATTATCAAACAGTAACTAAAAGATAATTGTTTTGATGAGACCCAACTTGAGATTACATTAAGAGAGATAGGACATCTAGACAAAATACAAACATTGAGTCATCTTAAATAATTTGATATTGAGTACTATTTTCAGTCCTTTCAGGCTAAGAAAATACTCGAAATACATTGGGCAATTTTACAGGAGGATAATTTGCTCAAGGATATTTTACCTGACAAAATTAATATACAAGAAGGCAAGAAGTTAAAAAAATTACTGGCCCCCAGTTTATTAGAGAAGCCAGAAAAATTTGCACAAATGAGGGTGGCTTCTTTAGATCCTTTCATTGTAATAATTGCATTTACAATACTAGCATTATAAGGAGCTGTCAGAGTACTGTCACTGTGGAAACTTTAAAATTAGAACTAAAATCACATGTGAAACCAGTAATGTAGTGTGTTTGTAAAAAAAAAAACAGCATATGGGAAGAACTGCTTGTACAGTTGTAAAATGTATTAGTAAACATATATCTAGTATCAAGTCTAAGTCTATTAAACATCCAGTACAGCTGCATTGGAATAGCTGTCCACTATTTTTCAATTTTTCAATTTTGGCGAATATGAAATGTTGTTAATGGTCCTTGATGCAGAGATTTAACTAGGATATTATCACCAAGAGAGGGACATTGGATCTACATTCTGGGCTGCTTCCTCCCCGGGGGGCTTAACACTGACTTTGATTTGGCCTGCTTCTTATAATGACCTATTAATTTTCTGACAGGGTATGTTCCTTATGCCAGTATATAAAGCTATGGATTATTTTTTGACAGGGTAAGTGCCTTATTATAGCATTTAAGTGTATGGATTTGGTTTTGTTTTGTACATATGGATGATTTGGGGGTTAATATGCCACATATGAGAGAGGGACAAGAAAGCCCAGTATATTTCATTGGTAGGACTCTAAATTGTTTGGTTGAAAGGTGTCTTTATAAACAAATGTGTCATAATAATGTTAATAAGAGGGATTTCTCAGAAATTAGATCTGTTTGGATCAATTTGGATCAATCATTTATTAGATGTTATCTTCTAATAAAATTCAGTTTTTAGAGGGTATTGCCACTTTAAATTTCAGCCAAAGGGTTCATATAATATCATTTAAAATAGTTAGAAGATGTCTGTTGTTTTATTACATTGAGTATTAAGTTCATCAACTCAAATAGACATATAAAGCTTGACCAGTTGTATCTTGTTTGCAGGGCTCAGATGATCATTGATCAAACGAAGCAGTAGTACGTTGTTGTTGATATGGACAATAAAGTTTGTTTAAGTCTCGCAAGAGAAGTTTTGACCAAAATGCGGAAGTACTATGAAACACATGAAAAGAAGCGACGAAATGCAGTGGAAGTCACAGAGTGACAGAATCGGCTCATTAATGAAGTTTATTGCATACACCTGAGAACTTTTAATAAGTTGTAAAGGGCATGGACAGTAGAGGGAAATTGGATGGATATTTAATGTTTTGTTTTAGGGATGTCTTGTATGGTGTACTTACTTGCTCCTGAGGAAGTTTGTATACACTAATGAAACGCGTTGAGCAGAGTTTGACACCAATTATATTTATGCAATGTTTTTACTATAAAGGATTATTAACAGAGATTGTGCACATTATATTACCTAAACCAAACCCCATCACCTGATGGAGCTGATATAATATCTTAAAAACTAATCATCTTGAGAAAGAGCACTTGATTGGGGACTCATATGCCCCCACTTGTGTACCTGATACTTTTTATCTATAAATTGATGCTCATAAATATATCAGAAATTTGAACATCAAAAGATTCTTAAGAAAGATAAAAGTTCAATGACACAACCTATTCTTCTAACTCTGGTTAGAATTGCCACAGAGTGCAGTGCACTTGCAACTGCATGTGTGCCAGGCACATGACTTTAATCCTGTTCTGTTAGCTCAGTGGGCAACATCTAGGCATTTTTAAATACTGCAATTTGTTGGTGTTAAATATTACATTTGCGTCCTGCACTTCATATCTGAGAGTCAAATAGAACAGCCCAATACTGTGCTTACAGCGCACTTTGAAAACTTCTAATTGTTTTGGGTGCTAAATAGTACATTTACGTCTTGCGGTGCATTTCTTGCAGTCCAATCAACAAAAAAACAAAAAAATTGCAGGGGGCGTTATCAAATACAAGCGCAGCCGCCTGTCCACAGCCAACGGGGACAAGCTCAAGTTTATTAAGATGAACCAGGCATGGATCACACCAGACTTCTCTGTACCATGTGCAGAATAGACATTTATACCGGCCTCACCCAGTCATTGTTATACTCAAGTGCACTTATTCTTTGTTTTCTGTTGTTAAATGTCCCAATAATAAATGCTACCCCAATTTAAATAACCCAAAACAAATAAAAAACAGTGTTGGCTGCCTCCTCCTCCTCCAGCGCCGCTTCCACCTACACCGCCACGGTCACCGCCTCCTCAACCTATGGGTCACTTAGTATAAACTGAAAGATAATACCCTGCACTACAACCGTCTCTCAAATGGATACTTCTGTTGATCCTCCTGGCAGCCATGCTTTACATTTAGATTTATGTTCTTCCAAAGCTAAAATCAAAGACTCCATCTAGTGCTATGGCTCAGCTGTATTTGTAATTTGTATGAATTGTATGTTATTTTAAGTTATTTCCCTATCCACATTTGCTTGCAGGGCGCTCGTCCTACTATTACCCACATTTTACTTCATTTTGCAGCCCTCTAGCCCTTTCCAGGACTTTTTTAGAGGCATTTTAGTGGCCAAAAGTTCGTGTCCCCATTGACTTCAATGGGGTTCGGGTTCGAGGTCAAGTTCGGGGTCAAGTTCGAGCACGGACCCGGACATTTTTTCGAAGTTCGGCCAAACCTGCCGAACCCGAAAATCCAGGTGTCCGCTCAACTCTATTAGAATACCATCATACATCAAAGACACTGTAAGTATAATTTAAGCTATGGAGGGACGTATATGGGAACTTTCATTTATCATGGTCAGTGCTGATGTCAGTTTCCTCTATACTTGTAAAAATCACCAACATGGGATAGAGGCTCTCTGTCATTTTATTTTTAAGTCAGATATGAATCCCATAATTTTTTCTTTCTCCAGATATGTGGTTGTTGTGGGCCAGGAACCAGAGAGAAACAGAAGGTAGGACGCAAAACAATACCTTTATTAAAAATAAACAGCAAAACAGGTAAAAATAGTCCAAAAACAAAATCCAGGAAGCAAGCCGGGGTCAGGAACCAAAGCAGGTAGTCAGAGGAGTCGGAGTAAGGAGAACAGAGATTCTTTTAAACCAGAAACCACGCAAGGGCAAATGAGCTACTGAGACTAGCTGCTTAAATGCCTGCCCTGAGCAGCAAAAGGGGCTGGCTAATAGCAGCCAGGTGAGTAACCCTGGTAACAGTGTTGAAAGGCTTTGCTCATTAATACCAGCTGGTTAACTCATTGAAGGAAAGGGTTTCTATTAAAAAAAAACAGCAGAGAAACCCAGGCAGTGGTACAGCCATGGGGACCAATTTCGCCCCCAGTTATGTTAATCTTTTCATGGGGCCCTGGAAGTCTGAGACCTTGGATTAACCCTCATGGGGAGCTTTGTCCTCTGGCATCGATACTTAGGGGAAATAATCTTCATATGGCGAGGATCAGAGTCAGACTTGAAAGATTCTAAATTATATCTTAATAATAATAATAATAGTTAAAATATTATTTTATCCTTTAATTCTAACCCCAAGTATATTAATTGATGGCATGTTGCCTTCTATATTGATGATTCCAATGTTAAAACTAAGACCTATTTTAAAACAGTAGATGGCAATAGCTAAATCGATCAAAAATCATCTCCCAAGATAACATCTCCCATGGCCAATACGGCAGGATAAGGAGAAACTGTAGTGCCTTAGACACCTTTTCCTCCCAGAGCCTTACGTTATGTAATAGATTTTTAGAGAGAAATTATAAAGAATAAAGTCTCATAAAGGTGGAGAATGACATTCATAGCCCCAATCGAAAAATCATTATTGCTCCCAGTTTACCAGCTCAAATCACCACTTCTAAATCTACTTGGCTGGGACCTAAACAAAAATATTTTTATCGATGCGCCAACTGTAGTGCATGCAAAATCATTCCTAGCACACAAAATACCTTCACTTCCCACATTTCTGGGGAAATCTTCTCAGTAAAAAGTTGAATTTACTGCAATTTAACCTTTGTTGTCTATCTTATATATTATGAGTGTTGAGTGCAGTATGTGGGCGAAACCACTAGACCCCTTAAAGTTAGAATTTTAGAAGACAGTGGTCTGATTTTTTCCCAAAAGAATGAATATCAGGTCCCATACCATTGTAACCATTGTTCTAAAGGAGGTCTGTGTCATTTTACATTTATGGAGGTTGAACATGTAACAACTACTTGGAAACGAGAGGATAGGACCAATAAATTATTACAAAGATCCATAAACTCCAAACTCTCGCACCCAGTGAGGTTAAGGATTTTTTTATAATTATC
Organism: Pelodytes ibericus; assembly: GCA_036172795.1. Taxonomy (NCBI): domain Eukaryota; kingdom Metazoa; phylum Chordata; class Amphibia; order Anura; family Pelodytidae; genus Pelodytes; species Pelodytes ibericus. The sequence goes on from CM069862.1 coordinate 55,404,612, forward strand.
TATCTTGATTTTTATAATAATTTTACTTAACTTTTATCCCCATTTTTATTTATCTTTATCTGAATTTTTAATATCTAATTTTTAATGTAAATTATTTATTAGTCTACTGTATTTTCTTTGTGAGGACCTCCTGCACATGCACTCCTCGGGAGGCCTTTTTTCTGCCTTCTGGGGAGTTCTTTGTGCTTAGAGTCCCATTTTTTTTCTTCACTTTTCTTTATTCTATTTATAGGTGTTCTTGAGCCTTAACCCCTTGCAGGCATAGGACAGACTACATTACATTAACTTTTTTTTATATAGCGCCAACAATTTCAGTAGCGCAAGGTAAAGAGCATAGGCGGGAACTACATACTAAGTTAGACTAACTAGAACAGACTGGAACATGAGGTAGAGAACCCTGCTCACAAGCTTACAGTCTAGAGGGAATGGGGTCCATAAGACACATAAGGGATTGAAGAGGTCAGAGGGATCGAAGTTGTAGTAACAGTGGTGTGGATGGGTGACATTAGGTGGGATAGGCCAAAGATGAATTGTGTGTGTTCCAGCTAGGTAGGATCAGCTCGAGATAAAGTGACCGGTATTCTAGTGGGATGGGTAGTAAGCTTCTTTAAAGAGATGAGTTTTGAGGGCCTTTTTAAAGTTTGAAAAGGAGGGAGAGAGCTGGATGCTTTGTGGAAGGGAGTTTCAGAGAGAGGGGCAGCTCGGGCGAAGTAGTGATGAGGTTGGAGGAGAGTTTTAGTCCCATTGAGTAGCGCAGGGAGGTATCGGAATATAATGGTATCTAACAAATGTGAATGATATCCATTGGAATTATTATTGCATTTTGATATTGTATTATTTGTATTTATACTGTTTCTTTAAATTAATTCATTGCACTCTGTCAAGTTATGTCGTATATAAGCCAATTTGCATGTTCTTCACACTATTGTGTCCTTTCCCTTTCATTTTTTTTTTTTTTGGCAAAGTATTAAGCCGCCCTATCATAAACATGGCATAATTAAAGATACATTTTAATGGTACAACAACTCGTTTTGTCTATCAATCTCTGTACCTTATCAATCAGCATAAAAATGTCCTTCCTGTCTATTCATGTCTGTGTCGGATAATAACGGATGGACTGGTGTTATTGCAAAATGGGCCATTAAATTGTTTTTTGCCCCCTGGACCAAAAGCCCACTCTCCTATCTATCTATCTATCTATCTATCTATCTATCTGGTTATATGTCGGTTTTTGTCTGAATACATATATAAAGCATGTTAGAAAATAAAAAAATATCCTTAATGTATTATGCAAGAAGATAATAAGAGTTTGCCAGAACGGTAAGAAACTCTGCCTCAGTGTAATGCATGCATTGTTTTCTGCTGTGTTTATCAGATTAGCTAATAACATCAGAAAACTGTCTTTTTTCATACTTACAAGCTGCGGCCGATCGTTCTCTACTCTCTATGATTTCCATTCTCTGGTTTATTTTCTGGGTTATGAAAACATTAATTTTTATCAAATTTTCCAAGTGTTTCTAGGAAGATAGCAATTAAAGGGGAACATGGAGCAACTTGTGCAATTGTATTTTAACAACAGTTGGAAAAGGAGCAGATAAGCTGAAAATATACTACTGATCAGAAATGCCCAGCAGGCTTTCCTCTCACTTAAACATATACAGCACAGAAATCATTAATGATGACCTTGCCAACTCCTGATACAGAGGGCGAATAACTTCACAATGAGGTTTGGTTCTGGAACAAAATCCCTAAGTGGTTACGATGCAGAGACAGTTGCATATCAATTTAAAATCGTTAGCAAACTAAATGAGAAGTTTTCTACTGTTGATAAATATTTTGTGAGTGAAACTGTCAAATGGAGCGGTACTGAGACTAGTTGGTTCTTGGCACAAATCGACATGAATGACAGATGGAAAAGCTCTGGGAAATCAATGTCAGGGGATGAACCAGCCAATGTCAAGTAAGACAGGCTAGAGTATGTGTATATCAGAAAGTGCGAAATAGTTTTGCAGTCTTGGAATGAGTATGGGGCTAATTAGCTACCATGCACTCTTTATTACACCACATATATCAGTGATAATATTTGAGCAGTGCATGTAGGGAATAGAATATAATGGATGCTAATAGAGAATAACCACAATGGATAATACAATAATAAAATTATGAAAATAATTATTTTCTCTTTTTAATTTGTTTGTTTTTTGTTTTTTACATTTCTACTTTCAGTAGTCTATATAGAATATGGGAGATGGTGCAGAAATCATTTCTTGGCTCCCCACTATGTCAATATTATTCTCCAACTCAGCAGTACTACAGGACCACTATCATGTAAATGGCGAAATAAAAATGGGATAGACATATAAAATGTGTTAGCAGAATCATTTGGCCCATCTGACCATTTTTCTTCTTGCTGTTAAACAGAATTATGTTTGAGATCATCCTAATGATATAGGTAACAGGGAAAACAACTCTAAATGCTAAGACTCACTTGCTCTACGGTGGGGTATAATGGTCACTCTCAGCCTCTCTGCGGTGGGGTATAATGGTCAGTCTCTGGTGAGGTATAGTGGTCAGTTTCATCATCTCTACGGTGGGGTATATTGGTCAGTTTCACCTTCTAGTGGACTAGGTAATACCTAAAACATCATATAAATAAAATTCCCTTCCTTAACCCCACTTATTAATGTATTTTGCTTTGATTATGTATGCAATTTTCTCTAGTTTTAACCGCTTAGTGACATGACCTTTTGACCTTGTCTTTCCCTTTGTGACATGAGCTGTTTTGACATTTCTGGGGTGTTTGTGTTTCGCTGTAATTTTTTCTTTATAAAAAATAATTTATACAAGTACAATCAGTTAAAAATACCCTGTCTAAATAGTTTCTAAATGTTGTCCCGAGTTTAGAAATATGATTGTTTCCATGTTTTTCTGTTGTTTTTTTGTGAGTTATAGGGCAATAACCAAAAATAGTGTTTTCTTTTTTTTTCTAACCATTTTCCCCTACCGTGACCTTCTGATCCCAACCTGAACCCTAAATTGAATCCTAACCCTTAATTTAACCCTAACGCTAAAACTTAATTTATTCTAATTTAATTGTAACCCTAACCCTTATGCTAACCCTAATTTAATTGTAACCATAACCATCATTCTAACCCTAACACTAGATGTAAAAGCTAATTAAGACTTTTTTTTATTGCAGTGTTGCTGACTGCCTCTTTTCACATACGACGCGCTTTCCACAACAGAGCAACATCCAAATTGGAGGACCATGTTGCTCCTCAATAATGCACCCTCGATTCGCTCTGTGGAGCGTTTGTCAGTGCTCTGGGCACCAAATTCCGGTGATGCTAAATGCCTAGGCCTCAACGTCTGAGGGGTGTTTGCGAACTTAGATCACAAACACCGCTCATTTAATGGACTAGGTCCATCCAATGTCGGCAACGGCTTGCCAGAGAGGACGGAGCTAGTCCGTCCTATATTGGGAAGGAGTTAAGATATTGTTGTGTACACCTCTCTATTTAAAATTAAGTGAGGCTGCGTTCACCTCCATTCAATAATTTTTCATTCACCTATACCTGGTATGAGCAAATTAACATTCACAGCATTAATAATAAATAAAATGGGAGGTGAATTACGATGAATAGAGGCAAATGCCATTTCAGCTACACTCAACTGACGGTCTGACCTTTAGTGAATCTGAACCATGTTTCTATTTTTAATGCAAATTTCCTACTGCCATAATGGTCTTAACAGGCCTATATTTGGATGTCCACCTTCTCACAAATGTAGCAGCATAATATAAGATAACAGTTGACTACCATGTTAACACAAGATACCGATATGATTTTGAAGCCTGGGGGGTTCATGGCAAGTGACAAAATGTAACAGAAGAGAGATGTTCAAAAGAAAAGCAGATCTCATTGAGGCCAAAAAATGTAATAATCAATGACAAAGTGACAACACTAATAGAAACCGTTTTTAACAGGGAAATTATAAAGACAAATTAAATCTGACCACCCTTCGCTAATAATCTTTTATGACATGATAAGACAGTCTAATCACAGAGGCAGCGGGTAGTGTGATATTTTCTGCAAAACTAGAAATAGCTTTGAATTTAAGAACCATGTTTTAAATAAATTCACATTCCACTCTATACTCATTTATTTTGTTTGCAGCTTTCCAATCACCTTATGAATATTATCAAATGTGTTAACCAGGTGTCACAAGTCACATTTCATGATAAAAATGACGACACAGATTATGTTTACAATGGAAAATTATTATTATTACAAGATATCAAAGAGAAGTGAATATTTTTAAAACAAATGCAAGATTTTGAGTTGCGACACACATTAGTATCTGTTTCCTTTTCAGAAAAGATAGGAACAAAGACATCAAATATACAAGAAATTGTATGTTATGCAAAAACATATCATACATATTTATTGATTTTTGACAAAAAAGTAGGGTGTTCTTTTCATACAGTGTACATTTTGTTAAAATTAGAACACATAGAGGGGCATGTACTAAAAAAATGCGAATATATGTTATGTGCAAAACTATTTTTCTCTGGGCTCATTTTGCAATGTACTAAACATTTCACACTGTAAACATGAGCACATTGCAAATAATAAATGGGCATATTTGCGAATAATAATAGGCAAGTTAGTGAATATTTTTTCTGCCTTTTTTAGGTCTAATTTTCACACGCAAAATAAGAATTATTTTTCACAAAATGGGGGTCATGTCCTAAAATAGTGCAGTGGGGGGAAAAAGAAGGTAAAACATGAGTAAGGAGCAATTTGCAAATATTTGTAACATTTTGCATTTTTTCCCCCCAGAATTGTACCTCTTCCCTTTAATTTTATGTAGTGTGCATTTTTAGTTTGCGCTAATATATTGCGATTATATTTGTGAACAATATCATCAAAGCGACAGAGCTGGTTTATTGCTGTACAATGCACAAGTTTATGGCACATTTTAGTCAGTTACCAGATGTATAGGTTTTATGTGTGCTTGTGAAACACAGTGACTCCAGGAGGTAAGACTCAGATCCATCATTTGTGTGAGGAAGCCTATGTTTCTAGGAGTAGCTCTTTAGCAAGTGAGTTTATTGTCTTTGGGGGGGCGGGGGGGATTACGCACTACATATATTTAATGTCTAGTTTAAGGTACAACATAACAGGATATAATGGACTTGGCAGAGTCTAAAGTCACTTCTAGCTCACGTGTTTCATTGCAAAAGACAACTTTCCTCAGCATATCAGACTGGCCTCATGCACAAAATAGGTTCAGACACACAATGTCCCCTCTTGACTAGAAATGGCATGTTTTTTTGGCATCTCAAATGCCTTGTAGGCGAATTCCCAGTGGTGACACTTTGACATGTTGAACAAGAGGTCCACATCTCTACTACCCTTCACTATTGGGGAGAGATCAAATTAATAGTCAAGATCAGGGTATGTAGCTCAAGATCATTGGTCAAATTACTAGCCAAGGTCAGGTAATGTCACTTGGGATGGTGGTCAAATAACTAGCAACAGTCACTAACAAGTGAGGTACAAGTGCGGTTAAACACAATTCCATAGAGTGGCACATCATATGTACCCGACCATTCTATTGAAGTATACCATGATGGTACTGTCCACTGATTTATTTATTTCCTTCTGTGTTTATCAGTGTGCAACATGTGTTTTAATCATTATAAAACCTTAGAAAAAGAGTTATAAGCACCTTTCAAAATTAGAAACTAGTAAGTTAGAAAGCCAATAGAGAACTTTCAAACTGTACAATTTACTTGACACTTTTAGATAAATAACTTCACTTTGATGCTTCAATTAACAACAAAGACCAGAAAAGTTGAAGGGAAGGAGAAAACAGTAATCATCTGTCTCACTGCTTTTGTTCATTGTCTTTTTTTTTTTGGGTTCATTAATCAAGCTGTCCACAGTGTACAAGGAGATCCCACAGTCAATGGCAACTGTTATATAAAATATATAAAACGATTGTGTTATGAATATTTCATAAAGCTTCCAGGCTACATTATAGAGTCCATCTGAGATGTCTCGGCCCTTACTGCGGGCCATTTCTCATAACAATCAATAATTAACTACATACAGAGAAGAAGGCTCATGAGTGATTGTTTAACAGCTATATATTTTCCTAGATTTAAAGGAGGAAAACACTTTTGTAATGAATTTTTTGTACATATTTAATTTAATTTATATTTTTATAAAGGAAAGGCATAAATATTAGCTATTAAATTAATAGAAGATTGAATTCATCCAGCCTGACAAGATTAAGCATTGTGAGTAACATATAATAAGTCATACATTTGAAACATAAATAGACACAAGTGCTAAATCCTTGATATGCAATGATAACTCTATAATTAATGATACATAATGAATATAAAAGTCTCAGCATGCTAAAATACATTTTGTTCATCAATATTCATTGCTAAATAATCCAGTGGTGTGTAATTTAATCCACTATTATTGTACAGGTTAAGTATATAAAAAAAAAAAAATGAAAGTAACAAAAAACGTTGTAGAAGATTGTTAACACCTTCGTGACAAAGGACGTGCCAGGCACGTCCTGGGAGAAACTCCTTTAAAAACGTGCCTGGCAACGTGCCTGGCACGTCCAGCGGTAAATCAAGCGGTTTTCGCGATCAAAGATCGCGAAAACCACTTTAACGGTGTTGGTCTATTGCCTCGATGTCAAGGCAATAGCCAGCACTGCAATTTCTGTTTTGGAGCACCCACGATCGCCCCACGGAGCGATCGTGGGGAGCCATATTGACGGAGCATGCTCCTCCGTCAATATGACTAAGCCCTCTGCCGGTCTGAGCTTCGGAAGTGAAAGTAACTTCACGTCCGTCGCTCTGAATATGCTACTTGACTGCCCCTAGTGGTAGTTACGTAGCATTGCAATGGAAAATATTTAAAATACATATTTAATTAATTAAAAACAGGTTATATAGCTATATAGGCTATATAGGCTATATAGCCTATAGGGATAAAATTAAATATTTTTTAGCATATGGGATAGGGTTAAAATTAAACTAAAATTTAAAAATATTAAGGGATATAATAAGGATTAGAGTTGGGGTTAAATTTAGTGTTAGGGTTAAATTTTGGGTTCGGGTTGGGGTCAAAAGGTCAATATAGGAAAAAAACAAAAAACACTATTTTTGGTTTTTGCCCCATAACTCGCAAAAAAATATCGAAAAATATGGAAACATGCATATTTTTGAACTCGGGACTACATTTAGAAACTATTTAGATGGGGTCTTTTTTAATGATTTTATTTGTGTAAATTATATTTTACAAAAGAAAGTTTATTGAGCTACCCAGGTGGTGTGTCTGAATGAAGGTATGCAATCCCTGTAATCCTCACCCGGACTCCGGTGCCTCCTGTCAGCCCTCGACTTGCACTGAGTTATAGACAAAGAGAAAGTATGCAGGAAAAACAGCACTCCTGGAGCCAGTTTAAAGGTGAAAAAAAGTATTCGTTTATTCCATGAATAGGTTATAAATCCACAGCGGTAGTGCAGATGTACAGGTAAGAAAAAGCTTGACGCGTATCGTGCTCCAGGCGCTTAATCAAATTATAAGATATGATGAACATAATGGTATCTAATGAAAGCCCTTCTTATGACGATAAAAACAACATATAATTTGTGTGGGTACTGTATGTGAGAAAGAAAAAAATTACAGCTAAACACAAACAGAAAAATATTAAACACCCCTACAAAATATTCAGAAAAATATTAAACACCCCTACAAAATGCCGTAAATTCTAGCAGTTAAGACAGCTACATCTGTAAAACGAATTTTATCTTCAAACCCAGGTATCCCATGTTGCCACCAATCTTTTAAGACCCATCAGTCCATAAGAAAAAGAAAAAAAGAGGAGAGATGGGTGAGCTATCCAATAGTGGTCTCTAGCTAAAATGCCACTGTCAGCACCTGCTGCCAAACAAAAAAACACAGACACAACACTGTGTGAAAATGGAAAAAGCAAAAGGATTCTCTGGCGCACAGTGCAATGTGACAAAATACAAACAAGTGATCAATGCAAACAAAGTGTCAAACCCAATGTGAGCACTTGCAGAAAAAAAATCATATATGGAACAAATAATCTTACATGTATCAATATTTAAGACCTCTAATATACAGTGAAAGTGTGGAAAAACAAAACCAAACAAAGCATAAAAAGCATAAAAGTGTGAATAAATATAGAAAGGTATAAAATGAAAAATATCACCAATTGCTGCAATTCAACTGAGATCAATGCTCTTGTTTAGGATATCCTGAAAGGAATCAGAAAAAAACACTCAGGTGCAGTATAACTGATAATAAATGCCAGCACATTTGAGGGTTAAAATAACTCACAAATGGAGCTCCTAAAATAGTAGGAACATCTGAATTTGCATCCAATAGATGAGGCAATTTAGGCAGAACCTTGTGTGGATCAGGCATGGTTTCTGAATCCTCTCTTTGTGTCACCAAAAAAACACAGCTGGTATAGGTATAACAGGATATATTTTACAAAAATGATATAGTTGAAATGCAACAAACCGGGCGTTGTTTGGGGATAACGGGAAACAGTCCTGTGCACAGACTCTCTCTCCTAATCCTCACTGCCTTTGGCCGTCATTCGTGATCAGCTGGGAAACAGTTCCTCGTCCGGTCTCAATACGGATATCGTGAAGGTCCAAAAACGAAACTGATGAAAACGTTTTCCAGGGCAACCTTGATTAGTTAGTAGTTCAAAAAACCAACGCGCTTCGTCTGAATAGACTTAATCAAGGGTATGACATCGATCTTAGAGAGTCTCTCTTATATACCCGTCTCAATGAAAGTCACAGTCTCTATTTGGATGAAATTAGTCCAAGAAGATTGAGACATAAAGCTGGAACATAACACCTTGTTATTTCAATGTGAAAAATATAAAAAATGTATATCCACAAAAGTGAATAAACAAACATTTAATAAAAACATTGGATAAAAAGCATTTAATAAAAATCTTAGATACACTTCCTTAATTTTATTACATAAAAAGAAATACATACATCTAAGAATAGAATCACCTTAGTTTAAAAAATATAAATATAGTCCACATATGAATTCTAAAACTGACTAATCTATGAATGTCAAGCCTTGTCTTAAATAAAAGCCTTTAATTCAAAATCTATATTCAAATTCAAATTGTGAATCCAAAAGGCTTCCCTTTGCTGAAGTTGTTTAATTCTATCCCCTCTTCTCCATGTGTATTGTATGGCTTCGATTCCTGTGAACTTAATATTTTCTTGGGATCCCCTGGGGATTAAGAAGGCTGTATTACTCACAGCACTTTCCAATCAGACCTAAGTGTTCTAAAATTCTGACCTTCAGGGGTCTTTTAGTTTGGCCCACATATTGCAATCCGCACCCACATTCTATGAGGTAAACCACATGTGTGGTGTTGCAATTAATAAAACTTTTTATTTTATAGGTTTTGCCTGTGGTTTTTGACGTGAACTCTGTTGTTTTCCTGGTTTGGGTGGTACATGCCTTACAGTTACTTCATTTGAAAAAACCTTGCCCTTTATCTTTGAGCCAGCTACAGCCATCTGTTTTCGTCACACTTTGAATAATACTGGGAGCCAGTTCTGATTTTAGGTTTGGAGCTTTTTTTAAAATCACACTTGTTCTGTTTGGGAGAATAGGATTGTGTCTCCCTTAATAACATTCCAATGTTTTATTAGGATATGTGTAATGGTGGGTGCAGCGATGTTATACTCTGAGATAAAAGCTGCTCCAAAATCTGTCTTTTGTGATTTTTATTTATTGTTCTGAAAAAAAGAGGATCTTTCCATGACCTCTACTTCCTTTTCTGCCTTGTCTAGTAATAAGGGATCATAGTTCTTCTCTAGAAACCGATTTTTTAGTATTTGTGTTGGATCTTTAAACACTTTTGGGTCCCTACAGTTACGGCGGATCCTTCTAAATTGTCCCTTCAGGAATATTTTTCAGCCAGAGGGGATGGTGGCAGCTCTTTGTGTCAATATAATTGTTACTTTCCACTTTCTTAAAGATAATTTTGGATTTAAGGGAACCTTCCTCTACATAAAAATTAGTATCTAAAAAATCAATACATTCCCTGCTTGAACTGAATGTAAAGGCTAGACTAAATGTATTATTATTAAGGTAAGTTTTGAACTGCTCCAATTCAGAATCGGTCCCTCTTCAAATGAAAAAAATATCATCAATATATCTCTTCCATAGGACCATGTCCCCATGGCTGTGCCGCAAATCTGAAGGAAAAAATCCCCTTCAAAGTAAAAATAATTATATTTCAAAATGATGGCTTCCAAAATGAACACTCTTTGTTTGGGGTCCATCTCTACTTGTTCTCTAAGCATTTTTTCTATTGGATCTATACCTTTATTATGGTCTATAGAAGTGTATAGGGAGGAAACATCTGCAGTGACTAATGTAAAATTCTGTTCCTACGTTATGTCTAACAATTGTTTAAGAAAAGTTGTGCTATCTTTAAGATAAGAGGCAATAAAATTCATATATGGTTGTAAAAATATATTTACATAGTGTGAAAGATTACAGACAAGGAATCAATACTGGAGATAATCGGTCATCTGAGTGATGTTTCTAGATTCTTGTGAATTTTAGGTAAAAAATAAAAAAAATGGAACTACGGGGTTCGCTGGACAGAGGAACTTATGTTCTTGTTTTGTGAGGATTCCCTCTCTTTTTCCTTTATCCAAAAGATTTTGTAATATAGATAAAAAAAATTTGAGGGTAGGATCCCCCTGGAGTTTCTTATAAGTAATTTGGTCATTTAGAATCCTATGTGCTTCCTTTAGATAAAAATCTCTGCTTAACAGAACAACCCCCCCCCCCCCCCTCCCTTATCTGCTTGGCGTATAACAACTGAGGAGTTATCCTTTAATTCCTTCAATGCCACTCTATCGTCCTTGGTCATTTTATTTTTATAACTTTTCCCGTCTCTAGAGATTCAAATCTTGGATAACTTGCTTTCTAAACATGTCTGAATGACTTCCTTTTTTGGGGGGGAATAAAAGAGGATTTGCCTCTTAAAGAGGTCAAAGGACTTTTTGGGGTAAAGTCATTCTCTCTATCTATTGCTGGATTTTCCCCTTCACTAGTTATATGGCTTCTGTCACATCCATCTTTCGATGCAAAAAGTATTTTGATAGCTAACTTAAGTAAAAATGTATGTGCATCAATGAACAAATTAAATTTGTTTGGAAGTTTGGTTGGAGTGAAAGTTGAACCTTTACTTAAAACTTTCTTTTGTGGGTCTGTAAGTTCTATCCCAATGAGATTAAAGATCCCTATCATTTTGGGCTTTGGTTTGGTACTTCTGTTTTTACCTCCTCTACATCCCCTCTTAGACCTTAAATCCCATCTTTTTCTTTTTGGAGCTTCTCCTCTTCCAAGTTCAGGACTGGTGTTTTCTCACTTCCTCTAGGGATTTGGTTTTCCCAATGATCTGGTTTTAGTGAGGTTCTGTATGCTCTCGGGCGTTCTTCTAAAAAAGAAAAAACTAGGTTGAGGGTCTTTTGTGTTTCTAGGGAAGGATTTCTTATTGGGCTTATCCTTCATTCCTATATCTATCAGTCCCGGGTCTCTCTAGTGGTTTGATATGGTATCTCTCTTGGTATCTACAGGGAGTGCAGAATTATTAGGCAAGTTGTATTTTTGAGGATTAATTTTATTATTGAACAACAACCATGTTCTCAATGAACCCAAAAAACTCATTAATATCAAAGCTGAATATTTTTGGAAGTAGTTTTTAGTTTGTTTTTAGTTTTAGCTATTTTAGGGGGATATCTGTGTGTGCAGGTGACTATTACTGTGCATAATTATTAGGCAACTTAACAAAAAACAAATATATACCCATTTCAATTATTTATTTTTACCAGTGAAACCAATATAACATCTCAACATTCACAAATATACATTTCTGACATTCAAAAACAAAACAAAAACAAATCAGTGACCAATATAGCCACCTTTCTTTGCAAGGACACTCAAAAGCCTGCCATCCATGAATTCTGTCAGTGTTTTGATCTGTTCACCATCAACATTGCGTGCAGCAGCAACCACAGCCTCCCAGACACTGTTCAGAGAGGTGTACTGTTTTCCCTCCTTGTAAATCTCACATTTGATGATGGACCACAGGTTCTCAATGGGGTTCAGATCAGGTGAACAAAGAGGCCATGTCATTAGATTTTCTTCTTTTATACCCTTTCTTGCCAGCCACGCTGTGGAGTACTTGGACGAGTATGATGGAGCATTGTCCTGCATGAAAATCATGTTTTTCTTGAAGGATGCAGACTTCTTCCTGTACCACTGCTTGAAGAAGGTGTCTTCCAGGAACTGGCAGTAGGACTGGGAGTTGAGCTTGACTCCATCCTCAACCCGAAAAGGCCCCACAAGCTCATCTTTGATGATACCAGCCCAAACCAGTACTCCACCTCCACCTTGCTGGCGTCTGAGTCGGACTGGAGCTCTCTGCCCTTTACCAATCCAGCCACGGGCCCATCCATCTGGCCCATCAAGACTCACTCTCATTTCATCAGTCCATAAAACCTTAGAAAAATCAGTCTTGAGATATTTCTTGGCCCAGTCTTGACGTTTCAGCTTGTGTGTCTTGTTCAGTGGTAGTCGTCTTTCAGCCTTTCTTACCTTGGCCATGTCTCTGAGTATTGCACACCTTGTGCTTTTGGGCACTCCAGTGATGTTGCATCTCTGAAATATGGCCAAACTGGTGGCAAGTGGCAGTGTGGCAGCTGCACGCTTGACTTTTCTCAGTTCATGGGCAGTTATTTTGCGCCTTGGTTTTTCCACACGCTTCTTGCGACCCTGTTGACTATTTTGAATGAAACGCTTGATTGTTCGATGATCACGCTTCAGAAGCTTTGCAATTTTAAGAGTGCTGCATTCCTCTGCAAGATATCTCACTATTTTTGACTTTTCTGAGCCTGTCAAGTCCTTCTTTTGACCCATTTTGCCAAAGGAAAGGAAGTTGCCTAATAATTATGCACACCTGATATAGGGTGTTGATGTCATTAGACCACACCCCTTCTCATTACAGAGATGCACATCACATAATATGCTTAATTGGTAGTAGGCTTTCGAGCCTATACAGCTTGGAGTAAGACAACATGCATAAAGAGGATGATGTGGTCAAAATACTCATTTGCCTAATAATTCTGCACTCCCTGTATTTCTCCCAATTGGGGTTCCTCTGTAATTCCTTTCTTGGACTTCTCTTGATCTGTCCCATTTGTATGTTCTCTTTCTTTCCTGTTGTCTGGGGTATAAATGTTCTGATCTTCCATTGTTCCCTCTATATCTAGAGGAATCCCCATCTCTATATGTTGGTTCCCTACCATATATCGTTGTGTTCTCTTCAGATTCTAGTCCAGATCTATATTTTCTTTTCCTGGATCTTTGTTGTCCCCGTTTGTATCTTCCATGTCTCTTAAGAATTTTCTCTTTTTTGTCACAAGAATTTTAGTTTCTATCTCATCTAGTGTTTTCTGTACATCTATATCTAAGTTCTTAAAATCATTCAAGTCTTTGTAAGGTAGTAATTGCTCTTTAATTTCTGTAATTTGTTTGATAAATATTACTTGCATTAGTCCTAGTGAGCACTTGTCTAATTTCTCATGCCATGAATTCATAAATTCGTCATCATCTCTACCATAAGTAGGGGATTGATCTAGTCTCACGAACGACGGGCGAAGGCAGCGAGGATTAGGAAAGAGAGTCTGTGCACAGGACTGTATCCCATTATCCCCAAACAACGCCCAGTTTGTTGTATTTCATCTGTATCATTTTTGTAAAATATATCCTGTTATACCTATACCAGCAATGTTTTTTTGGCGACACACAGAGAGGATTCAGAAACTACACCTGATCCACATAAGGTTCTGCCTAAATTGCCTCATCTATTGGATGCGAATTCAGATGCTCCTACTTTTTTAGGAGCTCCGTTTGTGAGTTATGACTGGCACACTATTACTGGGGTCTGACTGGCACAATATTACAGGCATCTGACTGGCACAATATTACTAGGCTCTGACTGGCACAATATTCCTGGTATCTGAATGGCACAATATTACTGGTATCCGACTGGCACAATATTACTGGGCTCTGAATGGCACAATATTCCTGGTATCTGACTGGCACAATATTACTGGGCTCTAAATGGCATAATATTACTGGGCTCTGACTGGCACAATATTACTGGGCTCTGACTGTCACAATATTACTGGCATCTGACTGGCACAATATTACTGGTATCTGACTGGCGCAACACTACTGGGCTCTGAATGGCACAATATTCCTGGTATCTGACTGGCACAATATTAGTGGGCTCTGACTGGCACAATATTACTGGTATCTGACTGGCACAACATTACTGGGCTCTGACTGGCACAATATTACTGGGCTCTGAATGGCACAATATTAATGGGCTCTGAGTGGCACAATATTACTGGTATCTGACTGGCACAATATTACTGGGCTCTAAATGGCATAATATTACTGGGCTCTGACTGGCACAATATTACTGGGCTCTGACTGTCACAATATTACTGGCATCTGACTGGCACAATATTACTGGTATCTGACTGGCGCAACACTACTGGGCTCTGAATGGCACAATATTCCTGGTATCTGACTGGCACAATATTAGTGGGCTCTGACTGGCACAATATTACTGGTATCTGACTGGCACAACATTACTGGGCTCTGACTGGCACAATATTACTGGGCTCTGAATGGCACAATATTAATGGGCTCTGAGTGGCACAATATTACTGGTATCTGACTGGCACAATATTCCTGGGCTCTAAATGGTATAATATTACTGGCATCTGACTGGCACAATATTACTGGCATCTGACTGGCACAATATTACTGGTATCTGACTGGCACAACACTACTGGGTTCTAAATGGCACAATATTCCTGGTATCTGACTGGCACAATATTACTGGGCTCTGACTGGCACAATATTACTGGTATCTGACTGGCACAACATTACTGGGCTCTGACTGGCACAATATTACTGGGCTCTGAATGGCACAATATTAATGGGCTCTGAGTGGCACAATATTACTGGTATCTGACTGGCACAATATTCCTGGTATCTGACTGGCACAATATTACTGGGCTCTTAGTGGCACAGTAATACTGGGCTCTGAATGACACAATATTCCTGGACACTGAATGACACAATATTACTGGGCTCTGAGTGGCACAATATTACTGGTATCTGAATGGCACAATATTACTGGTATCTGACTGGCACAATATTACTGGGCTCTGAGTGGCACAATATTACTCGTATCTGACTGGCACAATATTACTGGGCTCTGACTGGCACAATATTACTGGTATCTGAATGGCACAATATTACTGGTATCTGACTGGCACAACATTACTGGGCTCTGACTGGCACAATATTACTGGGCTCTGACTGGCACAATATTACTGGGCTCTGAATGGCACAATATTAATGGGCTCCGAGTGGCACAATATTACTGGTATCTGACTGGCACAATATTCCTGGGCTCTAAATGGTATAATATTACTGGCATCTGACTGGCACAATATTACTGGCATCTGACTGGCACAATATTACTGGTATCTGACTGGCACAACACTACTGGGTTCTAAATGGCACAATATTCCTGGTATCTGACTGGCACAATATTACTGGGCTCTGACTGGCACAATATTACTGGTATCTGACTGGCACAACATTACTGGGCTCTGACTGGCACAATATTACTGGGCTCTGAATGGCACAATATTAATGGGCTCTGAGTGGCACAATATTCCTGGTATCTGACTGGCACAATATTACTGGGCTCTGACTGGCACAATATTACTGGTATCTGACTGGCACAACATTACTGGGCTCTGACTGGCACAATATTACTGGGCTCTGAATGGCACAATATTCCTGGTATCTGACTGGCACAATATTACTGGTATCTGACTGGCACAATATTCCTGGTATCTGACTGGCACAATATTACTGGGCTCTTAGTGGCACAGTAATACTGGGCTCTGAATGACACAATATTCCTGGACACTGAATGACACAATATTACTGGGCTCTGAGTGGCACAATATTACTGGTATCTGAATGGCACAATATTACTGGTATCTGACTGGCACAATATTACTGGGCTCTGAGTGGCACAATATTACTGGTATCTGACTGGCACAATATTACTGGGCTCTGACTGGCACAATATTACTGGTATCTGAATGGCACAATATTACTGGTATCTGACTGGCACAATATTACTGGTATCTATAATTGTACAATTGTCACCTCATGGAGCTCCTGTGTGTTGCATAATTAATGGCGGTCCCATGTGTGCATAATTATGGGGCGCTTGTGTGTGGCATATTTATTGGGTCCCATGTGTGGCATAATTAAGGGACTCTTTTGTGAGGCATAAATAGTGGGGCTCCGGTGTGGCATAATTTATGGGGCTCTGGTGTGGCATAATGTATGCGGCTCCTGTGTGTGGCATAGTTATGGGGCTCCATCTAACTTTCATTACTAAGGAATCTGTTTGGCATTGTATTGGAGGAAATCCAGGGGGGTGACACCACGAGTTTCCGCACCGGGTGACACCAACCCTAGTGACGCCCCTGCATGAATATTTATATGATAACACAGCTTCTTCAAATCCTGGAAAATGTACATGTCATTATTGCAGATTTACTCCTGAGTGCAAACTGCTCTTTGCAGTAACATCACACATATTGTTCTGCAAGAAATAACTTAATATAGTTATTACAGAATTGTTTTGCATACAAATGAAAAGTGGTACTTTATTCCATTTGGGCCCCTGTGGGCTCTCCAGTGATCAGCAATGCATTTTGTTCAGAT
This sequence comes from Pelodytes ibericus, assembly GCA_036172795.1. Taxonomy (NCBI): domain Eukaryota; kingdom Metazoa; phylum Chordata; class Amphibia; order Anura; family Pelodytidae; genus Pelodytes; species Pelodytes ibericus. The sequence goes on from CM069862.1 coordinate 55,421,567, forward strand.
TAGTTCTTGCATGATGTGATTGACAGTCTTCAAATTAATTAGCTCACATCCCAGGACTGCTACGTTTTCTTTCATCCACTAGATATGGGATCTTTGCTTGTACAGAGGCCTTGAACTTTGAAAGTCCCTGTATTTTGAAACAAATTACGTCAATAACCAAAAAACAAGAGTTATTGTCATTATTGTCGAGAAATATGGTGCTAACTAACACAGGCATAACCATCCCAGCAAAGATTCCACTGTAATAAAGGAAAGGACACTTGATGTGCTAGAATCACGAAATTGTTGCTTAAGTACATGGTGAAAATGTGACTTTTGACAAACAAGCCTGCATTTCAAACCCATTAACCTTTCTATGCACTAACCTTCCTGTCTTCATACAGAGAAAACACTATTTCATTTGACATTGCCCTGTTTATGTGATGACTAAGCATTGTAAAAAATAATAAAAACAAAAAAAAGGAGCCATGATAAATATTTTATATCACCAGTGATGTATGGTTTCAATAATCCTTAGCAATATTTAAGTTTCCGGAATTAACGGCATCACTAGTAATGGTGTAATTGGCCTTGTAGCCATCGAGAAGGAAATCATTCAAAGTGTATACCGGCAAGGCTAAGCAATATATTATTTATAATATTCTACTCTAAATATATACAGTAATACATGGCAAGCAATGTACCGCGTTGGAACAATGTGTAAGTAGACGTGTTATATTGTTAATATACTTCTTCAAGTATTTTTTCACAACTGTTATTATTAACACATTTATTTCCAATGTATGTAATAAAAATAGGAGAATTGCCCAAATTACCATGAAAGTAGCTGCAGTGCTTCTGTGATTTTAACCATTATGCACACTGTAAAATAGAGACAACTGTGTGGCCTGTTAACGAACTCTATGATCATTAGGAACAATGTTTATATTGGCATAGGAGATTTTGCCAAACAAATAGAACCTTGAATATGGTTATTCAGTATCACACCAGCACTCCAGGAATAACCATATTTAAGGTTCCAGAAATCTGCCAGTGCATCAAAGGAGTTACATATAGCTGCTCAAGTTGAACTCTCGCCAGGGGGCATTGAGCCTCACAGGTCCTGGATCTCCAGGATCGTTTGTGGTTTTGTTACATTATTGTGTATCACAGATGTACCTTGTGAGGCAGTCAGTGGTTCCTGTCACACTAGCTTCCCTTGTAACTTTAAGATCTTCAATAAATAGTGTGATAAACACATACTGTTTTGTACATATGTTATGTTTGTTTTATAGAAGCAGGGGTTTACCTAATATATTTTAATCCTGGGGCATATCTTTGTCACCACCTCAGCCCAACACACCCAGCTTCCTTTATATAACTCACATCGCTTTATTTTTTTAAATTTGGTTTGCTACAGACATACACATGGTGCTTCCATAAGGATACATAGGGTGACCACATGCAATGGGACTTTATGTCTCGCAATGGGACTTTATGTCACTGATCCCAGTCAGCATCATTCCATGGCAATGAGAATGAGAGCTCTGAGTGAAGGAGTTCTCAGCTCATCAGGAGATGCTTTTCAGCCAATACCGGACTTGGAATAAAAACCAACCCTGGAAATAATTTTATACCAGCACCATAGCATTGCATCATTATACCAGCCCCATAGCATAGCATTATTTTATTGTTAATAAAAGGGAAATAATTTTAAAGCACATGTGAAGCGTGCATTATTTATAGATAAGACTGCTATACAGGGCAATATATACCCCCAGTATATACACAAAGTTATATTTCACACACTTCCCTGATATATACCACATGCAAAGGGCAATACATAGGCCCCAGTATGTACATATGGTTTTATGATTTGCCCAGTGCAGAGGTATATACTGAGATACATAACATTAATAAAATATTTGCACTGTGCATTGTGCACCACAAAAGATTTGCCAAACTTTCTTTTCAGTCTGAATCTACAGTTATCCCAGAGTGGTCCCAGATGACTCAGTCCTTGATTACACAGACGCTTCACATCCCACAAGAGAATAAGAAGCAACGCGGTACGTAGATGCTATACTTTAGATTAATATAGCTCTAGACATCTAACTTTAGGTCTCAACTAACCTTTTGATGTTACTCTCCACTCTACTACATTGCTACATCATCTTCTCTTCCTATGCTCCAATTGTCACATACTTCCCTTCAATATAAATTCTCCATGTTTCTTCCCCTACCTTCTCAACTGTTTTAACACCCATATCATTTTTTGCAAATTACCGTCTGATGTGCTATCACGATATATAATGTCCAGCTTTTCTAAACAGTAATTCCATTGTATTTTGTTTTCTTTGGCACTTGTAGCATTGATGCAACATCACTTGCTACTTTGTTTTGTTATACTGCCAATTTTTTTTATTAAACTATAAATAGTGTATAATAAATAGTCTCTAAGAAAGCAGTCTCCAACTGTTCACATCTTTGTGAATCTACTACCAGAAACCCATTTGCTTCATTTAATAATAATAAATACTTTATTTTTAAAAAGAGGTAATAAGATATAATACATTTAACAAATTTAGATTTCAATTTCCATTTTACAATAAATGTTGCATACAATGTATGTTCTTTCTGTAAAAAAAAATAAAATCAATTATAACTGTTAAACCTAATTTATTTAGATATCTGTAAGAGATATTATGATCCCCTCTAGCTGAAGCCTGTTAAACATTTCATAATTAAATCCATTTTTAGAACATTCTGGTACATTGCTAGCAAATGTTTATTTGATTCAGGCATATTAGAGTAACATATATGTATCATTAGAACCTTGAGAGTCAGCTGGTACAGCATAATCAATATAAAACCAACTTAGTTTTAATGCAATGGAATTTTAAACATCCTACTGAAATGTAATAGCCAGCGTGTTGGAAATTGAGTATTGAGTATTTCCATTGTCTCAACTTGTGGCTTTTAAGTACTTTCTGAAATGATCTGGAAAAATCCATTCACTTTGTCAAACCAAATGAAAAAATGTTAGGCAATCAATAACACCTACCAGAGATGGGACATTACCAGCCTAGTGCATTTAATTGCAGTTTAAAAAGTTAAATCACTTAATAGAAGGTACAAATGTATAGAACACACATGTGGACAAGTCCTTTAGAAATTAATTTGAGAAGAACAATAAGCGTCTAGAACTACTCTCCAAATGAATACCCATTACTGTAGATTTTCTAAATCTTGAAGGAGTATACCTAATGAATTATGTTCAATATAATCAAATGGAATTTACAAAATATATAATTTTCACTATTAATGTGTTTCAAGCAATACCCACTTCAAAAAATCTCCACTCACTTTGACATAAACTCACCATGTTTGCACCTGCACAATAGTTAAAATGGTGAGATAAAATGCTCATCTCATCTCAACTCACCTGCAACTCATCTTTTAGTGAATAGACCTCTAAGAGTGAGGGGCGTTTTTCCGACTTGCTGATTGTACCCAGAGGGATACCAGCTACACATCACCGACAAGGCTCTGGGAGGTTAAAATGTATGTCTGAGGATACTGTAGCAGAGGCACTGTGTGGCATTTTGGATCTGGACCGCCTTTGTGAGTTGGATTAATCTGATATGTTCATGGATATTCGACCTCCATAATGGGACTGAGCAGACAACACTAGACACATCCGAGCCTGCATTTTCCCTTGGGGCACACATTAAGTCAAATCTATTCTCGGTTGACCATTTCTCAAACAACACATTCTGTTTTACTTGTAGAAAAATATCAAAAGTTATATCTTAAAGTTTACTGGCTCTGTTTTATTTTTATATATTCATGCTTTTCTGCTTCAAAAGTTTTATTAGTAAATTCTCTGGTTACTGTAATTCATATTAAACTAATGTTAAACTGATATTTAAAAATGTAATCTGGTTTCTTTATTATATTTTTCTATAAATATAGAGCATGCGTTGCTTAAATGGGAATTGTTCTGAATATAAACAATTGTATATGTATTAATACAGGAATATTAGAACAAAACATCTACATTTTATTCACTGACTTTCCTTTGACAATAGCAAGGACACAACAATAAAGGATCTTGACACAAGTCCTTTCCTGAAACAAAATTAAATAATATTTGTCATGTGAGTGATATGTTTTCCTGTGAAAAACTTACCTTACTTTTTTGTTCTGTAAAACACGTTATTGTCTCTGAAATTCTATTAGACAAAAAAATTAATCACCAGGAGCAAGACAAGTGACTTCCCGGCATTGAATTGTAGTCTTTGATGTATCTTTGATGTATGCATTTGTGTCCTTGGATGATCTTGGCTTAGTTCTACTTTTTATTTGTAGTGCCTCAGTTTTGTACAAATGTTAAACTGACGCCTGCAGATATTCTGTGTAATTGTAAGATTAATTAGCTAATGTAATAATTACCATGATGACCTTTGTATATGATCCCCAGTAGAAAAAAGACAAATCAAGCCACAGACCTTTCCTATAAAATACAATGTCATCATTTCTGTACTTTAGCTCACCTGTACATTATGAGTCAAAATACAATGACATTTTTATACTTAATGTGTAAAATTTTGTTTTTTTTTAGATACTACATGCAACTGTTTTCGAGTTATGTGTTTAACAGCATGAACACATCCTTTGTGTAACGGTAGCAGATTTATTTGACTGTGTCTGATAGTCCAAGACACAGCCTATCATAGTGACATGTGGAATCCCCCAAGGACCATTTCTAACAACCACGGCTGCATCAAACCAGATCAGGCCTCATTCGGCCAAGGGATTTATTTTTCTACCAACATACAGTGGATGAACAGATATTTCTAAGAGCATCAGAAAAAAGAACAAGTTATACCTAAGAGACATCCAAGTCTTAATAAAAGCTAACTTGCTTATAGAAGAATCCAGAACTCATCCATCAATCAGCACTTCACAAAAAGCAGCAGGCCCCGGACCAGGATAGGTAAAGCTTCTGCTTGTCGTATCTCCCCATCTCATCACATAATAAACTATGGGAAATGAATGGACAGCAACAGGGAAATCAGCTCTGAAAACTCAATGACTAGTACACAGCTGTCTTGTGTCCATTGTCACAGCTCTCAGTAATTGCCCCCCTACCCCCACATTCAACCCTAGCAATATTTACAAAATATCAAAGCATTATAAAAACCAACTAGTTATAGAAGAAATATTAAGCTCTCATACTGGGGGCACTGAACCTGGATGTGGGCTGCATTTGAGGGGGGGGGGGGGTAGTAATGGAAATGCTCACATTGTCCATTATATCAGGCAGCTCTGCAGATTTTGCAATAGTTACAAAGAGAAACTGGTTAATTCCAGCTCTGAGTTATTACATGTTGTAAACTCTGACATGAACTTTATGACTTACATGATGTATCAATATTTGTTAAGCACTCGTAAGTCACCTGTAAATTTGCTGAAATCATCAATCTGGATTCATGATGTACAATATTCCAGTGTTTCTGCAGAATAGATAAGTAAGTACCTAGTAATGTAGCTGATATTCTGAGTGCTTTTCGTAGGTTGTTTCACTCTTTCATTTGATAAAAAAAATAACAGATAATAAAGAGTTTCCAAAAGAAAATAATATGTTCTTCAGAGTGCATGTCTCTAACGTGCTCTTCCCTAGACAATCCTTTCACTAAGTAATTGGCCTTTAGTTATTTTGTTCAATAGATGCTTTAGATGGCATGATGTATAATGAAGCAATGTGTTATGTGCCATTGGTTTGTGACAGATTTTCAAATCCATGCCACTTCTTTTATATAGAATATTAAGAAAAAAACATCACTTTTCATTTTCAAATATGAAAGGTAGGGAGTCGTTCACTACCAAGTGAATATTAATGAATTAAAAGTCATTAATCCACAAAATCTAGGCCATAACAACCAAACTGAAAAAATCTTCAGACTCCATTTTAAAGTATAATAGAGATGTCTTCAATATAACTTTAATATACGTTTAATATTTGACATGTTTTCTGAACTATACCCAAAAGCATTCTGTCATCAAATGGTGACCAGAGGTCATGTGACCATAATCATTTATTCATTTATTTTAGAGAAAAGTAGGTTTTGATATGGTAATGAGGTAATTGAAGACCTTTAGTGATGTCATAAGTTATAAAAAGATTACTTTCATTATCTTTCAGTTCTCTGCCTCTTATGATCTTAAGAATACACATGTAAAAATTAGTAATGGGGTGCACTATCGTTATAAATTATAGGCAATTAAAAGTTGTGCAAAACACTTTTTACATTTTGCTTAATTATTATTGTTCAGATATTATTAATTGTTTCTATTTTTAGTTGCATTTGACAGATTTGACAGATTGGTGTAGAGGCTCCTTCGATGGGCAGTGTTACTCGGCCTGTGACCTCTACATGTCTCAAAATGGTCTGTATTAGTTGGAGATTCATTTGCATTTCAAAGGGAAATTGTATTGTTTACATAATACATTGTATTGGCCTTTAAAGGGACATTCAAGCAATATAACATTATAACATATATTCAAGCAATAAAGAAAATACTAAATTGAAATTATCTATGGTTGCACAATAGTACAAGTAATGTAGTAAAGCTGTTTTATCCACAAATATTAACAAGATGACTTGTGTCGGTGGTCTGTGCTGGCTGAGTGTTAGTGTGTACTGGCTGAGTTTGTGCTGGCTGATTGTGTGTGTAAGTGAGTGCTGGCTGAGTGTGTCTGTGAGTCTTAGTGTGTGCTGGCTGATTGAGTTTGTGAGTCTGTGCTGGCTGAGTGTGTCTGTGAGTTGGTGAGTGTGTGCTGGCTGAGTGTTAGTGTGTGCTGCCTGAGTGTGTCTGTCAGTGTGTGCTGGCTGATTGTGTCTGTGAGTCTGTTCTGGCTGAGTGTGTCTGTGAGTGAATGTGTACTGGCTGAGTGTGTTTGTGAGTGCATGATGGCTGATTGTGTCAGTGAGTCTGTGCTGGCTGAGTGTGTCTGTGAGTGAGTGTGTACTGGCTGAGTGTATCTGTGAGTGAGTGTGTGCTGGCTGAGTGTATCTCTTAGTCTGTGCAGGCTGATTGTGTCTGTGAGTATGGGCTGGCTGAGTGTGTGCTGGCTGAGTGGGTGTGTGTGCTGACTGAATGTGTCTGTGAGTATTTTCTGGCTGAGTGTGTCTGTGAGTGAATATGTGCTGGCTGAATGTGTCTGTGAGGGAGTGTGTTCTGGCTGAGTGTGTCTGTGAGTGTGTGCTGGCTGAATGTGTCTGTGAGTGAGTGTGTGCTGGCTGAGTGTGATTGTGTGCTGGCTGATTGTGTCTATGAGTCTGTTCTGGCTGAGTGTGTCTGTGAGTGTGTGCTGACTGAGTGGGTCTGTGAGTGAGTGTGTGCTGACTCAATGGGGCTGTGTGTGATAAGCTGTTTGGGGACAGATATGGCCCTGCCAATCTATTTGGGGACATAACGGGCAGTGTCATGTTTAAGGACAATGATAGCAGTGATTAGCTGTTTGGGGACACTGATGGCAGTGATTAGCTGCCTGGGGACAAATATAGCACTAATAAGACGTTTGGGCACAAATGGTTCAAGGGCCTCATGTTCAAATTCTGCCTAACTCGCTTCTGGCTAATTGTTTATACAACAGCATGGATGTTTTGCAATTGATCAGCCCACAAACTGGTGAAACAGCTTCAATATTGCTTACTAGATAAATGTGACGGAGCACAGTTATCAAGTGGGATGAATAATATCTTGAACGTTTTTTGGTACTCTACTCTGTTGGGAGACACAATACATATAAATTGATGGACTCAAAGAAGTTATGAGTGTAAAGCTCACATAAGAACATATAGAAAAATGTCTAACCTTAGAACCAAATTAGTTCACAGTGATTTAAAATCCATACCGTCTGTTAAATCGTGGCATCCACAAACCCCAAAAGGTCATTACAAATGTGGACATTGTACGCAATGTAACAATACTGCCAATGTTAAATCTTTTACTCATCCCTATACGGGCAAACAGATATATATTAATCAGTTTATTAGTTGTTCAACACCATTTGTGATATACATCCTTATTTGTCCCTGTTCAAAATTTTATATAGGTTGTATAATAAGACCCTTAAAGGAGCGCATTGCAGAACATAAATCTGCTATCCGCAACATTCCAAAAATCCTCAATACGACAAATGAGAAAGTAAATACCATGGCAGTTCATTACCATGAAGCAAAACATAGTTCTCCAGCATCTTTCAAATGTTATGGTATACAAACTATCCCTATCCAATCAAGGGGAAAATATAGAAATCAGGCTCTCCTGGGTAGAGAAATCTTCTGGATAAATGAACTAGGATCTCTCTCCAATGAGAACAATACTGCAGGTCTAAATAGAGAATTAAATTGAGCTTTTTGTTTATAAAAATTGTCTATAACAGTTGTAATATTTATTATAACTGTTTACAATATTTGTGTATAATATTATGTGTAATGTTTTACTATGATCCTTCTGTAGGTCATTCATTAATCAGTTGTACATACCTGTATATAAAATCATTGTTAATTGCTAATTGTATTGTTAATTGACTCACACCGGCCTTGTGACCAGAGTGGGTGTGTATATATATTAGCTCACTGCTTTGCATTTATATACTCACCTTGAAAATGGCACACTGTGCCGAAACCGGACGGTGATAATTTATGAAGCAATAAACTCACCATGTAGTTTTCCATAAAGAACTGAATACCATCTTAATTTGTTTCAACGTGTAAGAATTATTCCTCTGGCCTCACAGAAGTGCTAACTGAAGGTATATTGTAACAATTGTAAACACCTATTTGTGTTACATTATTTTGCACTCCTCTGTACCTTTACACTGCATCAATTTACAAATTTATGGTCAAAAATAACCAAATTTAGACAAATTTATGGTATATGTTTATTTCCACAACATAGTGGAGAATGTAGCAGAAAGGATCACGCACCTCTCCACAGTACAATGAAAACAAACAGAAAATAAATGACAAAGATTCCAAAAGCTGAGAGAAGTTGTAAAAAGCGCTACAATATAGAGTATGGGTTCAGTTATTGGGGATTTTACGAGGTGACACAAGGGGATCAGGACCTCAGGACTGTCTGCCACATGTACATGGTGAGATCTCTCCAAATAGTTTTTTGTCCAGCTAGTACACTAACTGTGAATTGTGCATACATGTGAATTCATTAGTGTTGATAAGTGCATTGCTGGCACAATGGATGTGCAGGAGTCTAGAGCGTTCTTTATGTGATGGACTGTGCAATAAGTCGATTATTAAATACATTTCATAATGCTGCTATTCTTCACCCCAATCAGTTCTGAGCAACACATATCCTGTTGATGGTGAATTTTGTATATACTCCATCTCCATGGTTTACACCTCACATAATTCATTAGATTGTAGGATCAGTAGACCAGCACAGAGGAGCGCTATGATTGGAAACCAGAGATCCTAGCTCCTCTTATGGATGTATCTGCCCAGAAATATGGCTGCCCAGGTAGTGATGTGTGCAAAGTGGGACTTTGTCTTTGTGTAAATGTGACTCTGTATGTGTGTGCAAGTGTGACTGTATGTAAATGTGAGTGTGCAAATGTGTATATGTGTGTGTGTGTGTGTGTGTGTGTGTGCGCGCAAGTGTGACTCTTTATGTAAGTGTGTGTGTAAGTGTGACTTCGTATGGAAGTGTGTGTGTGTAAACGTAACTGTGTGGATTTGTGTACATGTGACTATGTATATTTTTACTGGGAGTTTTATTGCTGTGGAATCTGGGATACACTTACAAACTGCACATTGCTGTGATTTTTTTTTATGGCTGTGGATTCTGTGATACACTCACATGTTGCACATTACTGTTATATATATAAATTCTCTGAATGAAAAATGAAAGTGGCCCATGCACACATACATTTTTGGTGAAGTGGCCCACTGCATAAAACACTTCGACACCCCTGCCATCGAATATGGATGTTTTCATATGTTAAAACTGATGGAAGGTTGCATTTCTAACACTGCAATGATGACAGAGTTCCTTTAAGATGCAAATGTGCCTTAAACATCGAAAGGTCACATTAGAATCAGGAAATAAATTTGGGCTTGGAGGAATGTAACTAAAATGTACTTTCTTGTGAAGGGTTAAACTTTTTTTTCATCCTAATGTGGCCATCTACTTTCACTTGAAATCTGTAATGGAGCTCCACAGAATAGTTATACAATGTACTATTTTTAGAGCATATTCAGACATTTTACACCAATACCAATGCAGTTCAAGAAATATATTCCACAGCCAAAGTTTTGTATATTGCTAAAAATGACAACTTCTGCCAATTATTCTTTTACTCGTTAACATCGATCACTGTCATCAATGTACTGGGAATACACTGTCAGAAAATCTGCTCCTGAGTGGCATGTAAAAGGAACTATTTCCTGGAAGCATTTACTTAGTTTGTCTTCATTCATTCATTCATTATACTAATTTTCAGGACTGATAGTCCAGGCATACATACTAGCAGTTATATATAAAATGATAGCTATCTGTCAGTGTCTTTGCTAGTTGTATAAATATAACTTTAGTTTTATGGAACTTAGATTACTTTTAAAAAATAATAAATAACTGTTCTGAGCATAACCAGGTGTAGGCGAGTGTCTGTACAAAGGACACCAGTGTCCGTGGCAAGCAGTGGCGGATGCTCCATATGTGCTAGGAGCACCCGCACTGTGTATTTCTGAAATACATGTGTATTTCAGAAATACATCCGCAAGATAATGCTGCGCTGAATTCAGTGGTGTATCTTGGTTTTGTGCTGCCCTAGGCAGACAAATTGTGGGCACCCCCCCTACCACGATGCACACCCACGACATGACCCATAACCCACATTGCACACCAAGGACATGCCCCATCACCCCATTTGCATGCCTCTATCACCCCATTACATACACATTGCCAATATTATTTGGCCATAATATTCCCCAGCTAATTTTCCCAATAATATGCCAGTATCATTTGCCATTAATATGCCCCAGCCAATTTGCCCAATAATATGCAAGTATTATTTGCCATTAATAAGTCACAGCCAATTTCCCAAATAATATGCCAGTATTTGCCATTCAATCAGCCCCTGCCAATTTGCCCAATATTATGCCAGTATAATTTGCCATTAATATTCCCCAGCCAATTTGCCCAATAATATGCCAGTGTTATTCTGCCATTTACCGGTAATATGCCCCAGCCAATTTGCCCAATATTAAGCCAGTATTATTTGCCATTTAATATGCCCCTGCTAATTTGCCCAATAATATGCCAGTGTTATTTGTCATTTAATATGCCCCTGACAATTTGCCCAACAATATGCCAGTGTTATTTGCCATTTAATATGCCCCTGCTAATTTGCCCAATAATATGCCAGTGTTATTTGCCATTTAATGTGCCCCTGACAATTTGCCCAACAATATGCCAGTGTTATTTGCCATGTTATATCCCGCAGCCAATTTGCCCAATAATATGCCAGTGTTATTTGCCATTTAATGTGCCCCTGCCAATTTGCCCAATAATATGCCAGTGTTATTTGCCCTTTAATGTGCCCAGCCAATTTGCCCAATAATATGCCAGTGTGATTTGCCACTTAATGTGCCCAACCAATTTGCCCAATAATATGCCAGTGTGATTTGCTATTTAATATGCCCCTGCTAATTTGCCCAATATGCCAGTGTTATTTGCCATTTAATAAGCCCCTGCTAATTTGGCCAAATCCCCCCCATCTACCCAGCACTTACCTTTCCCTGGTGGCTAGTGGCAGGCAGCATGGAGTCCTCCATGCTGCCTCTTCGGCTCCCCGGCGGTTGTGCCGACAGGAAGTGCCGACAGTCACGTGACGGGCGCGCTGACATCATATGCGCGCCCGTCACGTGACTGTCGGCACTTCCCTGTCACACTGCACAGGGAGCCGAACAGGCAGCACGGAGGTTTCTCTGTGCTGCCTGTTCGGCTCCCCGTGCAGCCTGGCAGGCAGAGCGATGGTGAGGGGGGATCTTCTGATCCCCTCTCGCCTCCGTCTCTGCCTGCAAGCGCGGTCTTTTTTTTTTTTTAAAGGGGCGGATTTTATTTTTTATTTTTATTTTTTTTTCAGTGCTGGGGGGCGCTGCCGCCCCCCCAAATTTGCGGCCCTAGGCATCCGCCTAGGATGCCTCGCGGTAAATACAGCACTGGCTGAATTTGGCAACAGAGTAACTCACTGCCAGTTCTCAGCACACAAACCCCCGGAAATTCACAAGAGAGGCGTGCCTCCAAGTGACAGGTGTGCTCCGGGCTGGCAGCACGCCTGTCCCTCAGGGGCACGATATGCCCCTGGTGGCAAGGTATGTGAAAGGTCCATAGAACATCCTTAAATTAAAGTTTAGTTATTGTCCAACATGAGCAGGCCTGACAGAACTCACCCCCCCAAATCTTTATTTGCCCGACCCCTTCCTCTCCAGGCCACACATTTTTATGTTTAGAATCAACCATCATTCTCCCCAAACACCTTGCCAGTGTCATTTTTGTCTACAAAGCCTTGTCAGTGGCATATTTGTCCTCAAACACCATCCGAGTGCCATCACTGTGCCCAAAGACCTTTCCAATGGCATCTTTGTGCCCAACCACCATTTTCAGCGCCACATTTGTGCCCAAACTGCATCCAAGTGCCACTTTCGTGCCCAAACCCAAAACTTCTTTGAAGTGTCATCTTTTTGCCCAAACATCATCTCTGTACCATCTTTGTGCCCAAACACCATACAGTGCCAGTGATACAATATGGTGATGACAGCGCTAAATTCACTAAACCAAGCTGCACTAAAAGCAGTGTGTCCCTAATAAACACACAATAAAAGCATATAAAAAAGAAAGGTACAAAAAGTGCGCTAAAAGTAAACTGTGGTAAATGAGCAAATAATAAAACACCTAATAGGTGAGTATATGGTGATGATATAATTGAAGAAATAGAGGCTGGGGGAGGCTGCAGCAACTCCCCTCTAATTGAACACTCACAGAACTCCCAAGGGGAAAACGACTTCTCACAGAAACACACTGTGTACACAGGGGGTAATCTTTGATTCTTCCAGGTTCTCTGTCCTCCACTGGTACAGCTCAAAGTGTAGGAAAAGAAATGCCCACAGATGGAGTTAGGGTAAGACAAGTACAAAAATTTAATAAGAAAACAATATCTGCTTACACATAGGATCTCTAAGTTGCACAGAATCAGTGACGCCAAGTTATAGCCCAGTGAAGGGGCGAAACGCGTAGCGTTCCTGGACATACCTGCATCCTTTTTTTATTTGCTTGCCTTGGATTGTATCCCTGCTGCTACTGAAAGGACTCTGTTTTCCCAGACTGTGTGGCGCCCACTGATAATAGCATATAATTTGATGTAAAAAAAAAAATAAAATATGGCAAAAAAATATTTTTTTTATGACTTTTATTGGAAAAATCGTATACTCATGTACAAGAGACAACAAAAAAACACTGCTAAAAAGTTTCTAATATATGTCCTGAGTTCAGAAATAGCCCATGTTTTTATGTTTTTGTGCTTTTTTATTCATGTTACAGGGCCAGAACTATAAGTGGTGCAAAGCTATTTTAAAATCCTTTCTTTCAAAATTTGCGATAGTGACATTGTAACACTGATTTCTGTACTAAATCCATGAATGACCCCCAACATGTACATATTTTTGAAAACTAGACCACTCAGGGCATTTAACTTGGGGTATTTTGACACATTTCATGTAGCCATTTTACCACCAATATATGCCAAAGTTTGCAGCAAAAAATCTTTTTTTAAAATTTTTCACATATATTGCAATTTAGGTAAACATTACCTTAAAATGTGAAGGGGTATTTCCAAATAACACCTCAATATGTGTTCAGCAACATCTCCTGAGTACAGGGATACCACCCATGTATAGGTTGGTTAGGTTATTTGGGGGTTAAAAGGCCACATTTGAGAGGTGCGCTTTTTGGTTTTCCAACTTGGAATTCTGACGTGCAGAAAACCTGCGCCCATGTCCCACTTGGGACATTTTTGAAGCCAAAAAGTGTATTCTACCCCACAAAACCATATATTTTTGAAAACTAGACACCCTAGGGTATTTCAAATGGTAGTATTTTAACACTTTTCATGCACTAATTCTACCACCAGCCTATGTCAATGTTATGGATAGTAATTTGTTTTTCACATTCATTGTACATCGGGAATGAATTCACAGATCCTATTATGTGTCAGTGCCAAACAACACCTTAATATGTGTTCAGCAACATCTCCTGAGTACAGGGATACCACCCATGTGTAGGTTAGTTAGATTATTTGGGGGCTAAAAGGCCACGTTTAGGGGGGGTGCATTTCCAACTTGGAATTTTGACATGTAGTCAGCCTGCGTCCATGTTCCATTTGGGACACTTTTGAAGCCTGTCAAAGTATTTTACCCCATAAAACCATATATTTTGGAAAACTAGACATCCTAGGGTATTTAAAATTGTGGTATTTTAACACTTTCAAGTGCTAATTCTACCACCAACCTATGTCAAAGGGTTGGGATGTCATTTTTTCCCCACACACATTGTAGTTCAGGCAGGAATTTTCAGATTCTGGTATTTGCCACTGCCAACCAACACCTCAATATGTGTTCAGCAACATCTCCTGAGTACAGGGATACCCCCCATGCATAGGTTTGTTGGTTTGTATTGGGTCTAAAATTCCACATTTAGGGGGTGCGCAATTCCAACCTGGAATTTTGACATGTAGTCAACCTGCGTCCGTGTCCTTTATGGGATATATCTTTGAAGCCAGCCAATGTAATTTACCCCCACCAAACCATATATTTTTTTATCGGTAGACCCCCATCACTACTTGTGGCAAGGGCTCAGCAGCCACCGATACATCGCTAGATGATGTATCAGAAAGCTGAATAGGGTCAAAATCGAACCCTGAGTCCGCGGCCTCAGAATCAGTGCGTAAGCAGTGATCTCGAGCAAAGAAGGGGTTAATAAGAGCCTATCTAGTACTGTAATACATTACAGTACAAAGAAATTAATCCATAAAACAGTGCAGACAGCAAAACATACTGTTGCTGTGCAAGATTACTGCTTACACAGTGATGAATGGCAGGGAAGGGGTTAATACACAGTGAAAGACTCTCATAAAACCTGCCAATTTTATAAAATGTTTTTTTATATCACTAATACTGATCTGTCTCTTTCCGTCACAAAAATGTAAGTGAGGAGAGGGAGGCAGATCAATATTTGTGAATATTGATCCGACCAATTTTGATCTGACCAGGGCGAATGGTGAGCTTAATTGAGAAATCACCAAACCGCCTTTGCCACTAATTCGCTGTTACTGATCGCTATGCGCTCAGGCAGCTTAAAAAAAAAAATCTCAAATATTTTTACTTTACATGTAATCCCCTAGCGGGTATGTGTAAAAAAATAAAAAATAAAATAAAAATATGCAGACAGATAAAAATTGCTTTGGCATCAATATCATTGCGTAAGCAGTGATCGACGGCAAAGAAGGGGTTAATAACTCTTAGAAGAGCCTTTTTAGTACTGTAATAAATTACAGTACAAAAAAAATTAACCCCTAAAAAATGCACAAACAGCAAAAATAAATGCGCTGATGTGCACGATCACTGCTTATGCAAGATCAGTGGCAGGGAAGGGGTTAAACGCAGGGAATTGCTTTAATAAAAATTTTTTTATTGTTTTATTATTTGTGTGTTGTGTATTTATTGTTTTTTTTTTTACTTTTACTTACTTTTAGAACTTTGATCTGTCTCTCTCCCTCACTAAAAAAAATGTGAGGAGAGGGAGGCAGATCATAACTGGTCAGATCAATATAGGGTTAATATTGATTTGACCAGTCAGTGGGGATGCTCAGCAGAGCATCCCCACTGCTTGTCTGTGTGCCTGGCAGTCACTGATTGCCTCTGTGAAGAGGCAATCGTGTGACAGCCAGAGAGCACAGGAAGCAGGTACTTCCTGCCTCCTGTGCTCTTGCCCTTAGAAGGGCAGCGCCATCTTGGTCACTCAGTGACCAAGATCGTGCATTTTTTTTTTGTGTTTCTGATTGCCTCGACTTGCGAGGCAATCAGAAACACTTTCTGAGCATAGGAAGCGAAAAATTCGCTTCCTATGCTCATTTTTTTAATGCACGCGTTTTAAAGGCTCTGTGCCTTTAAAACCGGCATTTCGATCGCTCTCCGGACGGGCATTTTTTTAGCATTGTACGATGCTTCCACACGGAAGCATCGTTACAATGCGGCTTGAGCACTGAAAGCGGAAAAACTCCGCTTTCAGTGCTTGTTTTGACACAGGTTTTTGTGTCACTAACGCCTCGGCACACAGGACGGACCTAGTCCGTCCTGTGTCGCCAAGGGGTTAAATAATATTAGCTATAAAGTTTGTTTACATATTTTCCATTAAACATCTCATTCTATTTAGTAAATTCACAGAAAACACATGGAATTGTAAGAGAAAACATTCCCAAATGTGCAGCTAATTTTTTGCCAATTTGTACCATATTTAAGCAGACACATAGTTCCAAAAAAATTCAGTGTCACTAGATAGAGGTCTGGAGGCTCGAGTGTAGTAATTGTGAGTAATTATTAACAAGATTCATTAGGGTGAATGCCAATACGTGGCTCACCTGTGATGGAGACACCTTTGGACTCCACTAGCAAGCAGTCCAAACAGTAGCCATTCCATTGGTTTCAATCAAAGTTTAGAAGCAGCAAACGGTTTGCAGAGGGAGCTCACATTAGACTCATGGTGTCACCCCCCTGGATTTCCTCCATACAATGCCAAACAGATTCCTTTGTAATGCCAGTTAGATGGCCTATTAACTATGCCACACACAGGAGCCCCATAACTATGCCACACACAGGAGCCCCATAACTTATGCAACACCAGAGCCCTATAAATTATGCCACACCAGAGCCCCACTATTTATGCCTCACCTCTGCCGAATTAATTATGCCACACACACAGGTGCCCCATAATTATGCCACACACACACAGGTGCCCCATAATTATGCCACACAAAAGAGTCCCTTAATTACGCCACACAAGAGTCCCTTAATTATGCCACACATGGGGCCCAATAAATATGCCACAAACAAGCGCCCCATAATTATGCACACATGGGACCGCCATTAATTATGCAACACACAGGAGCCCCACGAGGTGACAATTGTACAATAATAGATACCAGTAATATTGTGCCATTTAGAAACCAGTAGTATTGTCCCACTCAGAGCCCATTAATATTATGCCACTCAGAGCCCAGTAATAGTGTGCCAGTCAGATACCAGGAATATTGTGCCATTCAGAGCCCAGTAGTATTGTCCCACTCAGAGCCCAGTTTTTGGGCCCTCTGTTGAATTTTGCCCCTCTATGCCAGGATTTTGCCCCTCTATTCCAGGATTTTGCCCCTCTATGTCAAGATTTTGCCGCTCTATTCCAGGGTTCTGCCCCTCTATATGCCAGGATTTTGCCCCTCTATGTCAGGATTTTGCCCCTCTATGTCAGGATTTTGCCCCTCTATTCCAGGATTCTGCCCCTCTATATGCCAGGATTTTGCCCCTCTATATGCCAGGATCCTGCCCCTCTATATGCCAGGATCCTGCCCCTCTATATGCCAGGATTTTGCCCCTCTATATGCCAGGATTTTCCCCTCTATGTGCCAGGATTTTGACCCTCTATGCCAGGATTTTGCCCCTCTATGTGCCAGGATTTTGCCCCTCTATGTGCCAGGATTTTGCCCCTCTATGCCAGGATTTTGCCCCTCTATGTCAGGATTTTGCCCCTCTATATGACAGGACTCTGCCCCTCTATTTGCCAGGATTTTGCCCCTCTATGTCAGGATTTTGCCCCTCTATGCCAGGATTTTGCCTCTATATGCCTGGATTTTGCCCCTCTATGCCAGGATTTTGCCCCCCTATATGACAGGACTCTGCCCCTGCCCCTCTATTTGCCAGGATTTTGCCCCTCTATGCCAGGATTTTGCCTCTATATGCCAGGATTTCCCCCCTCTATATGCCACGATTCCCCCCCCTCTATATGCCAGGATTCTGCCCCTCTATATGCCAGGATTCTGCCCCTCTATATGCCAGGATTTTGCCCCTCTATTCCAGGATTTTGCCCCTCTATTCCAGGATTTTGCCCCTCTATATGCCAGGATTTTCCCCTCTATGTGCCAGGATTTTGTCCCTCTATGCCAGGATTTTGTCCCTCTATTCCAGGATTTTGACCCTCTATGCCAGGATTTTGACCCTCTATGCCAGGATGTTGTCCCTCTATGCCAGGATTTTGACCCTCTATATGCCAGGATTTTGCCCCTCTATATGACAAGACTCTGCCCCTGCCCCTCTATTTGCCAGGATTTTGCCTCTATATGCCAGGATTTTGCCCCTCTATGTCAGGATTTTGCCCTTCTATATGACTGGACTGTGCCTCTGCCCTCTATGTCAGGATTTTGCCCCTCTATGCCAGGATTTTGCCCCTCTATGCCAGGATTTTGCCTCTATATGCCAGGATTCTGCCCCTCTATATGCCAGGATTCTGCCCCTCTATGCCAGGATTTTGCCTCTATATGCCAGGA
Organism: Pelodytes ibericus; assembly: GCA_036172795.1. Taxonomy (NCBI): domain Eukaryota; kingdom Metazoa; phylum Chordata; class Amphibia; order Anura; family Pelodytidae; genus Pelodytes; species Pelodytes ibericus. The sequence continues at coordinate 55,440,225 of CM069862.1, forward strand.
TTTCCCCCTCTATGTGCCAGAATTTTGCCACTCTATATGCCAGGATTTTCCCCTCTATGTGCCAGGATTTTGCCCCTCTGTGACAGTCAGATACCAGGAATATTGTGCCACTCAGAGCCCAGTAATAGTGTGCAAGTCAGATACCAGGAATAGTGTGCCAGTCAGATACCAGGAATATTATGCCTCTCAGATGCCCAGTCATATTATGCCAGTCAGATGCCCAGTAATATTATGCCTCTCAGATGCCCAGTAATATTATGCCAGTCAGATGCCCAGTAATATTGTGCCAGTCAGATGCCCAGTAATATTATGCCTCTCAGATGCCCAGTAATATTGTGCCAGTCAGATGCCAGTAATATTATGCCTCTCAGATGCCCAGTAATATTATGCCTCTCAGATGCCCAGTAATATTATGCCAGTCAGATGCCAGTAATATTATGCCTCTCAGATGCCCAGTAATATTATGCCTCTCAGATGCCCAGTAATATTATGCCATTCAGATGCCCAGTAATATTATGCCAGTCAGATGCCCAGTAATATTATGCCAGTCAGATGCCCAGTAATATTATGCCATTCAGATGCCCAGTAATATTATGCCAGTCAGATGCCCAGTAATATTATGCCAGTCAGATGCCCAGTAATATTGTGCCAGTCAGATGCCAGTAATATTATGCCTCTCAGATGCCCAGTAATATTGTGCCAGTCAGATGCCCAGTAATATTATGCCTCTCAGATGCCCAGTAATATTATGCCAGTCAGATGCCCAGTAATATTATGCCAGTCAGATGCCCAGTAATATTATGCCTCTCAGATGCCCAGTAATATTATGCCTCTCAGATGCCCAGTAATATTATGCCTCTCAGATGCCCAGTAATATTATGCCATTCAGATGCCCAGTAATATTATGCCTCTCAGATGCCCAGTAATATTATGCCATTCAGATGCCCAGTAATATTATGCCAGTCAGATGCCCAGTAATATTATGCCTCTCAGATGCCCAGTAATATTATGTCTCTCAGATGCCCAGGAACCACCCTCCTCCCCATCACTTACCTGGTAGCTGCTGCTCCATGTCCCTGGACGGACACCTCCTCCCTGCAGAGAAAAGCCCGCGAAACGGCCGAAATCTCGCGTCTCGCGAGAATTGGACTTAGAAAAAAAAGAAACATTTATTTATTTATTTATTTTTTTATCACGGCGGCTCAAATCCAGATCAGCCACTGCAGGAGCAAAGGGAACGGCGTTCCTGCCATGAAAAAAGTGCAGGAACGCCGTTCCCACTCGTTCCTGCAGGACTCGAGCCCTGCCAGTAATATTGTGCCAGTCAGAACCCAGTAATATTTTGTCAGAGCCCAGTAATATTGTGCCAGTCAGAGTGCAGTAATATAGTGCCAGTCAGAGCCCATTAATATTGTGCCAGTCAGAACCCAGTAAAAGTGAGCAAGACAGAGCCCAGTAATACTATGCAAGTCAGAGCCCAGTAATATTGTGCCAGTCAGAGCCCAGTAATAAAGTGCTCATTTTAAACCACCCTCCTCCCCCCCTTCCCCATTACTTACCGAGTAGCTGCAGCTCAGTGTCCCCGGACGGACGCCTCCTCCGTTTTGGACAATATGTCATTTTTTTGTTACATTTGTGTATATTTTTTCTATATGTATTTATATATTGCATTTGTTTTTATATATTATTACATTTATATATTTTATATTAATTTACTATCTTTGGTTTTTTATATTGATTGACACTTACTTTGTTTAACTGCCAAGCGCTGTCTACTCACCTTCCCATTCTGTTTCCCTTTACAGTGGCTTGTTCCACTGTTTTCTCATAAAGACTAGCAGCTTATTTTCTCAATGCGACTCATCTGTCCAATCCACTGAGATATTTCATTGTCAATATCCTCAATCAGTGTATCGCTGGGTTTGTATACATTTATAATAATAATTATTATTTTTATTTTATTTTGTATTTGGTAAAGGGTTCACTTTGATTTCACAAAATAGGCGCTGTGTATATCACATTTCTATTTTGACATTAACCCCTTAACGACAGATTACGTGCCAGGCACGTCACGGCAAATCGAGGACTTGCCGACAGGTGACGAGCCTGGCACGTCATGCACTAAACTGAGTAAAGAAAGCAACCAGCGGTCGCTTTCTTTACTCTAACGGTGTTGCTACAATGCCTCTAGGTGAGGCATTGTGCAACACCCCCCAAATGTGCAGGGGCGCGCTACGATCACTCCACGGAGTGATCGTAGCAGCCATTTAAAAATGGCTGCGCCCACTGCACACATGTGCTTAGAAAGCGAACGATCGTTCGCTTTCTAAGCAACTGCGGTGTTTCTAAAGTGCCTCGCTAGCGAGGCACTTAGTAACACCTTGATGCTCCCCAGAGCCGATGGTGGTCGCTCTCCTGAGCGACCCCATCGGCTCAGTAGAAGGGAACGCTGCCTGTACAGGCAGCGTTTCCCTTCTAATGGCAAGAGCATCGGAAGTGAAAGTATTTCACTTCCGATGCTCTAGGGGGAGCCAATCAATGCCGGCACAACAGATCTATGTGATCTGTGTGCAGGCATGTATGGTAAGTGCTCTGATGAGCACTTATCATACTGTCAAAGGCAATATTAGTAAATATTGCCTTTGACAAGTATTGATCTGCCTCCCTCACCTTACTAGTTATAGTAAGGGAGAGAGACAGATCAGATAAAGTAAAAAATAAAATAAAATAATAAAAAAAATATTTAATACAATTTTAAACACCAAGGGCTTTTCTAAAAGCCATTTAACCCCTTCCCTGCCATTGATCGCTGTGTACGCAGTGATCATACACAGCAGCACATTTTTTGCTGTCTGCATTTTTTAGGGGTTCATTTTTTTTTACTGTAATTCATTACAGTATAAAAAAAAGCTCTTTTAAGAGAGATTAACCCCTTTCTTGCTGTAGATCACTGCCTAAGCAGCGATCTGACGCAAATGCAGCAATCTTGCTGCAGAAGCATTTTTAATTTTTTTAAACTTTTTTATTACACCCGTCACGTGTTAATTATACCCGCTAGGGGACTACGTTTAACGTAAAAAAATTTTTTTTAGCTGTCTGACCGCATGTATAGCGATCAGTAACAGCTGATAAGTGACAAAGGCGGGTTGGCGTTTGCTTAGATGAGCATCACCATTCGTCTGGTTAGATCAATATTTGTAAATATTTGATCTGACCCGTGTAGATCTGCCTCCCTCTCACTTGAGTTTTAGTGAGGGAGGGAGACAGAGCTGTATAATGTAAGTTTTTAATTATAATATATTTAATTGAATTGAGACCCAAAGGCTTTTATAAAAGCCGTTTCCAGTATTTAACCCCTTCCCTGCAATTGATCGCTGTGTACGCAGTGATCTTACACAGCAGCACATTTTTTGCTGTCTGTGCATTTTTTTAGGTGTTATTTTTTTTTACTTTGATTTATTACAGTATGTCAAAGGCTCTTTTAAGAGCTATTAACCCCTTCCTTGCCGTATATCACTTCCTAAGCAGCACATATGGTCACTGCCTAAGCAGTGCATATGGTCACTGCCTAAGCAGCGCATATGGAGCAATCTAGTCGCAGAAGGATTTTTTTTTGCTATCAGCATTTTTTTTGTCAGACTCGCTAGGGGTTAGTTATACCCACTAGGGGATTACGTGTATTCCTTTTGAAGCTGTCTGAACGCGTGTATAGCGATCAGTAACAGCCGATCAGTGGCAAAGGTGGTTTGGTGATTTCTCAGATGAGCATCACCATTCGTCTGGTTCGTAAATATTGTTCTGACCCATATGGATCTGCCTCCCTCTCCTCACTTGAGTTTTAGTGAGGGAAAGAGACAGATCTGTATAACATAATTTTTTAATTGTAATAAATTAAATTAAATGTTAAAAAATTGTGAGTCCCAAGGGCTTTTATAAAAGCCATACCCTTTGTATAGTGTAGTGTATTAACCCCTTCCCTGCCACTGATCACTGCACAGCAGAACATTTTTTCTTGTCTGTGCATTTTTAGGGGTTAATTTTTTTGTACAGTACTACAAAGGCTCTTATAAGAGCTATTAACCCCTTCCTTGCTCTACATGTTCAAATTCCAAGTTTGAAAATCAAAAAGCGCACCTCTCAAATGTAGCCTTTCAACACCCAACAAAGCTGACAAAGCTATGCATGGGTGGTATCCCTGTGCTCGGGAGATGTTGCTGAACATATATTGTGGTATTGTTTGTCAGTGACACATACCGAAATATGTGAATTTGTGTCTAAAGTACAATGTATGTGGGAAAAAATACACAATAAAATGACTACCACAAACTTTGACAAAGGCTGGTGGTAGAATTGGTGCATGGAAAGTGTTAAAATAACACCATTTAAAATATCCTAGGGTGTCTACTTTTACAAAATATATACTTTTTGGGGTAAAATACACTGTCCTACTTTAAAAAAAAGTCCCAAATGGAAGATGGGCTCAGGCTGGCTACACGTCAATATTCCAAGTTGAAAATGCGCACCTTCACAATGTGGCCCTTTTAGCCCCCAAACAACCCAACAAACCTATGCATGGGTGGTATCCCTGTACTCAGGAGATGTTGTTGAACACATATTGGGTTATTGTTTGGCAGTGACACATACCAATATCTGTGAATTTATGTCTAAAATACAATATTTATGAAAAAAAAACACACAAAAATTACTACCACAAACTTTGACAAAGGCTGGTGGTAGAATTAGTGCATGGAAAGTGTTAAAATACCACCATTTGAAATAGCGTAGGGTGTCTACTTTTAAAAAATATATGAGTTGATGGGGCAAAATACACTGGCTGTTTTTAAATATGTCCCAAATGGGACATGGGTGCAGGCGGTCTGCATGTCAAAATTTCAATTTGGAAAACCAAAAACGGCACCTACCAAATTTGGCCTTTTACCCCCCAAACAACCCAACAAACCTATGCATGGGTGGTATCCCTGTACTCAAGAGATGTTGTTGAACACTTATTGGGGTGTTATTTGGCAGTGACACATACCAAAATCTGTAAATTCATGTCTGAAGTACAAGGTTTGTGAAAAAAAAACACAAAAAAATTACTACCACAAACTTTGACAAAGGCTGGTGGTAGAATTAGTGCATGGAAAGTGTAAAAATACCACCATTTGAGATAGCCTAGGGTGTCTACTTTTAAAAAATATATGGGTTGATGGGGTAAAATACACTGGCTGGTTTCAAATATGTCCCAAATGGGACATGGGTGCAGGCTGTCTGCATGTCAAAATTTCAAATTGGAAAACCAAAAACTTCACCTCCCAAATTTGGCCTTTTACCCCCCAAACAATCCAACAAACCTATGCATGGGGGGTATCCCTGTACTCAAGAGATGTTGCTGAACACTTATTGGGGTGTTATTTGGCAGTGACACATACCAAAATCTGTAAATTCATGTCTGAAGTACAAGGTTTGTGAAAAAAAAACACAAAAAAATTACTACCACAAACTTTGACAAAGGCTGGTGGTAGAATTAGTGCATGGAAAGTGTAAAAATACCACCATTTGAGATAGCCTAGGGTGTCTACTTTTAAAAAATATATGGGTTGATGGGGTAAAATACACTGGCTGGTTTCAAATATGTCCCAAATGGGACATGGGTGCAGGCTGTCTGCATGTAAAAATTTCAAGTTGGAAAACAAAAAACTGCACCTCACAAATTTGGCATTTTAGCCCCCAAACAACCCAACAAACCTATGCATGGGTGGTATCCCTGTACTCAGGAGAAATAGTAGAATCTATTTAGCATGTTTTTTCGTTCGCTTTTGTCGATGAGGAGAAGTTGTTTCAAATAAAAACAAAGAAATTTGTGTATTTTTTTTTTTTTTACCATATTTTTTTTTTTTTTTTTAATAATATGATAAGATATGATCAAAAATATGGCATCCATAGAAAGCCCTTTTTGTCCCGATAAAAACAATATATAATATGTGTGGGTACAGCAAATGACAAAGAAGAAAATTACTGCTAAACACAAACAGCACAGAAATGTTAAAATAGCCATTGTCCAGAAAGGACAAAAATGTTTCAAAGGCTCTGTCCTTAAGGGGTTAATATAAGATTATCCTATAGGAAAAAAAGATTTATAAATATTAAGTCACATGTAAACTTTTTTCTTATTTAATAAAAATTGTGATTGAATAAAAGTGCATTTCTTGTTTTTATTTTGCAATCTGCCCCCACACACACTGGCCACCCCCAAACTGAGCCACTCTGACCCCCAGACTTAACCACTCTGACCACCAGACAGAGCCACTCTGACCCCCAGACAGAGCCTCTCTGACCCCCAGACAAAACCTCTATGACCCCCAGACAAAGCCGCTCTGGACCCCAGACAAGGCCTCTATGACCCCCAGGGTCCCTGGTGTTTAGGGGGGCAGCCAGTAAATGTATGCGTGATGCAATGCAATTTGAGGTCTTATTATAAGCATTTGCTCTGAAAAAAACCTTGTCTTATATTCTAGAAAATACAGTAGTCGAAGTCAACATAGTTTTGTGAAATCAACTTCACCAACATCTAGGTGTGACAGTTTGTTGTGACATTTGGCAAAACGAGACATGCAAAGTGTTGTGGTAAATGGAAAATTATCAAGCTGGACCAAGGTATTAAGTGGAATTTATTACTGATCTCCCAAGTTGTGTTGCAAGCCATATTAGGTAAGGTAATACAGTTTAACCTTGATGTTTCTTCTTTGCAGGATGAGTTAGCCAAAAAGTGACGAAAAGGGAAGCAAATGGCAAATGAGGTTCAGTATAGACAAATGTAAAGTTATGTACTGTAGGGAAAATAATAACAATGCAACAAATACTTTAAATGGTACCTCAGTGGGAAAAACTACCAATGAGAAGGATTTAGGAATAATTGAGGACAACAGACTTGGTAACAGTGCTCAATGTAAGTCAACAGCGGCAAAGGGCGAACAAGATATTGGCATGTATAAAAAAAGGTATTGATTTATGGGATGGTGATATAATGTTACCTCTTTACAAGCCAATGGTAAGATCTCACCTTGGATATGCACTACCATTCTGAACACCAGTTATTTAAAAGGATATTATGGAACTTGAAAAAAGTGCAAAGGAGAGCTACAAAATAAATAAGGGAACTGGAATATCTTGGTTATAAGGAAAGACTGAAAGAAAGTTGCAATAATATTTACGCAAGAAAAAAGGCATCTCTATGATAACATGGAACTAACTGCCAAGAGAAGTGGTGCAAGGCAGCTGTCTCTCCAACATGGTGCTGGCTTGTTGTTGACACGAGCATTGGAAGTGCTGAATCCCTACCTTTTCATTCTGTTGTAGTAGCTAGACTGCCCCAACCTGTAGTCATCAATATTACAAAAAGGTTTAATATTAAAGGTTAGGGTTAACGTAACAGTCAGGGTTAGAGTAAAGTCAGGGTTAGGGTTGGGGTTAGGTTTTGGGTTAAGTTGATCATCGGGATTGTTGACAAAATAACAATTTAGGGTGAATTTGTTAGGACAAATATTAGAAACTTAAGATGTGTTCTTTTTTACCCTTTATAATTGTGTAAAAAGAGTTTTCAGGTCAAAGTAAGAAAGTGTGCTTTTTAACAAATGTTATGATTTTTTTTATAGCACATTATAATATGTGATGAAAATAATGGTATTATTGTTGTTATGGTAATGAAAACAGTAAATGAAAAATACATCTAAAAATAAAAATCTTTTTTCACTAAGGGGTTAATGTAACAGAAGCTAGGTTTACTCCATTTAATGTCTGAAAAATGTCTACTGGCAGATGATTTTGTGTTATTTTTCTCAATGCTCCTCAAATATTCACGCCCACCTTCCTTTAACGCTCTGATGGTTCTTCCAGCATATTGCAACTTGCATTTGATGTCGCCCTAATTAGATATATGACATACTTGCTGATCAAATTTGAAACAATGTACTCTTTGTGTACAGAGAATGTAGCAGATGTAAATACTTTCTATTTAGTTACATAATCACAGCACTTACACTATCCCTTTCCACATTTAAACTTACCTTTAGCTGATAATTGTTTTACTTATATCTTGGTTTTATGTAAATGATTCTGATGCTAATATATATATATATATATATATATATATATATATATATATATATATATATTTATATGTATGTATATATACATAAATGTATATATATATAAGTATATATATATTATATATATATATTGGCATCAGAAGAGCTTTGACTTTTATATAGTCAGAGCTCAGTATTGGCGTATAACACGCACTGGCGTATAACACGCACCTCATTTTAAGAAGGAAATTTCAGGAAAAAAAACTTACATTTCAAATAAAGAACTTTGAAGCCCATTATGCCATTTTAATATGCCAGGATATTGCCCCCAATATGCCATTTAATATGCCAGGATTTTGCCCCCAATATGCCATTTAATATGCCAGGATTTTGCCCCCAATATGCCATTTAATATGCCAGGATATTGCCCCAATATGCCATTTTAATATGCCAGGATATTGCCCCCAATATGTCATTTTAAGATGCCAGGATATTGCCCCCAATATGCCATTTAAAATGCCAGGATATTGCCCCATAGTATGCTCGTTATGCCACCCTCCTCCCCCCTTCCCCAGACCCCAGTGCGTGTTATACACCGATAAATACGGTATATATATAAAAGTCACAGCTCTTCTAGACGCAACTTGTTACCTTTCTTCATGAGTTTTTGAATAAGCCTCAATGGTTATCATTTTTTTACATAATAGTCACTTTCTTCTGATATATTAAAGGTCGTCTTATAGTCTGACCTCAAATCGAGGTCTGACTATAAGACTGGGATCCAGGTCCCCCGCAGCTGAGCTTCATAACTATATGTGTGACGCCCACAGCAAAGAAACAGACACATACATTAAATCCATTCAAGGACTTTTTGTTGAGAACTTTGCACAAAAAAGGTATCAAATGCCTATTTAATGATACTGGTGGATATATTTTTTATTGTTTTTGTTAAAGTTTAGATGTAATTAGGCTGAAACTGTGCCTTTCATAAGATATGATTTTATAAAAGATATTGTAAAATTTGCAATCTCTGTGGAAGTGCACGTTTAGACTTCATCTCTATGTAATTTAATAAGCTTTCTGTTTTTCTGTCACAGCACAAAACACATTTTTTAATGTTTGAATGGAATAAGACATAACTGAATTTTAGACAATGGGTGTGGTGTGTTATAAAGTTGATTGCTTTCAAAAATTCTATAATGAATATGTACTTGTGTATCGCTTTGAAGAACCACTTCAACATATTCGTTGCTCTCTTTAAATGTACAGCTCATTATGCCCTGGAACTGTGTGAAAATTGTTGAGAATTGATGACCGTTAACTTCACATTTAAATTTACTGGGTAAATATTTAGTGTGTAAAGATGTTTTACCATTACAATTTCTTTAATGGATTATTGATAATCTCTAAGCATTTTTGGAATATTGTTTAAATGGTACACATTAGATGCATGACCAAAAAAAAAAGCAGTTCTTATGAGGCAGCAAAAGTCTTCTGTCTGATTAAAAAAAAAAAAAAAACACTATATTTCACAAAAAGGCGGCGCCCAGTCACACTTGTTTAGTTACTTATTTTATTAAATACAGTCACATAACAAAAACAAAAGACATATCTGAAATCAACAATACAAAATAAAAAGAAATAAAACCTTTTCATTTTTTGGTAGGAGTTGAAATTAACCCTTGCAGTGCTGGTTACTGCCATTTTAAAGAAAGGGAATACCTGAAAATAAAAGTTAATTATTTATAACACTTTATAACTCAGCCAGTGTTGTTGGAATGCCTCAAAATCAAGGCATTTAGCAATGCCCAAATCTCTGGAGCGTTCACATTTACCAGACTGCAAAGCACAAAGCCTTTTGGTAAGAGCTTTGGAAGTGATCAGTGAATACGTCTGTTGCTCAGAGAGTGTTGGTAGACTGCCTCTAGAATCACTCAGCAACATTACAGTAAAACATAAACTTTTTTTTAAATTTGTTTAACCTTAGATCTCGTGGTAGGGTTAGGTTAAAACTAGGATAAGGTTAAGGATTGGGTTATGGGTTAGGATAGGGATTAAAATTTATCCAGGGGTAGAAAATGGTTAGGAAAAAGCAATATGCTTCTTGCAGTTATTGCCCTAAATTTCAAAAAAAAGAAAATCATGTAAACACTCTGTATTTCTAACCTCAGAACAAACATAATTATTTTGCAGGTTTTTTTCTTACTGTTTGCAGATGTGTAAAAGGTTTTCATGCAGAAATATATGATCAAAATAATGGAATCTAACAAAGGCCATTCTTATTTCAAAAATAATCAATATATAGTTTGTGTGGGTATAGTAAACGAGAGAGGAAAATTACAGCTAAACACAAACATCACAGAAGTGTAAAAACAGGGTGACAAGACCCACTGATATCAGGGCTAATTCCTGCTGTTGAACATTAATCCTATGATCATCATTCAGATGTATGGATATTACAGTAGTAAGTTCTGTATGGGACCAGGGCCAGACTGGCCTACCGGGATACCGGGAAATTTCCCCGTAGGCCGTCTGCCCTGGGGGCTGCTTTGAGTTTGGTGGCTGTGACCAGCCGCAAGATAAAAAAGTTTTTTTTCCATCTGCCATCTTGCGGCTGATTGGTTGGTGGCCCTGCGGCTGTGTGACCGGCTGTAAGAGAGCAAAGATCTTTTCCGCTCTGCCCTCCATCAGCCGATCAGGTGATGCCCCGACAGCCTTCCACCGGATGGGAGCTTATGAAGTCATATCCGGTGGAGGCACTACTGTACTTCCGCTACAGCCACTTCGCTCTGGAGTGCACGCAGTGCGGGGTGAGCTCAGCTGTGCTCAGACAAGCCTAAAGAAGATGGCTCATCTACCAGGAGGAACCAAATTCTGACACTACACCTTTTTTTAAGCAATCCATGACATTCAGCACAGCTGCCATGCCAAAGGTATTAAAACATAACCCCCTTATTATCTACATTTAAACTGATGCCATACCAAGATCAGGTAAGAAGAGGCAATAATATATTTTAATATTAAATATTTGTGAAGGTTGAAAATAAAGTTAGGAGGGCTTGGGCTGAGCTAATTATATATTTTAATACATTTTTGTGTGGTGGAGGCACTTTAAATACAGGGGGCTGTATGGTTGAGAGAATTATTATGAACTGTGGAAGGAAGGCAGTTTTGCTAGGGTGATTATATATTTTAATATCATATTTATGTGGTGGGTTTAAAATGAAGTTGAGAGAACTTGGGAGTGAATTGTATAATGTAATATACAGAGGAACTGTAAATGCAGGAGTGAGAGAATTATATATATATATATATTGTAATATATTATGAACTGTGGTGGGAAGTGGGTTAAGATGAGGGTATTATATATTGCAATATATTTTTATTTTTGGTTTATGGTGATTATTTTAATATTAATAGTTACCGAGTGCAGGCAATGACTACCCTTTCTGTTAATCCTAGCCAGCATCATGGAAGCCCTTTGGCTGGCTACGTGTGAAAGGAATTGCCAGCTGATATTGAAGTAAGACTGCGAGTGCAATCTTCGTGCTGGGGCAAGTCTTGTGAGTGCAATCTTGGCACTGGGGCAAGTCCTGTTGGTGCAATCTTGGTGCTGGGGCAAGTCCTGTGAGTGCAATCTTGGTACTGGGGAAAGTCCTATGAGTGCAATCTTGGCGCTGGGGAAAGTCCTGTGAGTGCAATCTTGGCACAGGGGAAAGTCCTGTGAGTGCAATCTTGGTACTGGGGAAAGTCCTATGAGTGCAATCTTGGTGCTGGGGCAAGTCCTGTGAGGGCAATCTTGGCACAGGGGAAAGTCCTGTGAGTGTAATCTTGGTGCTGGGGCAAGTCCTGTGAGTGTAATCGTGGCACTAGGGGAAAGTCCTGTGAGTGCAATCTTGGTGCTGGGGCAAGTCCTGTGAGTGTAATCTTGGCACTAGGGGAAAGTCCTGTGAGTGCAATCTTGGCGCTGGGGCAAGTCCTTTGAGTGCAATCTTGGCGCTGGGGCAAGTCCTGTGAGTGCAATCTTGACGCTGGGGCAAGTCCTGTGAGTGCAATCTTGGCACTGGGGCAAGTCCTTTGAGTGCAATCTTGGCACTGGGGCAAGTCCTTTGAGTGCAAACTTGGCACTGGGGCAAGTCCTGTGAGTGCAATCTTGGCACTGGGGCAAGTCCTGTGAGTGCAATCTTGGTGCTGGGGCAAGTCCTATGAGTGCAATCTTGGCGCTGGGGCAAGTCCTGTGAGTGCAATCTTGACGCTGGGGCAAGTCCTGTGAGTGCAATCTTGGCACTAGGGGAAAATCCTGTGAGTGCAATCTTGGAACTGGGGCAGGTCCTTTGAGTGCAATCTTGGCACTGGGGCAATTCTGCTGAGTACAATCTTGGCGCTGGGGCAAGTCCTATGAGTGCAATCTTGGCACTGGGGTATCATATCTCTCCAGTACGTACACAAAGTTATATCTCACACACTGCCCTGATATATACCCCTGCACAGGACAATTCATATAACCTTATACATATACTGGGCCCTATGTATTGCCCTGTGCATGGGGTATATATCAGGGCAATGTATAAGATATAACCTTGTCTAAATACGGGGGTATATACTGACATGTGCAGGGGTATATAACAGTTTTATTTATAAACAATACACTTGTCAAATGTGCTTTAAGATGCATGTTTGCCCTTTTATGAGCAAAAAAAAAATGTTATGCTATGGGGCTGGTATATAATGATTTCCAGTGCTGGTTTTTATTCCCAGTCTGGCCCTGTATGGGACTCTACTCTTTTCGACTATTTTTCCAAATATGTCTAACTAATATTCTCTACTGTCTATTGACATTATGACCATGTAACAAAGTAGGCAAGGCTTGAAAAGGACCAGTTGGCACTAAAGGCCACTCCCTACCCCTCTGAAAACAAGGTGTTGACCTGTGGCTATTAAGTAATATCGGTAAATTAAGATTTATTTAAACTCTTCTGCATTTTTGAGCTTAGCTATACCAAATTCCTGAAAAACGTTAGAATAAAGGTAACACTCCTTACAGTTATAATATCTGCATTCATATTAATCCATCATAAGATTTTTTTGTCTCTTGGTTTCCATAGCAACCTCCTAATGTATCTTAGTTATTTATAAACCGTTTCTTTACATTATACTTAATAGTGCAGTACAATTGTTGCTTTCATGCTTTTCAAAGTAATCATTATCTTGACATTATTGTTCTCCACTTTGTACACTGAATAAGGGTTTTAGGTTGGGAAAAAAAGTTAAGATCAATCAATCAAGTTTAACCTTTCATACATCCCTGCTGCTGTTTCAGAAAGATGACAAATATTGCACATTTAAGAGTTACCCAAATCTGCTTCAAAGGAAAAATCATGTTGGTCTCCAAACTGTCTTTGGATAAAAATAGCTACAAATTTTAAGAATAGAAACATAGAAACATAGAATGTGTCGGCAGATAAGAACCATTCGGTCCATCTAGTCTGCCTAATTTTCTAAATACTTTTATTAGTCTGTGGTTCCCTGTGTTATAGATAGGATACCCTTGTGCCTTTCCCATGCATGCTTAGATGCCTTCACTGTGTTTACCTCTACCACTTCAGCTGGAAGGCTATTCTATACATCCACTACCCTCTCAGTAAACAGGAGAGTATGAGAATGCTTAATTATTATAGTTATATATATAGACATACAAAATTCAAAGATCAGCGCACTCACCTCAAAGCAGGTAGGAGAAAAACTCTTAAAGCTATAGGTTTCAATAAAGCTACTTAAAAACACCTGTCTTACTAAGATAACAAAATTGGAGATTTAGTCACATATATGGCCATATTGTGCTAAGCCCACCACTTTGTCAAAGTACTCCAATATTGGTGGGTCCTAACACTAAATACTGTTGCTTATGGGGCTTAATCTCTTTATATGTATTACTTACCAGGGACCAAAAGGCCTTCGTATTGTATAATACAGAGACACCCCTGCAATTTATAGGTCTGGACACCACTTATGGAGCACCTGTGATGGGGAGGGGTCCTAAAACAGAGGCCTGGTCATAGCCTCTACTATACAAACAAATACAAACTGAATGCACTCACCTAAACCAGCACATATTATATATTATAAGGGGTGCTGCTGAGAAGTACTTCCGCTTTCGTCACAGAAGTCCCGGCGAGCGTGCCGGGCGGCAGCAGGGGAGGTCTGCGCTCATCGCGCAGACATCCTCTGCTGCCCCGCTAGCCACCAGGGAAACCAGCTGTCCGTCATAATAGACTGCCGTGTCGGGCAGCATGGAGGATGTCTGCACGTATCGTTCAGACATCCCCCGGCTGCCCCCACTAGCCACCAGGGATCAAGGTAAGGGGGAGGGAGGGGGGCAGAGAGACAGGGGGAGGGGGGGGGACAGAGACAAGGGGAGGGAGGGGGGAAGAGACAGAGCAACAAGGGGAGGGGGGGACAGAGCAGGAAGGGGGGAAGAAGGGAAGGGGGGACAAAGCAACAAAGGGAGGGAGGGGGGCAGAGAGAAAGATGTGGGGGGGAAGAGACAGGTGAGGGGGGAGTCAAAGGGAGGGGGAGTGAGACAAAGCTGGGGGCAAGGGAAAGAGAGAGGCAGCATTGGCACATAAAAGGAAATAAACACAAGAAATGCATTTTTTGATATAATATTTTAATAAAAAAGCAATTTACATGTGAATATATACAAGTTTAACTTTTTTCCTATATGATAGTCTTATATTCAGGCTTTTAGTTTTTTTCCTTAAGAAATATCCAAAGTTTGGGGGGTCGTCTTATAATCAGGGTCGTCTTATAATCGAGCAAATACGGTATGTATATATATAGTTCAGTTGTCCTTTAATTGGACAGGAATTTTGTGTACTAATGCGCTTTACCCTAGTTTTCCTGTCAAATTAAATGTATGTTCATTCAGAGTATATCCTTTTAGATTAACTAAACATAACAATGAAATATAAAAGTATGTTACTGACTTGATGCCAAAAGCACCATCAAGATTTCATGTCTTTAGTTTGAGGCCTATTTTGTAATGCACTTGAACTTGTAATGAGTGGTAACCGCTGAAAGCTGAATGTATGAGTCTGCAGTGCACTACGTTTGAAACCAGCATATCAGATAAGACTATTGGCCATTGGTGATGTTTTTGAACACAAGGAATGTGTAGAAGGAACCATGAGGTCCTCAGAAATAACAGACTATTATTCATTTTGATTGGATCAGCATGGGCACTAGATGTGAGGACATGAGAAAGGGAAAACAGAAATGTAATCAGGTCAAAATGAGACATAAATGCAGAAATGAAGGGAATAAAGAAACACAACGGAATAGCAAAATATGGGACAGGGCTGAAATAAAGGAAACACCAAAACATATTAATCAGTCACACTAGGCATTGCAATAGTACAAATAAGGTGTGCGTGCTGGGGGTGGGGGGGGTCATCCAAATCCACTTACGAAAAGTAAGAAGGAGTGACAAGAAATGCACAGAAAGAACTGGTGGCCAAGTTGCCCAGGCCTTCACAATAAGAAATGTGATTTTATAATGATCCTGTCTTCTTTAACAGTGTTGTTTTACAATTGATGTATAACCCCATCTGCTAGACATGGGGTTTTTGCATTCATGTTATATACTAATGTTTTACCACACAAACTGTGTGTACACATTGTTATTGAAAAGTTCCGCCAAATGACGAGAGGCAACTTTTGAATTTAGTCCCATTAAAAACATGAAGAAAGGTGTGGTGAAGATCATTGTTTCTAGTGACATTTCTGCTTCATTCATTCATACTCTAGAAAGTCATTTGTCATGAACATAATTTTTTTACACATATTTATTTCCTATCTCTGGAGCAAGAGAAGTGTAATTATGTTCTTACATACAAGAAAGGTTAAATATAGAATTCAAATCTTGATTTTTTTTTTTCATGGAGACATAAAATTTGAAATCATCAAATATAAAAGTACATTAAAAAAGGTAGAAATTGTTACCTCCTGTCAGCGGCCAACTTAGTTGGATGCAACTCCAGAAAAACTATGTCAAGTCCAACAGTCATGATTCATAAATCACACTTGTGTTTGCACAGACAGTGAGCTATCCAGCTGTTCCCCCATTTTTTCCATCTGCACACACTGCTCTGCTGCAAGATGGGGATGTACCGAGAGAACTATACACAACATTTCAGATAAATAGTTTCCTGAAAAGGGACAACATTTGTGGCTCAGACGTATAGTTGAATTCAAGTTGAATTTCCTACCCATGCTCCTATACCTGTTTAGATCTCCTCCCTATCAATGCACATAAGCTAGGTTAGCTCAGACAACCCTTTGACACATGCCAATAGGAAGCCTCTGTTGGACGGACATATAGGCCCATCTTCTCTAATCTATACCTGCGAGTTGTGCTTTGTGGCTCACAAAACCTGACAGACTCCAGGAATGTTACTCAAACCTCATCTTAACACCTACCTTTAATAGCTGGGAAAACACAACCTGCCATTTTGGCCTAGTTACAAAGGGCTCATGTGCTCATGTTCGAAACCATTATGAATCAATATTAATACAATTGAGAGGAGACTCTGTCGCCTTGGTCCATTAAGGGCCTTTATAGCATAACAGACATAATAGACAATGGCACACTTCTGGACTAGCTCTGCCCTTATGTCTATGTTATTTCACATCCAGGGAACACTTTCACTAACGATTTCAGCCCTGGTATACCTATTCAAAAAAATCAGTTTGAACCAAGGGAGCCATCTCCCATTTATAAAACAAATACTGTTTCACTTGGCACTCAACAGAAAATAGAACACTTTAGTCGCTTAAGTATATGTATATTAATCACAAGCCCATAATAAAGCACTAACTCAAGGAGTTTAAGCATGCATGGGATAGGCACAAGGCTATCCTATCTATAAGATAGGGAACTGGGGACTAATAAAATTATTTAGAAAATTGAGCAGACTAGATGGACTGAATGGTTCTTATCTGCTGACACATTCTATGTTTCTAACTAGAGTGAAATTTGTATGGTGCGAATGCTTGCCATTTTTTCTGTATCATCGCCAGCAAACTTTTTTTTAAAGTAATTCCATAAATAAATATTTTTTACAAGATTAAGTAGTCCTCTTTTCTGTGGTATGCCAAGTGAAACAGTAGAGTCTACTCAATAAAGAGAGAATTGCAGAGAGAATTGACACAGGAATTTCAAATGTGAGGCCAAAGTAGGAGTTGGAAAAATTCTTCCATCCTGCTACTGTATTTTGGATAATTGTTGTAATTCCCAGCTCAATTCCCTGCAATTCTCTCTTTACTGAGTGGACCCTATAATTAGTGTGATGCTCAGGCATGAGTGGTCCTTACACTCAGCCGCTGGCATATTGAGGAAGGACATATTGTAGCAGCATGTCTGGGGAAAATGGATACATCCAGTACACTCTCAGCAGCTTACTCTCCAGAGCGATTATAGAGGTCAGCAGTGGACGCGTGATTTATTTCAGCTTTTTCATTGGTTATAGCAGTCTCTGTGAGAGCCATTGCCTTGATGTCCATTTATACACCATAATTAGGCTTCATAACCATTCCACAAACTGTTTAGCCCACATTTTTGTAGGTCGCCCAGAGGCCTGTTTTAACAGTTGCAGGATGCAAGGAATATTTTACCACCCCTAGTGATCATGCATTCGTATCCATGGTCTCTGGATACAGGTCTTTAACCTAATCTCAGGTGGGGTGCATGATGATTTCAAGCAGGACCCAACAATAGCAATCCTTGACCACGGACTCCGAGCCTCTTTAAAAATACCACCAAATTAGTATTTTTAAATAAGCCAATCAGCCACATTCTGTATAGCAACACAATAATAAGTGTTAATTTTGTATATTCCATTACACCTCTGATCTATATTTTTTCTGACAAGAGTATGCACAGGTACTAGGGTTTATCTGCATTAACCCTTGACAGGATTGTTCTTCAAGTTATATCATATTTCTTAAATTATTACCTCTTTTCTTTTTTTCTTCTTTCCTCTACTCTCTATGAATCTCTTTTGATAAGGGTATATGGTATGCATTTTCTAATATTGCCTAATCAGAAGGCGATGGCCTTTTTTTCCTTTTTCTTGTTGTTTTTTTTTCTGTTGATTTGATTTTTGTTAATGCAATAAACATTTTAATCATGGAAAAACAGGTAGAACATTTTAACTAGAAATGTTGATTTCCAAGCAAAGAGGTTAATCAAAACAATTAAGCTGCAGAAATCACTTCTCATTTAATGGGATTATTATGGCATCTTTAACTATCTCCATAGCAAGAGATATTCTGACATTTCGGAGAAAAACTTTGTGGAGAAGATTTATTAAAATTAAATTAGCAATATCTTCATGCAGAAACTCATAAATAATCAAGCACTTGTTAGACAGGAAAACAATGAACTCACAGTGCAGAAGCAGTCTGGATATTTACATGATTTAGTTTTTGTATCACAATGACTGAGTTGGGAAGAGGGGCTGGATTTTTAATGATGGTAAGTGACTGGGAAAATTGATTTTGGACTGTCACCATGAAATATTTGCAAAACTAAATGGGCTAGACGAGTCAACGTAAGAATGTTTAAATATTTGTCTACTGCGGCTCAAGTTAGTCTGATGTTCTAAATACGAACAAATTACTGGGGGGAAAATCCCACAATGCTATGCAAAAATTTTGCAGCACCCGTTGAAACTGTATCAATAAAAATGCACAATTTGTCAAATTATTAGACCAACACTGATATTTCTACCTTGTTTAACAACAAATCTAAATGTATCTATTCCTACAGGAAGGCTAGAGAGCCTTGCTCTTTTGAGATAACAGCTTAGTGGAAAAATTGGGGCATTAGGGATAGAACGTTCGGTTTATAGAATAGCAATAGGAATACATGTATTCCATAAGCCGACAGCCTATAAACCGAACGTTCGGTTTATAGGCTGTCGGCATTTTACTACACGGAGACAAAGTCTCCATTCATCATTTTATGAATGGAGACTCTGTCTCTGTATAGTTAAATGCCGACAGCCTATAAACCGAACGTTCGGTTTATAGACTTTCGGCTTATGTAATACATGTAATCCTATGGCTATTCTATAAACCGAACGTTCGGTTTATAGAATAGCAATAGGAATACATGTATTCCATAAGCCGACAGCCTATAAACCGAACGTTCGGTTTATAGGCTGTGGGCATTTTACTACACGGAGACAAAGTCTCCATTCATAATTTTATGAATGGAGACTCTGTCTCCGTATAGTTAAATGCCCACAGCCTATAAACCGAACGTTCGGTTTATAGGCTGTCAGCTTATGGAATACATGTATTCCTATTGCTATTCTATAAACCGAACGTTCGGTTTATAGAATAGTAATAGGAATACATGTATTCCATAAGCCGACAGCCTATAAACCGAACGTTCGGTTTATAGGCTGTCGGCATTTTACTACACTGAGACAAAGTCGGCTTATGTAATACATGTAATCCTATGGCTATTCTATAAACCGAACGTTCGGTTTATAGAATAGCAATAGGATTACATGTATTCCATAAGCCGAAAGTCTATAACCCGAACGTTCGGTTTATAGGCTGTCGGCTTTTAACTATACGGAGACAAAGTCTCCATTCATAATTTTATGAATGGAGACTCTGTCTCCGTATAGTTAAATGCTATTGTATTCTATAAACCGACTCTATTTCGGCTTATAGAACGCAATAGTACTACGAATGGACGAATGAACTAATGATTTTCGTTTATTAACCATTCGTTCATTCGGCTTTCGTTAGCTTAGCATTTTCGTTCTTCGTTTTTCGGACGAATGGACGAAAATGCTATTTTCGGACGAAAATGCATTCGTCCGAAAACGAATGCACATGTCTAGAGAAAATTGTTTAACGGGAGATTAAATAAACTAACATGATTAAATGGGATAAATAATAAAAATGTATTTTACCAGGAAGTATACATGAGATATGTTTGTGCTTTTAAAGGGACACTCCCACCAAAAATTGAAAAGGGTTTATTTTTTTAATTTTGCATTGATCTCAAATTTGTCTTTTATTTTTGTTATCTGAGTTTATTTTATGAAATATTTTACTAAACAAGTTTGACTTGCGATTTTGTGTAATATAGTGTTTTTGGGTGCCACCTTATAACCTTATAACATCATGATGCATGCTTTGGCCACAGTTGTAAAGTGAGACTTGCTGGAAGATTTTGGAGAATGTTGCATCATGGGCAAAATTCTCAAAATGGATGCTGGAGATAAAAACCTTATTTTATTTTTACTTTTATATGCAATTAATTCAAACCTAGAAGAAAAAAAACACCGGTCTATATCTTATACATGTGCTTGTTTTAAATGCACAGGTAATCTAGTTACATCTTATGGAAGTGGTAGTGTCCCTTTAAGTATGACCTGTGGATGTTATTATTCAAACAATAAACAAACTTGGCACTCACACTTCTCCTTTATATGTTTTTTTACTGAAACAAGTAATCCATCAAAAAGTGATACAATTTAATCACACGGCGACATTTATACCAACTATAGACAAGTATTACGCGCTTCGCCCTCCAGGTGCTTAATCATAAGCGTAGACAGTTATAGACAACCTTTAGGCTTATGATTAAGCTCCTGGTGCGCAATATGTGTAAAGCTTGTCTGTAGCTGGTATACATCTTCCACAATGTTGCCGTGCGATTAAATTGTATCACTTTTTGATGGATTACTTGTTTCAATAAACAACACATAAAAGAGAAGTGTGAGTGCCAAGCACTTGTATTATTTGTATTTGATATTTGGTACAGACCAAGCACAACATGGACTATTGAAGCACTGACATCCTTTTGGTGGATTTGTCATCAATTCACTCTTTCCAGCCGAGGTAGCAATGCTGGACTTTGTTATTATTGCCTAATATTCTGGAGATGTTACTATTACCCACTTTAAAGAACTAGTGATTGATTTTCTATTGGAATACTCATTTGTCAAATGACGCCCATTCTTTCTGTTTATATTATATTAAAACATACAAGGGTAGAAAAAGGGAGAAACACATTTGTGTGATATTAATCAAGATAAAATATGCACACTGTCAGCTGATGAGTTTTTAATTAGTTTGAAAGTGTTTCTACTTCTGCACGGACAGAAGTAACAGCTGGTACAATCCCAATTTTACATTGTTCAAGCATATTCCACATGGCGTCTGGTTTTAAATGCTAAGTAAAGCAACATCCATGAGAAACAGGGATATACTCGTTTTATTACAGGTCTCTCTCTCAGGCACTGATGACATTGGGCGATCATTAAATAAATAACATAAACTATACTCCTTTCATAGTGGAACCAATACAGATACTCAGAGGCTGATCACATATAAAACCATAGGTCTCATCTCTACAGATTCTCTATGATATTGTAGGGAAACAGTGAATCCACACCACAGCCCTTCGTTCTCTTTCGTAACCAGATTTGAAGACACAGTAGCCCATCTTACACTATATATATATATATATATATATATATGTATATTGTGTGAAGTAGATATATATATATATTGAGTTAAGTAGATATATATATATATATTGTGTGAAGTAGATATATATATATATATATTGTGTGACGTAGATATATATATTGTGTGACATAGATATATATATATATATATATTGTGTGACGTAGATATAAATATTGTGTGACGTAGATATATATATTGTGTGACATAGATATATATATATATTGTGTGAAGTAGATATATATATATATTGAGTTAAGTAGATATATATATATTGTGTGAAGTAGATATATATATATTGAGTTAAGTAGATATATATATATATTGTGTGAAGTAAATATATATATATATTGTGTGACGTAGATATATATATATATTGTGTGACATAGATATATATATATATATTGTGTGAAGTAGATATATATATATATATATATATTGAGTTAAGTAGATATATATATATATATTGTGTGAAGTAGATATATATATATTTAGTTAAGTAGATAAATATATATATTGTGTGAAGTAGATATATATATATATATATATATATTGTGTGACGTAGATATATATATTGTGTGACGTAGATATATATATTGTGTGACGTAGATATATATATTGTGTGACGTAGATATATATATTGTATGACGTAGATATATATATTGTGTGACGTAGATATATATGTTGTGTGACGTAGATATATATATATTGTGTGACATAGATATATATATATTGTGTGACGTAGATATATATATATTGTGTGACATAGATATATATATATTGTGTGACATAGATATATATATATATTGTGTGAAGTAGATATATATATATTGTGTGACATAGATATATATATTGTGTGAAGTAGATATATATATATTGTGTGACATAGATATATATATATTGTGTGACATAGATATATATATATATTGTGTGAAGTAGATATATTTATATTGTGTGACATAGATATATATATATATATTGTGTGAAGTAGATATATATATATATATACATGACCCTGTTTCAGAATAACTCGGATTGTCAGAGCTTACAGTTTGTCTCTGCTTAAAGAGAGAGTAAACCCCTTCAACATACTTTTTTATATATGCTTCACCGTCAGTCACTCCCAGTGGTGTGTCTGGATGTCAATCATGTAAACTGGGAGGGTGGAAAGTATGTGTGAATGGGAATGTGAACGAGTATGTGAATGCTAATGTGAACCGGTAGAAAAGATGACAATGGAGCAGGAGTGCATGCAAATGCTCATATAAATAACATGAATAGTATTGCCCTATTTACAGAGGATGATTTAACTTGGATTTTAAGCACCTAAATTATCCAAATACCTTTTGGAAAAGTGAACATTTTAGGGCCAAAAAGTATAGTACAAAACATTGTACAAGGGTCTACTCAATAAAGAGAGAATTGCAGGGAACTGAGATGGGAACGTCAAAGTTTGGACCAAATTGGTTAATTTCTCCAATGCAGCTGAATGAGAGAACTGTTTTCAACTCAGCTACTTTGGCCTTAATGATAAAATTCCCATCTAAATTGCCTGTAATTCTCTCTTTATTGAGTAAACTCTTAAGAGATTAATTGATATGGAAATTGCTTAATATATGATGTAATAGCACAGTGGAAAAAAGTACTCATGGTTGGAATGCATTTTGGCACAATACCATACCAAAAACCTATAATTTTTAAAATCATATATTAAAACACCCATGAATCCTATATGCCATTTAGTAGCCCCATTAAACTACAGAAAATTCCCATGAATATATATATGTATTTACAGTAACCTATATTATTTTAACTACCATAACAACTCTTCTGGTACAACAATACCAGTGCTGTCATGCTAGAGATAGATTGGCATCACATCACCAAATGCTATTCCCCATCAACAGCTGTTAGGTTATATGTGCCCTACCACTATCATGTCATGTGTATCACAGGATCATTTCATATCCACAGTGTGTATAGCAACATTAATTGGCAATGCACCACTGACCACTATGGAAATGAAAGGGTACTTTGAGTGTGTTAGACAGGGGCATTACTAGAAACCACCAAGCCACGCAGTGGTTGCAGTGGTCACCTAGGCCACCTAGGGTGGCCGGTCCAGTTGCAGTGGTAACTCCTGCTATCACAGCACTTACAAGGATCATGTGGTTATGTGCTATGTGGTCAGAAGGCTACGTCGTTAGATGGCCAAATAATGTATGCCCCCATTCGGCTAATTGTTTCTGATTTTGGCTAAAATTCATTGCCATTTAGGTAATGCCTGAATGGCCCAATCTCTATAAAGGAATTGGGAACAGAAAAGTTTTTCCTTTCTCTTACAAATGCACAGTCCCAAATTGTGTCAAGTTATTGGAATTCATGACACATATACTTGCCATTGTATATGATTATTCATTATGTTTTTGAAATGGTTTCTATGAATGCCCCAAGGATTTTTAATTGCTGCAGGAGATGTTTTGACATGTGGGAAAGCTGGAGCTCAATTTATTGATGGCGAATGCCCCGGAGTGTTAGCATTTCATGTTTGTTGATTCAATCCAAGAGGTAACATAAACTGCACTTTTCACTTGAAAAGATGATTTCAACATACTTTGAAACAGTTTGGGAAACAATGACAGTAACTGAGTAAAAAGCAGACATGTTTTTCGTTATTTCAAATACTTCGGTTTGTCACTAAAGTTAAAAATACAAAGGCATACATCTTTCTTCATGACATTTACAGACAAACTATATTTGCTTAAAAAAGCATTAGCTTCTAACAAACCACTTTAGTTTAGAGTTCTGTTCTAAGTCTCATTGTTGGATAAGCATAATAATAAATCAGTTCCTCAAGCATTAAAAGTCAAAGTAAATCTAGAAAATAATACCATGTAGATTAAAAAGTCATGTAGGCCTAATGACTTTGTTGGCAGAATTAATTGTACGATTTAGCATTAAATGATTCCAAAATGTGCTCTCAGGCATAATGCAATAAATAATTCATAGCTATAACACTTGACAAAGTTGGAAATTGAGAAATGATCTTTGTACTCACCAATGCACATTACTTATGTACCAGCTCCTGAGCTGCTACAATGGAACAATTATTTTTATTCTTTTTTTAAATTACAATTCTAATTTATTTCTTAGCTACGATGGCATTGGAGAGTTAAAAAACTATGTCAAGAAAGAGGTGTTTGAGACAGGTTGGACACACTCAGTAACTATCCTATGTGAACAATGTTTGTATGTGCTGGAGTTAATGAAGCACACTTTGTGATTGCATACTTTTTTTTAGATTTGTTTTATAGTTATACACAAAAAAAGTTTGAAATCTTTTTTGTACTCTGGCTCATAAAAGACAAGTAAAACGTTTTTCACTTTAGTTCATAAGAGACGAGGTTCAGAGAGAAAATTATGTGACCGTGCAACCAATTTTATCAATTGTGAAATTAAGTATAATCAAAAAGATTAGTGAGG
The DNA here is from genome assembly GCA_036172795.1 of Pelodytes ibericus. Lineage (NCBI taxonomy): Eukaryota > Metazoa > Chordata > Amphibia > Anura > Pelodytidae > Pelodytes > Pelodytes ibericus. The sequence goes on from CM069862.1 coordinate 55,465,349, forward strand.
TTTGAGTACATTCTTATTCAGTTCATCTTCATTCTAATGGGCAAATCTATGTGCAGGATGTTTAATTGCAAGGTTGTCTTTTTTGTAACCCAAACGATATATCTATTCATATACCTATTTTACTTTGTTTGCAGCCAATATTCACATGATATTTTATGTCTAGTTGTTTACATTCCAGGTTTTTCTAAAGAGTTGTAAAGAGATTCATTTTTCTTCTACTTGAAAGGAGCAACTAAATTTGAATCTTAAATTAGAATGGACAAGATTTAAAACTAATATCATAAGTGTGTTGTGTACATAGGATATAAGGTTATCATGAATAGAATTTAAGATCAAGAACTAAAAAGGGTTTGAGCATATTACAGCTGCTGTTAATGTATGTAGACTTGATGAGCCAAATGGTTCTTACCTGCAGGCAAAAAAATGTTTTATGAGAGTAAATAGAAAAAAAAAAAAGTGAACGATCCAGAAAGCTATTCACTAAAAGTGAGATGCATTTGAGGTCAAGTAGAGTTGAAATGAGATTAACATTTCCTCCCAAATTTTCCCAATATAAAACTAGAAGATATAATAAAACAAACCATAATAACATGCAAAATAAGGCCAGCAATATCATACACTGAAATGCAGTATAAAATTATACACTATACATATCTGTCAACACATAGACAATGTCTTATGGGTATTATTCCCAAAGACATGTGTAAAAAATGTGGTTCAAAAATTGCAAACTTAATACATAATTTTTAAGAATGTCCAAAGATTTATACCTTTTGGAATAACATTGAACAATTCCTAAATATAACTAAAATAATTAATTATAAAATACAAGCTGAAGAAGCCATTCTTGGAATAATTACAGAAAAAAATGATATCATTGAAAATATATTCATATTACATATTACATTGGCTGTAGCAAGAAAATGTATACTGCAACAATGGATAAGTAAAGATATACCAACGATGTCATTATTTCATATAAAAATGTTATTTTTACTTAAAATGGATTGGATGGAAACTACCCTGCACAAAGAAAAAGATACAGAATATTTTTTTAAAAAATGGGAAAATTATATAGATACATTAGATAGTAATTACAAAGAAAAAATACGAATGGCATTTCAAGAAACAATGTGGTATTCTAAACAACTATTAAGTGGTGGAACACCATGCACATAAATGAAAATGATAAATAGGATACCAAAAAATAAATATATAGAATAAAGTGATATATAGAATAAAATGACATAAATAGAGATGGTAGAATAATTAATTAATATTATAAGAAATTGGTAAAGTAATGGATGAACAAAATTAAATTGAAATACATATGATTGGTATATAATTAATACAAAAATGAAAATAGTGTTGTTATTATATATACATTATATTGCATTATTACTTTTTCTGTTGTATTTATATATATAATGTATTGTATTATTATAGTTATTGTAACTGTTTGTATTACATGATAATATTTTAATGTAAATGATTACATATATTATATTTGGAACTATTTTATTATTGAAATTGTATAACATTGTAATGTATACTTACTATTTTTAAATGTATAAGGTAATAATAATAACTTGAATAGAATATAATATAAAAGTTATAAATAAAAAAAATTGAAATAAAAAGAAATTAAAAAAAAAAAAAACATTTCCTTCCACTGACTTAATTGTGCATTATGATGGGCAAACCTGCTTAAAGCCTATCCAGGACACATAATGCTACTGAATTAAGCCTTGGGGGTGATTTATAAACATGGCGTACATGCAAATATCGGCAAGTATCACTATCAGAATGGGGGCCTATCTAGAAATCAGACATTGGGAGTCTGCGTTGCCTCCCATCAGTGCGCAGGTGCAGCCTAATTAGAAAGAGTCGAAAAAAGTAGATTCGGATCCACACTCCAATTTAGGTGAGGTGCAGAGGTCCCGGAATGCCACCCAAATTGCCAAATGTAGAAGAAGCAAGTAATGGACCCAGCACTCAAATAGGTTTAGTGGAGGTGTTTATTCAGCACACAGGCAATGATTCAACCTTCAAGGGTTTTTTTCAAGCCTAGCCTAAGGGTTGAAACATTGCTTGTGTGCTGAATAAACACCTGCACTAAACCTATTTGAGTGCTGGGTCCATTACTTGCTTCTTCTATTTATAAAGAGTCAGCCAATAAAAAGCACCTGGTTAGTGTCAGAGTGGAGATTTATAGAGAAAGACATAATCGCTTTTAACTCCACTTCCCGGCACATTTTATCCATAACCCCCTTTGTATTAGGTGGGTTGAAAAATGAACATATTTAAACATTTTATGCTTTGAAAAAGTAAGACTGACCTTTGCCCAAATCTGTACACACACAATATAATCTTTCCCATCACAATTTTATAATAACACAACAATAAAATGTATTGGAGCAGGTTAATAGCCATGAGCACATCCCACTCTAAGTCATGTTGCCAGCTTTCTATCACTAAAAGGTTTCAACTTTTGTAAAGTATGGTTTGAGGGTAAATGTCAGAATTGACTAATAAACTGTGTATGCCTTGTTGCTGTTAGAATAAGGAAAGACTTTGTATAAAATGTTTCTTGTTAAAAGGGTTCTGTTTAATTTGTCACAATTTACTTGAAAAAAATTATAAAAATAAATTATGCATTTTTCATTTTAAATAATTTTGTGACACTAATGCAGGTTTTTTGTTATCGTTTTATTCTATGAATCTGTCTTGTTTGATTTATTGCATCTCATTTGCTTCAGTAAACATGAACATTTTAAGCAAGTGTCTGCAGGAGAAGGTTGTGTATATAGGGAATAGAGAATAATAAACGTGTTCCTGTTTGTCATTACAGATAAAGTTTTCTGGAAATCACAAATAATGAAACCTTGTAACTATGTGGATACGCACAATCCGCATGCTTTTCTTACTTTTTCAATCTCTATGTGATATTCCTATATTTCCTATAATTGCTATACTTACCCTTCAAGATCAACTGACCGTATGAAACTCCTAATGCTAACAATATAAATTCAACAACCAGAATGGATAAATTCTGCACAATAACACGTTGTATAGAGCAAAAATGTTTAAGATTTCAGAGGAGACCGGCCAGGCTATATGTATCTGGACTGCCCTTATGGGTGGGACCAGTCTGATATGCTAATGGAAAGGTTTCCTCTGTAATGGTGCAAGCGAGCAAAAAACGGTGATTCCTCTCTCGACTAGGTTACATACTATAGGGCTGGCTAATTCAGCTTTTGCCAGTTCTCGCTGAGAGGGATCCCACATCTTAATTTTTTGTCTGAATGAGTTCTTAATGTATGCCCAGAAGTGAGTCCCTAGCTCGCTGCACCTAGAGGCATACCAGCCGTACCACACTGACGACGCCAATGAAGGCCGAAACGTACGTCTGTGGTTGCTGTATTCTTCGTGCAGAGGAGACCTGCCAGGCTATATGTATCTGGACTGCCCTTATGGGTGGGACCAGTCTGCTATGCTAATGGAGAGGTTTCCTCTGTAATGGTGCAAGCGAGCAAAAAACGGTGATTCCTCTCTCGAGAAGGTTACATCCTATAGGACTGGCTATTTCAGCTTTTGCCCGTTCTTGCTGAGAGGGATCCCACATCTTCGTTTTTTGTACTATAAAAATGTAAATAAATAAAAACAATATTATGTGCACTGTACAAAAAATGTTCTTCATCTGAACCAATAAACTAGTACTTGCTGGTGATTGGGGATCATGCTGTATCCGTGGGTCTAACTTTGAGGACCCACAGCCGGCGAGCTCTTCTGATGGAAGTATCATTGCAACTCACATGTGTAATAGTACCATTTTATATCCCCAGTGAACAAAGGTGTATTGCCAAGCAATGGGGAAAGCCACACTGTGGACATGAAACAGTATTTGAGATATACATGGCATAATGGTGGGAGGGTACATATAACCTAACAGCTGTTGGTGGTGAAAAATAACTGGTGATGTGATGCCAACCTATCGCAGACATGACATCACTGCTGACATCAGAGCTGTTATGGCTATTTATAAAATTATATATATATTATAGTATGTGTATATGTATATGTGGCCGTTCCCCAACTTTTATTGGGGTTATTATGGTATACATGTATATTTTGCTATGACATGTTGATTGACCTTATTGCACCATTCATGCTGTAGTAGCATTTTTTTTTTTTAAATTAAAATGTACATGTTTGTTTATTAAATATGGTGTCATATAAAAAAAATGACTATGGCTATCAACTCGCAAATTCAAATGCTAAAAATTCGGCTATTTTAGACTAATTTGGGCCAATTTCAGGGGTCTTGGCCCATTAAGAAAATGTGAAATATGATGGATTTCACAAGCCAAGTTCCTTGAACCAAATATAACCAAAATTTGCCCCCAAATCATTGAAATTGCAGATTAATGGTCAAAATCGTCCATGGTGGATAGTCAAATTACAGATTTATCAGCATGTTTTGGCAATCAGCCAAATGAATAGAGTACAAAGTGTCAGGGGTTTTTTTTAGCTGTCAACCCATGTGCAGGCTCATCTAGGCTGTATCCAGTTACGTCTGTATCCTTTTTTTCTTTGCTCTCTTGTTGATGAGTTATTTTTGTTCCTGTCTTTTCTTTGTATTCTTTAAATTTGTACACCCTTCCTTTGTTTGGTCACAGGGTGGCACCTTCCATAGTTTGGCCACAGAACGACACCTGCCCAGTCTAGCCACAGACCGGTACCTGCCCAAGTCTAGCTAATGTCCGGCTCCTGTCCAAGCCTAGCCACAGACCAGAACCTGCCCAAGTCTAGCCATAGACCAGTACCTGCCCAAATAAAGCTATTGTCCAGCACCTGCCCAAACCTAGCCACAGACCGGCACTTGAACAAGTTTACATATAGTCTGTCACCTGTCCTGTCCTGAGCCCTGTCAAGGGGCTGTCCTGAGCCCTGTCTTAGAGCCCTGTAAAAGGGTTGCCCTGTCTTGGAGCTCTGTTGGGAGCCTTTATGGATAACTGTTAAAGGTTTTCCCTTTCCCATGCTTCGTTTTTCCTTTGTTCTTCTGTTGTGGAACATTTCTGGTTTTCCTGCTGTTTAATGTTATGTTCCATTCCAGGTTTTCAATGTTTCCTTCTGCCTTGTTATGTTCCTCAATTTAAATGCTGCCACACCAATTTCGTTTGTCTCGGGCTGTTAGTCCTATAGTCTACAGGTTTGTTATATGTCTTGGTGTCTGTGTTTCTGTTAATAGATTCAGTTTCTAGATTCAGTTATTAATTTAGTTATTTGGTTCTAGTATTAGGGACCTGCCATATTGTGGTGTACCTTTTTTTTTTTTTTGTCATCAGTTTGACAATTTGGAGGAAACCGCTATAGTTCCTTTACTTATAGTTTCATCTCCAGTTAGGTCTCATCCTTTGGCAATTGAGTAGTGATGCTTAAATAGAGTGCATATAAGTGAGATTTAGTGTGAAACAATTAAGGTAGAAAAAAAAGGAGAGTGACTTAAAAGCACAAAATTTACTATGTCTCTTATTAAAAGATATCAGTTTGTGTAAGTAATGTTTTATAAAAATCGATATTTAGTGGGTATTATTCTAATTAAAAGTAACGATTTGTGTAAATAGTATTGTTTAAATAATGTAAGTATATATGAAGTTATGTGTATATGATTCTAGATTTAGTGCTTAAGTGCTTTCCCTATCTTAGACATCTCATTCATCTCTCATCCTTAGCACTTCCCACTCTTCATTCACTCCACGTTCACTTACTCTCCATTCTTTCACTTTCACTCCCACCCCTGGACTCCAAAAAAATTTTTCCGTATCCATGGTGACCAGATTTTATAAAAGAGTTCCATTTTTCTTAGATCATTTTGATAGTATCCTTTTTCCATATTGGATTGATAGTTTATTTGCTCAATTATTTGTTTTGGGTCTATTTTCCCTGCAGTTTTCCAGGATCTAGATATTACTAGTTTCGCAGCTGACAGAGTATGAATTATGAAAGAACGTACTACTAGATCCCACTCCTCCAGACCAATATGAAATAGCAAGACAGTCGGCTCCATCATAATATCAATTCCCAATGTTAATTTTATTAAACGCAGAGCTTCTATCCATATTTGTTTTACATATATACAATCCCACCACATGTGAGCCAATGTCGCCTTTGGTTTCAGGCATCTCCAGCAATTATCTTTATTGTTAATATACATTTTTTTTAATCTTACGGGTGATAGATACCATCTATATATGATTTTATGATAGACCTCAATAATATTTAATGAATGGATGGACTGTCTTGTCAGATCTATAGCTTTATACCAGTCTTTTTCCGGATGAGTTAGATCTAGTTCAGCTGCCCATTTTTTAATATTTGGGAGTTTATCAAAACTCTCCATTGCATCTAGTGCACGATATGCTCGCCTGCTCCATTTATTCTTCCAAGCTCCCTTAAAGAAATCCTCTAGATCTATATTTTCTAGGTGTAGATGCAATTGTATTTCTTTTTCAATAAGATGTTTTAATCTTAAGTATGTATATAGCTCCGTTGGGGATATATCGTATTTTGTGGTTATTTCGGAAAATGCCATGATCTTTCCATCGATGATAATCTGGCAAACTGAAGTGATGCCAGCTTTTTTCCATTTTTTTAAGCTTAAATCTTGAGCAGTATTTTCAATAGTATCTAAGGTTGAAAACCTATTTATATTGAAGGAGGGGAAGTATTTCTTTCTAATTTTTTTTCACATGTAGTTAAGGTCCGAAATAATAGGATTATCAATTTTATTTAGATTTCTCTGCATAGGAAACAAATTATCTATAATATTGTAACCTCTCTTCTCAATTAATAGCCATTTGTTATTTTCTACTGTCAGATGGGACCATTTGGCCAAGTGGGCTAACATAGCTGCGTCGTGTATCTGGATCATGTCAGGGATTCTCAGACCCCCTTGTTTTTGTGGCCTTTTAATTATGTTAAATTTGACTCTCAGTTTTTTCCCCTGCCATACAAATTTATTTATACTGTTCTGTATTTGTCTTAAGATTGTAAGATCTACTTTTAATGGGATAGAACGAAGAAGAAAATGCAGCCGGGGAAGAGAATAGTTTTTCACCACGTTAATTCGACCCAACCATGATGCATAGATGTTTTTCCATTCATTAAATGTATTCATTATATCCCTCATGATTGGTTTATAGTTTTCCTCAATAATTATTTTAGGGTCATTTGAGATTTTTATACCCAGATACTCTATATAATTCTGTTTCCATTGAAAGGAATAGTTTGATTTTAGTATTTCTAGGTCCAGTATATTTAGGGCGCTTACTAGAGCCTGGCATTTGTTCATATTTAGTTTGTAATCTGAAATGGCAGAGTATCTCTCTATTTCTATCATCAGGTTTTTGACTGAACATATTGGATTTTCCATAGTTAATAAGATGTCATCTGCAAATAGGGATATTTTAAACTCTTCTTCTTTATATTTAATGCCCTGAATATATATGTTGTTCCTAATACTATGGGCCAACGGTTCTAATGAGAGTATATATAATAAAGGTGCCAATGGGCATCCCTGTCGGGTACCATTACAAATATCTAGCCAGGGGGATGTTGTTCCTGCTCCTGTGATTCTAGCGCTTGGGTTTTTGTAGAGTGACCATAGAGCCTCAAGAAAGGGGCCCTTGAATCCAAAAGCCTCCAGGACCTCTCTAAGGTAGATCCAGCTGACCCTGTCGAACGCTTTTTCAGCGTCGAGCGACAGGGCCAGCATGGATCCACCCCGAGCCTTCATCAGAAATAGTAGATCTAAATTTCTCCTAATATTGTCCGTTGCTGACCTATTCGAGATGAATCCCGACTGGTTTATGTGTATAAGCCGGTGTATTGTTTTTTTTAGTCTATTTGCCAAAAGTGAGGAGAATAGTTTAATGTCCGTATTAATAAGTGATATGGGTCGGGAGTTTTTTATTTCGGTTTTCTCTTTACCCTCTTTTAATATAGGACAAATATGTGCTTTAAGCATTTCTTTTGGTATCATATTATTGTTCTTGAATTCCTCAAAAAGTTCCAGAAGGCTAGGTGCTATGTCTTCTTCAAATTCGCTATAAAACAGATTAGAATATCCATCTGGACCAGGGGCTTTATTTTTTTTGAGTTTGGTTATTAGTTGTTTAATTTCCAGAAGTGTAAAGGGAGCATTCAGAAATTCAGTTTCCTCCGATGTTATTTTTGGGAGGGTTAATTTGGACAAATATTGACGAATTTTTGATTTTGAGGTAGCCTCATGTGTATCTATATTATGTTTATTTAATTGATATAAATCTTGATAGAATTCGCCAAATGCAATCCCAATTTCTTCTGGATCTAAAATGGTCTTGCCTTTGTAGGAAATTATGTTTATTGAGGATTTCAGTCTCTGCTTTTTTAGTTGATTTGAGAGTAATTTATCCGGTCTATTACCCCTTAGATACCATTTTTGTTTTAGGAACACTACATTTTTATTTGTCCTGTCAATAGCTCTCTCTTTTATTTGCAGCTTAATTTATTTGATTTTGTGTAGAATATCTCTCTGTAGATTTAGTTTGTGTAGTCCTTCTAGTCTAAATAATTCTGCATGAAGCTGTTGGTAAGTTAAACCCCTTTTTTTTTTTCTATTGAGGCTAATTTAATCAGAGTTCCACGTATAACTGCCTTTAGTATACACCAAAGTGTTGAGCTAGGTATTGAGTCTCTATTATTCTCTTCGAGGAAATATTTTATTTCTTTCTTTAATATATTTTTTATTTCATCTTGCATTATTAAGGATTCGTTTAGTTTCCAGTTATTATATTTCTTTGTGGGATTCTCATTGATTTGAATGGTTATGGGGGCATGGTCTGACCAGGAGGAACTGCCTATTTCGCACTTTATGTCATTTTTAAATGTGTCTCTATTTATTAATATTAGGTCAATTAGGGAGTAGGAGTCATGTGGAATAGAGTAATGGGTATAGTCTTTAGATGTCGGATTTAAGGCTCTCCATACATCAATCAAATTGTTTTTAATTATAAATTCTCGAAATTTTTTTGCATGGTGAGTCTGTAAGATATCTTTCTCCCCGGCTGCATTTTCCTGTCCAGTTCTACATCCGAAATACTGTTGAAATCCCCTGCCAGTATTAGTTTACCCTGTGAAACTTTATCTATTAGTGACATAACTTTATCAAAGAATCTGAATGGATTATCATTTGGGGCATATATATTGACCAGTGTGTAGACTTCATTATTTAACTTGCAAACTAATATTATAAATCTACCGTATTTATCTATTATTTTGTGTATAAGTTCTAATGCTAGTGATTGATTAATTAAAGTCATAACTCCTCGACTTTTTTTCTTATTGTGATAGCTAGAGGTGAATATATGGGGGTATTTCCTATTATAAATCATTTTTTTTATTGTTTTCACCCAGTGAGTTTCTTGAACCATCGCAATATCTATTTTACCATGGTTCAACATTTCCATGAGGACTTTCCTCTTGTATGGGGTATTCAGACCTTGAGCATTAATTGTACATAATTTAATGGTCATTTTAATTTTATAGTCGTTCTATGGTTAGTCCAGGGGTTCCATTCATTCTCAACATTCATACCAGTTTGTGAATACCAATCCCACCAAGGTTTCGTGGGGTTGGACACAATCTTGCTCCCATTATGCGGGACACTTCTTTCATCCATTGTGTTCAGCTCTTAATGAGCTGTTGTTTACTAGGTGGGCGGTGAGTTTGGTGTCTCAATTCATAGACATTCAATCTGATCTATTATCTCCCATCTTGGGTTGACCGTCAAATTCTCCTCCCTACTTTTGTTGACAATATATTTCTACTAAAAGGAAGGGGGATAAAGGAGAGCAAAGAAAAGAGGTGAGGTAATACCTCAGGTGATAGTAGATTTTAATTCTATCGGTGAGGTAATACCTCAGGTGATAGTAGATTTTAATTCTATCGGATGTATTTTCCATGATTGGAGTTTCGATCAAGTTTAATTTGTTATATCTTTATGTCCCATTCCCTTAGCAATTCCAAGGCTCGTTCTTTTGTTTCGATGGTATATCTGATCTCTTTATGTGTTAGAAGGATCTTTGCAGGGTAACCCCAGGCAAACCAAATGCTTTCCCTGTTCAGGATGTCCGTGATTGATTTTAACTTCAGTCTCTGTTGTCTTGTATATAGAGAGATATCTTGCATGATTCTTAGATCTTTGTATTTTTCTGGCAATGTTTCTTTTTTATATCTCGCTTTCCAGATCTTTTCTTTATAGATGTAATTATGCATGCGTATCATGACATCTCTTGGTTGTTGGTTTTCCATGTTACTCTGTGGTCTATATATTCTGTGAATTCTCTCTATTAATGTTTCCTTTTGTTCAGTTTCACCAATCAAGTTCTGGAAGTAATCACATACGTATGTCTGTAGGTTTTCGTGATTGACATTTTCGGGGATACCACGAATCCTGATATTTTTTCGTCTCGATCTGTTTTCGATGTCAGCCACTTTGTTTTGGAGCTCATCTATTTTTTTTGTCAGGTTTTCATTAATATCCTTTTGTATTCCCATTTCGAATCTCAGACTCTCTATCTTTTCAATATTATCCTGTAGTTTCATATTAATATATCTAATTTCAGTTGTCATTTCATTTAGGTTTTTTTGAAGGTCTTGTCTTATTTTATCTCTATGATCCTCCAGTAAGGTCATCATCATTTTTTGTATCTCATCCAAGGATATGTCATGTTTTTGTTTCATTTCCACTTGATGGGTGTTTGGTTCTTGTATTTCTAGGCCAGCAAGACTTGATGTTTCCATGGATAGATCATTTTTATCTATAGTTTGTCTTTTTGTCATTTGTTGATTTTGTTGATCTTCCCTCCCCGAACTTCTCCGATTTTCCTGTTCTAAGTTTGGTGTGGATGTCGATTCCCTTTTATTCCTTCTTCTTTGTTCTGCCTCCGGAGTTAAAAAGAAGGCTAACGTCATTTTATTTTGTCTTAGATCTCTGGTCTCTTTAATGTCCTTGTTCTTCCTTATTTCCATGTTCTTTCTTGTTGTCATTCTTGTTTTATTTATTTATCCGTGTATAAAAAAAAAAAATTTTTTTTTTTCCTTCCCTTTCTTTGTATCTTCTTTTAGGTCTTTTAATAGTGTTAGGGGAATTTTCTCAGTTGTCCCTTTTAATTAGGTAGGTAGTCCCTTGCGGCCCCGGTTGAGGCTTATAATACGGCTTTTATATCAAGCGACCCAGTTACTGGTCGCCTGGTATCTTAAAACACTTCACCTCCCCTATTTATCTGATTTTTGTTATAATAGACCCGTACTCAGACCAAAGTCCAGTTATCCCGATAGAGGAAGAAGGAAAAGTCTTCTCCTCTTCTTCTCTTTCTCGGGGGGGGGGGGGGGGGGGAGACCGTGGGGGATCCTCTATAAATTTTGTGTGGTTTCGTTTGTCAGGGTCTCAAACAGTCTCAGACAGTAAAAATCCGTGTAACTAGAACCGTATCTTAGTTTGCGATCATAACAAGTCACAAGATTAGCGTGTTTAGACCGTCTGATTTGATATAGACAGCTGCTTGTATCGGCCAGGGAAAGCAGAGAAGAGAAGGGGGGTTTAGAGGGGCCGCTTTGATCCAGGTAGTTAATTGACTCTGCCAATGGATTGTGTAGTTGGTATTTGATACCCGGATTCAAGATTCGATTATCAAATCATACAAAGGAGAAAGGATTAGTTCACCCCCTTGCCATTGGGGGGTCACATATCCAACATAGAGATGGGTCTGGAATGTCTCAGTAAATGTCTCAGTAAATGTGATCAAACAAACTTAAAGACAGTACCAAGACCACAACCTCCCCCCCACCACTTAGATTTTTTTGTGAGTGTGCAAATTCCGGTGGAGCACAAGTTTTACAGACTTTAACAACCTGGTTCGTTGTAGGTATTTAGATAGTAACTGCCAATGTAGAGTTTAGAGGTTAGGGGTTGTAGGTAAGCCCAAACCCGACCATACATCCTGTCAGGGGATGCACATGGCCGGTGTTGCGAGCAAATATGGAAGTTAGGCACAGCCAATTGCACATAAACATAAGTTGGTACAGACGAGGAAATAAATTAAGCAGGGCATAGCCAGTTGCACACAGACATAAACAGGTACAAGCGAGGGTGAAGGCTAAGCAGGGGAGCAGAGCACAAAGGCAAGGGATATTATGTTAAATTGTACAACACTTCAGCAGATTTGTACTTATCCTTCGCCTTATGCTTTAGGGGGCCGCAGCAGGGAGACTCCACTCCTCCAGCCCGACAAGCCTCGCCGAGACAACAGCTGACCACAGCCGCCGCCGCTCGCAAGATGCCGATAAAGGTATGAGTAAACTTCCCGACTCTCAGAGTTCAGACAACTTCAAACACGGACCATGACCACAAACGCCAACGCCATTCGGTTTTCCCCTCGGCACCTCACTCCGCCCGCCCTCAGCAAACCACGCCCTCACGTGATCACGTCATCACGTCCATATTGTGGTGTACCTTGATGCTGGTTACCATCTTATGTCCATCAGGTGCAACTAAACCTTTACTTTTTACTGTCTTAGAGCCCTAGGCTAGTTGCTGTATTTATCTCTGTATCTCTGGTATGTTACCTTAGTCATTTTCTTTATAGCAATGCCTTTTGTCTGTTACTTCACTGTATCAGTGTTTGTCCTTTGCCCTGTACTCTGTATTATTTGTCCTTAGTTTGGTTTCTGTTTTGCCCTGCTCATTTTTGAGGTTTTCTTCAGTCTATTTATAGCCCAGCACTTTGCATTTAGTTTATTATGTTTCTGCTCTGTTTCTATTTGCTCTGCTCTGCTTTGTTTATTTCTGTCCCAGCCTGTAGTATCATGATATCCAGCCAAAGTTATATTCCATGCCTGCTCCTGAATGTCTGCAGGGTATCTTCAGTCCAAGCCTTCATTATACTGTTTACAGCCGCTGCTTCCACAAGGTCCTTTCCTGTGGCTGTACCAACCTGGGGCCTCAAGTTTTCGTTGGAGGGCAGTTACTCTGCACCAGGCTTTGTGTCTTCGTATTCTTCCACCATGCAGGTCACTCAGGGTCCCATACCTCCTGGACCCCACTCCTGACAGCAGAAGTGCATGTTCATGACAGTATAATCTTAGCAAATGACATAATTGAGGTCTGGACAGGTAGAAATCATATAAGTATATTATTCATAGCCACATGTTATCATGTCTCCATGCAGTAAGCACACATAAAGTGGCATATGTTTATTCATATCTGAGCAGGGGTTGTCTATAATAACGGAGAAGAGAGGGGATTGGTCACTGTAATATTGAATAGTTAGAGACTGTGATGCTGGAGAGAGTGATGAGTTGGGTCTGTGAGGAGTGGAAACTTGGCTTTGTGATACTACATGGATTAAGTTAGATAGAAGTGTCATGTATAAGGAAGTGAGGATTTTGATGTTGAAGAAAGAAGGCCGTGGGGTCTGTGATGTGAGGAGAGGGGTATGGTATCTGTGATGCTGGTGTAATGGAATTTGTCACTGATGTTTGTAAAGGAGTGAGAATTAAAATGCTGAAGGAGATAATTAGTACTGGATGTGATGCTGAGGGGAGAAGGGCACAGCGATGCTGGGAGCAAGAAGGCAGAGGGAATTGTGTCCATAAGGCTTATGAAAAAACACTGCCATCTGTTTAGTGCTTGAAATATTCAAAGTAATACTCTTTCTGTGTAATTTATATAAAATAATACTAATTGTTTATAGCCAGTAGCATGACACCTGCTAAATAATTTTTAAAAACTTAGTGTGGCGTTCAACAATTCGCCTTTAATGATATTCATTTTTACTTTAATATTACAAACATGGTAGAAAATTCAGCTCTCAGATTTTTCATTTGCCAGAGGACACAATTAATATTTTAAGAAAGAATGTGGATTTCTTTTCTTTTTTTTTTTTTTTTTTTTGTTCAATTAAATGTTTCAGTTTGTTAGGCAGAGTTACTGGCACCGGATGCATTCTGAATTTGAATTATTTGACTAAAGTGTTAAAAGGTTATTAAGGACTCAATTATGCAAGACCATTTATTATCTTTCAGCTCTGCAACTGCCATTGCCATTACAGATATGTATTTCTTCTATTTTAGGACAGAATGTTATTATGCAAATATTATATAACTTGTCAAGCTTCTCAACTACAGCATTACAAAGTTTTAGACGGCAGCATTACAATAGATCATTAAATAATAGATAATAATGCGAGCCTCTGAATAAAGATTTTATAGCAGTGTAATGTATATATAGTTCACTGCTTGAAAAATATGCTGACCTTGAAATGATTTCACTCGTTTCCAAACTCAAGTTGACGTTCCCACTTAACTAACAATTGCTGTCATTTGCATATCTATATGACCAGAGGAGATTAAATCATTGTATCATATCATAGAGAATTACCATTTATCCCTTTCAAGCTAGTTAAGTCACTGAGACTCCAAGCAATATTAGTGCAAAGTGTAGATTCCTGACGTTGCTCCAGAGAGGATTAATTCAGTTGATGCCTTTTGTTCAGATCAGATGTTCACAATTAAACAGAGAGAGAAGGGAACATAGAGAGATAAATAATTACATTTATATTTATATCTCTACAGAGAGAGAGAGAGAGAGAGACAGAGGAGTTGATTCAAAGAGAAATGAATCGGTGTAAAATATTGTGAATTAATTAAGGAAAGAACTGACAAATGGATGAGTGGATATTAGGAAATAGGAAACGAGACCATATTGCAGGGCTGAACTGTAAATTACTTGGTTATATAGCAGGCAGGACACTGCAGGAGATTCAGTGTTAAATGAGATCAGTACCATGTGAGGTTGCCACCTTTTCAACAAAAATATACCAGCCTTGCTGGTTCCTCCATAGACTTAACAGTGGCATCAAGCACACTTTGGCTGATGTATTTGGAACTTTTATTGGATTTATATTGTTTATTGATTTCTTCCATCATTTGGCAAGAAAAACATAATGTTTGTTTTTTTAATTCTTTTCAAGGTGTACTGTAATGTATACAAATGGATTCCGATAAAATGCTTTATTTTTCTCTTACTGGATACTGGTTCAAGCCAAAAGGAGATGACTAGTAAATTATGCATTACAAAAAATACTGTGAGGAATGGCTGCAACTACAAAACATGGATATAAATATATTTTGGTGCAGGCATTCTGTCAAATTAAAGAAGGAACCATTATGAGTGATTGAGAACAGAATGCTCTATTGTATGGTTAGAAATTCTTCTTGAAAAATATTTCACACAACTGAGATAAAGGTGTATAAATACATATATATTAACATGTAAGTATAATTATGTATGTTGTTTGTTTAAAAAATATTTTTTCACATTTTCCTTTTATGCACTAATTGAAAACTAGTGGTCAGTAGGACTAAAGATAATGCAATTATACCTGAATCAAATTCCTCTGCTAGCTATTTGACACAAGGCATTCCGCTCACATGATAACTTCTATTTGCACTATATAGTATATATACAGCATGTACAGCATATGCATGTTTTCTGACATAGAGGCGTCACTAGGGTTGGTGTCACCCGGTGCGGTAACTCATTGTGTCACCCCCCCTGGATTTCCTCCAATACCTTGCCAAACCTTAGTAATGACAGTCAGATGGCACATATGCCACATACAGGAGCCCCAAAAATGATATCACACGCAGGAGCCCTTTAACTATGCCACACACAGGAGCCCCATAACTATGCCACATACAGGAGCCCCATAACTATGACACACAAGAGCCCCATAAATTATGCCACACCAAAGCCCCATAAATTATGCCTCACCTTGGAGCCCAATTAATTATGCCACACACACTGGCGCCCCTTAATTATGCCACACACAAGCGCCCCATAATTATGCCACACAAAAGAGCCCCTTAATTATGCCACACATGGGGCCCAATAAATATGCCACACTTGGGACAGCCATTAATTATGTGACACACAGGAGCCCCACAAGGGGACAATTGTACAATTCGAAAACAATACATATCTATAAACACAGACATCTCTCTATAACTAGTTGCATTTTTACTTATTTGAATTATTTAATATTCTATTTAATAAATATGTTATTGAAATATTGCATTTTTTTTTATTCGCTTCCTCTGCACCGACATTGCACCTAAAGGACTTAACACAGCACCATACAGTACCCACAGAACTTGCGATGCACCTACATTGCACCCACAGCACTTGGCTTGCACTCATATTGCCCCTACACGATTTGGTATGCCACAGTGTCATTTTGCCCCACAGACCGTGCCACAGCATCACTTTGCCAATTCAAATATGCCAGTATTTAACCTCTCGATATGCCAGGATTTAGCCATTCAATATGCCAGGATTATTTAGCCACTCAATATGCCATGATGTAGCCATTCAATAGGCCAGGATTTTGCCCCCCAATATGCCATTTAATATGCCAGGATTTTGCCCCTCAATATGCCAGGAGTTTGCCCCCCAATATGCCATTTAAAATGACAGTATTTTGATCTCAATATGCCAGGATTTTGCCCCCCAATATGCCATTCAATATGCCAGGGTTTTGCTCTCAATATGCCAGGATTTTGCCCCCCAATATGTAATTTAATATGCCAGGATTTTGCCCCCCAATATGCCATTTAACATGCCAGGATTTTGCTCTCAATATGCCAGGATTTTGCCCTAAATATGCCATTTGATATGCCAGGATTTTGCCCCCCCCCCCAATATGCCATTTAATATGCCAGGATTTTGCCCCTCAATATGCCAGGATTTTGCCCACCAAGATGCCATTTAATATGCCAGTATTTTGCTCTCAATATGCCAGGATTTTGCCCCCCAATATTCCATTTAATATGCCAGGATTTTGCCCCCCAATATGCCATTTAATATGCCAGGATTTTGCTCTCAATATTCCAGGATTTTGCCCCCAATATGCCATTTAATATGCCAGGATTTTGCCCCCCAATATGCCATTTAATATGCCAGGATTTTGCTCTCAATATGCCAGGATTTTGACCCCCAATATGCCAGGTTTTTGCCCCTCAATATGCCAGGATTTTGCCCCCAATATGCCATTTAATATGCCAGGATTTTGCCCCTCCAATATGCTATTTAATATGCCAGGATTTTGCCCCTCAGTATGCTCGTTATGCCACCCTCCTCCCCCCTTCCCCAACCAGTTTTGAACAAACTTTATTGATCCGCGCTGCTAGAGGGGAGCGCACAACTAAGACATTGTAGGCACCTGGGCTACAGGTATTGTCATGCCCCCAGACTTGACATTCTGCCCCCATATTTGCCAATCTGCACAACAGACTTTACAATGCATCCCCAAACTTGCCACTCTTCCCCTCTGACCTGTCAATCTGCACCTTAGACTTGTTAATACACCGCCAGACTTAACATTCTCCAACCAGTCTTGCCAATGTATGGACACATCCAGGTTGCCGATTAATATGCCACAACCAATATGCCCGTTAATATGGCACATCCAATATACCCACTAATATGCTACTGTTAGTTTGCCCATTAATATCCCACTATGTGCCCATTATTATGCCACAGCCAATTTTTCCATTAGTATGCCACTGTTAGTCTGCCTATTAATATAACACAGCCAATGTGTCCATAAATATGCCATTTAATCTGCCCATTATTATGACACTATTATGCCCATTAATATTCCAGAGCCAATTTGCCCATAAATATGCCACTGTTAGTATGCCAATTAATATGCCACTGTTAGTCTGTCCATAAATATGCCACTATTATGCCCATTAATATTCCACAGCCAATGAGCCCAATAATATGCCACTATTAGCATGCCCACCAATATTCAGCAATTAATATGCCTAACAATATGCCATTATTGGTATGCCCACTAAGATGCCACAATTAATATGCCCAATAATATGCCACTATTAGTATTCCCACTAATATGCCCAATAATATGCCACAATTATTATGCCCAATAATATGCCCACTAATATACCACAATTAATTTGCTCAATAATATGCCACTTTTAGTATTGCCACTAATATGAACAATAATATGCGACTATTAGTATGCCCACTAATATGCCCCAAATATGCGACAATTAATATGCCCAATAATATTCCACTATTTATATTCCACAATTATTATGCAACTATTAGCATGCCCACTAATATCCCACAATTACTATACCACTATTGGTATGCCCACTAATATGCTACAATTAATAGGCCACTATTAGCATGCCCACTAATATGCCCAATAATATACCACTATTGGTATGCCCACTAACATGCCACAACTGATATGCCCCAATTATTATGTCCAATAATATGCCACTATTGGTATGCCCACTAATATGCCACAATTAATATACCACTATTGGTATGCCCACTAATATGCCACAACTGATATGCCACAATTATTATGTCCAATAATATGCCACTATTGGTATGTCTACTAATATGCCCCAATTAATATGCCCAATAATATGCCACTATTAGTATTCCCAATAATATGCCACAATTAATATGCCACTATTAGTATGCCCACTAATATGCCCAATAATATACCACTATTGGTATGCCCACTAACATGCCACAACTGATATGCCCCAATTATTATGTCCAATAATATGCCACTATTGGTATGCCCACTAATATGCCACAATGAATATGCCACTATTAGTATGCCCACTAATATGCCACAAATAATAAGCCACAATTAATATACCCACTAATATGCCACAATTAATATGCCTAATAATATACTACTGTTAGTATGCCCACTAATATGCCACAATTAATATGCCCAATAATATGCCACAATTAATATGCTACTATTGGTATGCCCACTAATAAACCACTATTAATATGCCACTATCAGTATGCCCACCAATATGCCCATTAATATGCCACTATTGGTATGTCTACTAATATGCCACAATTAATATTCCCAATAATAAGCCACTATTAGTATGCCCATTAATATGCCACAATTAATATGCCCAATAATATGCGACAATTAATATGTCAAATAATATGCCACTATTGGTATGCTTACTAATATGCCACAATTAATATGCCCAATAATATATCACTATTAGTATGCACACTAATATGTCACAATTAATATTCCCAATAATATGTTACAATTAATATACCCAATAAAATGCCACATCTGATATGCCAGATAATATGCCATTATTAGTATGCCCACTAATATGCCACAATTAATATGCCAATATTGGTATGCCCACTAATATGCCACTATTGGTATGCCCACTAATATGCCACTATTGGTATGCCCACTAATATGCCACTATTGGTATGCCCAATGATATGCTACTATTAGTATGACCACTAATATGCCACAAATAATAGGCCACTATTGATATGCCCACTAATATGCCACAGTTAATATGTCCAATAATATACTGTTACCCCCTCCCCAGTACTCACCTTCCTGCTGCTCTGTCTCCAGTGGTCTCCTGGGTTACCCGCTACTCTCATCACTCAGAAGGTATATTAAGCACAATATCTAAGATGCCGTTCTTCTGTCATCCAGCTCAACTGACAACCGTCCAGAAGTTTATATTTGAGAAAATGATGATCTATCTTATGATTATAAGTATAAAACCAATTAATTAATAAATGGTTAATTATTCCTTCAAAATAAATAGTTTTTAACTTCAGACAGAACTTTGTATTTGCAGTTGAACTAATATCAAGGAAACTGTAATCTGGTAATCTAATCTGTCCTTCTTCACCCAGGTATCCTGAGTAATATTTATCATTAAATTAATTAAATCTTAGCTGTGTTTTGTGTAAATTTGGCAAATTAAATATCAATTATTTATTTACAGGTGAAATTGATTTTCATTTCTTTACTGCACAGTGGCTGCATTATATTTGATCTTGATTTTGTGCTGGTTGTTATTTTGCTAATTATTAGAAAATGGTGTTGTTTCTATCACTGTTCCATGGGAATTCCCATGTCTAGGTTTTTGTTTGTTCTCAAACTGGCATTTATTGCAGCCTCATATATATTTTTATTGTTAACATGCTGCTTATGTATAGTGCTTTGATATTGTGTTTTATTAAAGCTCTAACTACCTCACTATTGGATATTTCCAATAAACCTTATTATATGTTTGCACAATTATTGCTTCTGATATTGAACACATATTCTCCATGCTCAAGATCTCAATGAACTCACAGACTTCTATGTCCGTCTCAAGTAAATCACAGCCATTTTCTTTATTCGTGAAAGAGTGCATTGCCGGGAATCAAAAGAGAGAGCCTCAAACTTAAGGCCAAAGTAATCTAGTTGGAAAAATTCTCCCTCTCATATGAATGGGAGACTTTTCTTCAAGTCAACTTAGGTTTGAAATTCCCTCCTCAGTTCCATGCAGTTTCTCTCTTTCATGAACAAAGCCCTATGTTTTTATAATCACTTGTTATTCCGTGGTGACTAACGGCGCGATTCATTGAACACCGCAAAGCATAATGGCAGAGGTAAAAACATGAGTTTGCACATTGAACATCTCTTAACGCGCAAACTGGAGTAATGTTACCGCCAGCCGCCCTTTTCATAAATACCAGGAGACCGAAGGTGTAATGACTTTATAGCACTCGTTAATGCATTTACTGAGGAGATTGAATCGATTTTGCTCGTTAATGTGTTCATATTGCTTGTGGGATCCTGCTGCCATCTATAGGCCAGTACTCGTGCACTGTACTTGAAATTCCCATTACAGTGTTAAAAAAAAACATAAAGGTATAATCCATTCACATGAATAAACATACACAGCAAAAGGGTAGAAGCAACAACAAGGGACTTTATGGTAATTTTCCCTTTTATTTTATTCATGATCTCACAGTTGCTTAATGTAATTTTTGTGCAATGGTGCAATGCTCTGGTGGTTTCACCACAGGCACTAGACATACACAGAAATAAATGTACAAGACTTTCCAAATGTGCCATTATGGCCTGGATGAATGCTACTTGACCTGCCTAATCTTGGGATTAAAGGTCTTTAACACATATTTACGTTTATTGTTCTATAAAATGATTCTTCATTTTACAGAGCATCCACTTCACTGGTATTAGTGTATGACATAGGTATTAGTATATTCAGGTATACATCTTAATATGTGGTACCAGATTAAATCTAAACTAAAATAAAGGGCCAATAGCCCACATTAGACAAGCTCATAGTTGCCAACAGTCCTGGATTTGTCCAGTTCCAATGCAGCGTAACATAACCCCACCCTCCAGGTTCCACCCCCTTAACTAGTTAAACAGGGGACCAGCATTTCATATAACATATTACTCCTGCATTCTGTGTAGTGAAGCCAAAGCTGATTGCTGTAGCTTGACCTTTACATTATTGCATGGAGTCTGTGCAACTATTTAGGCTATAGGAGTATGTCACTCAGTGGCAGGGCCGCCATCAGAAATTGCAAGGCCCTTACCATCCTAAAGTCATTTTATCCAAGTCTTTGGATATCATGCCAATGATTTATATACACCCCAGGACATGCCCCATCACCTGTATTGCACATCCAGGATTTACTGCTGCCTCATAACCCACATTACACATCCAAGACTTAATATACCACAGCCAGTGTTAGTTTGTCCATTAATATGCCACTGATAATTTGCTCATTAATATGCCACTGATAATTTGACCATTAATAGCCACTGATAATTTGCTCATTAATATGCCACTGATAATTTGCTCATTAAAATGCCAACGATAATATGTCCATTAATTTGCAACCGATAATTTGCCCATTAATAGCCACTGATGATT
Source organism: Pelodytes ibericus (assembly GCA_036172795.1). NCBI lineage: Eukaryota > Metazoa > Chordata > Amphibia > Anura > Pelodytidae > Pelodytes > Pelodytes ibericus. The sequence goes on from CM069862.1 coordinate 55,487,240, forward strand.
TGTCCATTAATAATGCCACAGCCCCCTCCTCCCCCCTTTCTCCAATACTTACCTGGATGCTGCTCATCCCCAAGCAGGTTAGATGTGGCCCTCGAACAGTTTTGTGCAGCTCATATCCTGGCTAAAAAAGTATAGGTTCCAGAGGCGTCACTAGGGTTGGTATCACCCCTCTTGTGATGCCACTGATAGGTTCTATTGAAATACCACATTAAATAAGCTATGTAAAACATGGCCGCTGGGCCAGTGTTTAAAAAAAAAAAAAAAAACGCGCTTGCAGGCAGAGACGGAGGTGAGAAGGGATCGGAAGATCCCCTCTCACCTCCGCTCTGCCTGCAAAGCTGCACGGGGAGCCGAACAGGCAGCACAGAGAAACCTCCGTGCTGCCTGTTGCAGTCTGACACGGAAGTGCCGACAGTCACGTGATCGGCGCTCTGACGTCAGACGCGCGCCGATCACGTGACCTGTCGGCACAACCGCCGGGAGGCCGAACAGGCAGCATGGAGGGACCATGCTGCCTGCCACCAGGGAAGTCCTCCTGCCACTAGCCACCAGGGAAGTCCTGCCACTAGCCACCAGGGAAAAAGGTAAGGGGGGGTGGGCAAAAAACACTGGCATATTATTGGGAAAATTGGCTGGGGCATATTACATGGCAAATAAGACTGGCATATTATTGGGCAAATTGGCTGGGGCATATTACATGGCAAATAAGACTGGCATATTATTGGGCAAATTGGCTGGGGCATATTACATGGCAAATAACACTGGCATATTATTGGGCAAATTGGCTGGGGCATATTACATGGCAAATAACACTGGCATATTATTGGGCAAATTGGCTGGGGCATATTACATGGCAAATAAGACTGGCATATTATTGGGAAAATTGGCTGGGGCATATTACATGGCAAATAAGACGGGCATATTATTGGGCAAATTGGCTGGGGCATATTACATGGCAAATAAGACTGGCATATTATTGGGCAAATTGGCTGGGGCATATTACATGGCAAATAACACTGGCATATTATTGGGCAAATTGGCTGGGGCATATTACATGGCAAATAACACTGGCATATTATTGGGCAAATTGGCTGGGGAATATTAAATGGCAGAATAACACTGGCATATTATTGGACAAATCGTCTGGGGAATATTAAATGGCATAATAAGACTGGCATATTATAGGGCAAAATGGCTGGGGAATATTAAATGGCAATTAACACTGGCATATTGGGCAAATTAGCAGGGGCATATTAAATTGCAGATAACCTTGGAATATTATTGGTGAAATTTACTGAGTCATATTAAATTGCAGAATAACACTGGCATATTATGGGACAAATTGGCTGGGGAATATTAATGGAAAATAATATTGGAAATGTGTATGTAATGGGGTGATGGAGGCATGTAAATGTGGTGATGGGGCATGTCCTGGTGTGCAACGTGGGTTATGGGTCATGTCGTAGGTGTGCAACGTGGGTAGGGGGGGGTGCCCAAATTTTGGGATATTGGGTGTCTAAATCCTGGCATATTGAGGGGCATAATCCTGGCATATTGAGGGGGAAATCCTGGCATATTGAGGGGGCATCATCTTGGCATATTGAGGAGAAAATCCTGGCATATTGAGGGGCATAATCCTGGCATATTGAGGGGCATAATCCTGGCATATTTAGGGGAAAATCCTGGCATATTGAGGGGGCATCATCTTGGCATATTGAGGAGAAAATCCTGGCATATTGAGGGGCATAATCCTGGCATATTGAGGGGCATAATCCTGGCATATTGAGGGGCATAATCCTGGCATACTGAGGGGCATAATCCTGGCATTTTGTAAGGGAAAATTCTAGCATATTAAATGGCAAATCCTGGCATATTGTGGGGGAAAATCCTGGCAATATTCGTTATAAAACAAGGAAAAGATGGCCGTGGATGGGGAGGCGATTCGATGATGCAATGGGCCACTTGACTGGATTTGCCCCCCAGGCCTAAGGCTGCCAGCCCTCCCCTGTATGTATCTAACCATCCTGAAAGTTAAATGCATTTGGTTTTCAGTGATTAAAAAAAAGAATAAAAAGGTTGAGTTTCAGATCTGTAGAGGTAAAGTAAGCTGCTGTAAAATATATATATATTTTTAAAAACACTTAACAAGCCCGTGCTAAACCAAGTTCATCATGGAATCAAAAAAATCTTAAAATATTATCTGCCTCCTGACTGTCATTAAAATAATAAACAAATGGCAGTCTTATCCCAAGTATAAAATATACTAAAGAAACCGGTATATAAATATGTCTATGATAAACTGTTTTAAAGTTGTTTGACTTTTAACTGTCACTTTAAATATTTGCTAATGACAGATTGAACTCAATCATCAGACACACAGGTATCGCTCTTAAACTGTATAGTAAAGTAACTGGTGGTTATACTGATTGCATAAAAAAACATACTTGGGGTCATTTCCCTCCAGCAACCCCCATCAAACTTACATACATTGATTTATATTTGATATACCCTATATGACATATATATTCACATTTGTTCTTTGCAATGATCATGCATAATACTCTAGAATTATTCTGTGTGCTTTTGTAATTTTTCCATAGTTCTTTATAACAATTTGTTGCTGTATACTTACGCACACCAATACTGCTGTTTTTAGCTGTATTTAACCATTACATGATTCCAAATGTGCCTAGTATGGCATTACCGGTTTTGGACTTATATAACCTTGTGTGTTTCCGGAACATTAAGGTCATCCCTAGGTCATTTGGCATCCAAGTCCTTCGTGTTTGCCTAGCATCTTGGATAAATTCAATGTTTTTATTCAATCTTTTCATCGTCATGGAACTTTTAGTGATATAGATGGATATCCTGTATGGTTGATGGGACTATCAGGAGTCCTTTGGAGAACGGTACAAAGATGATCAGACAATGATAAGGCCTTTCCATTTTTTGTTTGGTTGAATCTTTGGCCGCATGGGTTATATGGAAGTACACAGTAACATATTTCTACATACGCTGTTTTTATTTACATTGGTGTGCTGAAACTTTAACTTTTTTTGTGGTTATTAGACGTATTGAGATACTGTTTTTGTTGCCATTTTGGAGCTGCATGGATCTTTTTTTGAGGATAGACATTCTGATGTGTTTTAAGGAACACGTAAAAGGTGAGTAGTAGATTAGTTGAGGTGAATTGAAGTCAACTGAGATGAGATTCATGTTTTATCTTACCAATTCAGTTTTACATTTGTCAGGTCCAAGGACCGTCACTTACCTTACACAGGGGACCCTCACAACCAGATCCATCCTCTGTCCCTGTTTGCAGTCATTGCACATTAGCGTGACCGCAAGGTATGCCGAACCCCCGGCCTCGAGTTGCTAGCCACCCGCTCATGGTGACTGCAACTACTTACAAGAGGTTTGGATGGTGGGGCCTACTCACAAGAAACGTTGCGCAATTGGTTGATACTCAGGGGGCAGGGGAAAGAGGGTGAAGAGTCTCTACTCTCTCTTCACAACATGGTTCAGGGGCAGTCCCCAGGTGTAAAGGGGAGAGGTCCTTGATCAGCAGCCCTATAAAAACCCCACACTCACCTTCTTTATTGCTTGCTTGTTGAGCTGTGGTGTCTGTTCTCAGTACCATTCCTTTGTGATTTGAATTATATCCTTTGTACTGACCTTGGCTTCTTCCCCTGGACTACCCGAATTGCTGTACCCCTACCTGGACTTGTGTACCCGCTTTTTGACCCTTTGTGGCCTTTCCTCTGACCTTTTGGACTGGAACTGACTACTCTTTTGCCAAACCCTTTTGCTGTGACACTTTTGGAATTCCCTTTTTTGCCGTCCATACTCCCTACCCTTGAACCTCACAACAATATAAAGAGACAAACCTGGTGAGTTTGCTTAGTGGGAACAACTCACTAAGTTTATCCTGCAAAATGTATAATTAAATGTTCATCTCACCTCAACTCACCTGCAATTCATTATTTAGTAACTAGCCCTCCAGACTTTATAGATATGCATTTTTCTACATATAAAAACCATGCCAGGGCCTTTACAAGGTCAGTTAGGAGTCTCCGTGCAGGGATAGATGAGGATAACTTAACCCAGAGGGGGATAACCGAATAGAAAAGTGCTTCTTTTATACATATGTATCAAAGTATTTCTCTTCAATTAACACTAAACTATATGAATGAAAAAAGTTTTCCCTGTTGAATCTGTATTGTCAAATGGAACAATTACTAAGCAACAGGTCAAAAAGAAATTAGGAATATTTCTGCTGCTACCCTTCAAACGCCTGCATTCTGTGCTCAGAATGTTCTCCATTTTTAACCACCAAAATGAACGTTATTCCAAATGTTCAAATTTCTATTATGCAACTGTCTTCAATAATGATTCCAAAAAAATTATCTTAAAGTTACGCTGGGAGAAAGAGCATCTTCATAGCGTAGCATCTATACAAATTGTGTTGACATTAGATAAAAATTAATTCTCCTACATGTAAAAATGAAATGAATTTCATTACGCTTATCGACAGAGGTTTATTCCTGCCAGTGTGGCACCACAGTCCTCTTGGTGGTTCTTTGCTATACTCACCCATGTTTTTTGACAATCAGGCTTCAACAGTGTTTAAATAACCCATGAATCTCCAGACTACTTTACATTACTACAGTAGTTTAATGTAAAATATGTCTTACATAATTTTAAAATTATATAGTATAGAGACTATCCATGCACATATAAATAACGTATGCTAATGAGATCACGGATGCCCGGGTGCTGTGTCGCTCCACAAATAGTAATTCAAAAAGAGTGTGTCACGCACTCACCGGTCTGAATTTATAAAGTTGGTCAATTTTTAATATGTACACACAGGTATTATTGACATTTCGGTTCACATTGTGAACCTATATCAAGACCATTTATATATACAATCCAAAAAATGCACGCACTCACTTTGGTCGATTTAATAACACAGTCAAAACATTGGTGCTCATGTAAAATACTCTTGGGAGTTATTAACCCCTTCGTGACGCATGGTGCTTGTGTCCCAAACGAAGCAAGCACCAAAACGTCACAATTTGTTCCTGGCCCCTGATCACAAGGTGATCGGTAGCCAGGAACACTACGGAAGAGACCCAGTCAGGGTCTTAATAGACCCTGTGGGTCCCTGCCAAAATATCGCGAGACCTCTGAATGTGGGTCGTTACGGAGGTGTGCCCGAACCCTAAAGTTTGCGATTTAGAGAAATGTAGCCAGTGCTTACTTTGCACACCAGCTACATTTCCCCCCTCAAAGTGGCCTCATCTGACAGGTGGGATCCCACTGCAAGTGCCCGAGCACAGCACATTGCGGGGAGCCGCGATTAGCTGTTTAACGCAGGTTGTACTGTGCCGTCCTAACGTCTTTTTAGGCACTAAAAATCAGGACGGCATAGTATGTCCAAATGTCATGAAGGGGTTAAATCGAGCAAAGTTATTGGAAGTCCTCTGAGTGCTTGCGTTTTTCGGATTGTGCTTGTGGAGCGGGGCAGCAGCCGGGCAGAGTAATCAAAACGAATGACAGGTTGAGTGTACTACTTTTGGATATATATATATATATATATACATATATATATATATATATATATATACATACAAATGTAGTTTAAAAGAAAAGATCACACTCACGGGGTCTTTAAAGAATCAACTGCGTAGTTTTATTCAATACATATCAAAACAAAGTTCTTAAAACCTATACTGGAAGCCTTGGGTCCTGCCATTCATGTGGATGATACTTTGACACACACCACCTACCAAAGCATTGTTGCAGACCCTGTACACCCTTTCATGAAAAGGGTATTCCCTGGTGACATTGACACCTTTAAGTAGGATAATGCACCCTGCCACAAAGCAAAAATGGTTCAGGAATGGTTTGAGGAAACCAACAATGAGTTCAAGGTGTTGATCTCAATCCAATCAAGCATCAGGGATGTGCTGGACTAACATGTCTGATTCATGGATGCCCATCTTGCAACTTGCAGGACTTAAAGGATCTGCTGCTAATGTCTTGGTGCCAGATACCACAGCACACCTCTATAGGTCTAGTGGAGTCCATGCCTCAATGGGTCAGAGCTGTTTGGCATCAAAAGGGGACTTACACAATATTAGGCAGGTGGTCATAATTGTATGGCCAACTCCACAAATTAAAATAATTGTCCTATACGGGGCCAGCAATCATCCTCTGGCCTCATTGAATCTTTAAAAAGTGGTCCCAAGTGACTGCGAGCTGGCTAGTTGCCCACAGTCACATTTAAAAATTAATTACAGGCCCCCTGGGGCCATGGCCAGTGCTATGCCAGCAGCCCAAAATAAATAAAATCAAAGTCTCTAATGTCCCTAAAGTCTCCAAGTCCCTAATGAGTAAAATAATGACCCCCCCCCCCCCCCCCGGGACTTGGCATGGAACTCTACCCCAAGTCCCGATTAAATAATAAACAATGACCCCTCTCCCCTAGCTTGGGGCATGCTATGACGCTTAGCACTGATTAAATTAAAAAAGCCCGCTTTCCCCTCCCCAATACATAATCAAATTAAATAAATAGATATAATTATTCCATTATTTTACATAATATAGACTTGAGCATAGTGTATCCCCAAGTCCTTGGTGGTTATTTTGTCATTTTTTTTTATTAGGGACTTGAGCTTCAACATCTCTGTGGGATGTTATTCCCCTACAGCAGTAAAAGAAAAATTGGGGGGCAAAATGGGGACTGTCCCTTCTAAATAGAGATACTTGGGAGGCATGCTAGTCAGAAAAAGAGCACCACTCCATCTTTCAATCTACTCTTCTCTCCTTTCTTTTCCTGTGTTTGTGAGAAGACATGTTTTAGGTTATTTTTATGAACAAGATGTAAATGTGGGTGAGATATGATGGCTTTTTACTTACTTATAAAAGTTGTTATTGTTGCTTTAGTTAGTGAGATTATATGTATGTTGCTGTTGTGTTGTTTCTGAGTAAATATTTGTTACAGTAGAAAGACCAAAGTTTAGATGTGTACGCATACATAATTTCTACGATTTGGTTAAACACCTACATAGCCTGTTGCCATGGCTATAATCAGGCGGGAGAAGGATGTGCAAATTGATAAAGTAGATAAGGTTCTTTAATTGACTACATGTTAGTACAGTGCACTAAAACGATTTAAGGTTTGATATTCTATAGCACGCAGAAAATTGGGCACACTGGATGGGCAAAATTATTATTGTGAAACATCTTGATTGCTATATCACTGAAAGCAGTATTATTGATTGCATGAAGATAAAAAGCCAGATACAAGAAAATATTGAATTATGATTTCAAAATTACGCAGCTAAAATGTATAGTCTGCAAATATCAAAATGGATCTACTGTGTTTATGTTGCTTGTGGGATGCTGCTGCCATCTATAGGCTTATATCCAAGATAATCTGACTGCTAATCGAGTGCATTTGAAGTTCACATCACAGTTCTGAAGAAGAATTAAAGCCTCCATAGCAACATTCAACAATACAAGTAAATGTTTGTCTGATTAACATGTCTTTTAAGCTAAATTTCTAGAATATATCACTCAAAAGCTAATCTATGGCTTTGGAAAGTCTCCCTGACACCTTCCAGGATCCCATGTCCAGTGGTGTATCCACAATAATTGTTCCCAAAACACCTTGCCAGTGCCATCTTTGATCGGTGCCATATTTTTGCTTAAACACATTTCCAGTGCCACCTGTGTGCCCAAAATTGCTTCCCAGTGCCAGCTCTGAGCCCAAACACCATCCCGGTAAGATATTTGTGCCCAACCATCCCAGTACCACCTTTGTGACCAAACACATTCCAGTATTACCTTTGTGCCCTAAAACATTCACAGTACCACCTTCGTTCCCAAAACAGCTTCCCAGAACCACCAGAACAGCTTCCCAGTGCCATCTCTGTTCCCAAAATGCTTGCCAGCTTGGAAACAAAAGGAGCAAATGGACTTAAAAATGAAAAACTGAGCCTCAAACACATCTCACCCGCTATAGACTGTGCGTACGCACGCACATCAATAGCTCTCCATCTCTCAACATGCTGCTTCATCAAATGACAGCCCCATATTGTTTGCTTTTTCAGCCTAGGGCTGAATAACCTTTAATAAAACATAAACGTGTATTCCATTCACATGAATAAGTGTACACTGCAAAAGGGAAGTAGCAATAAGGGAATTTATAGTAATTTTATCCTTTATTTTATTCATGATCCCACAGTTTCTCAATATAGTTTGTCTACAATGGTGCAATACTCTGGTGGTTTATCACAGGTACTACGTATATACACATAAATAAATGTACAGCACTTTTCAAATTCTGTATATTATGGGTGGATGATACTTGATCTGCTTAAACTTGTGTGAAATATGAACATTCAATATTTTAGTACTTTTTGTCTGTGTGCGTGATTACATCAACCATTCTTCATTTTACAAAGCATCCAATTTATTTTGTGTAAGTGTAAAAAGTAGACATTATAAAGGTTCAGTTTTTTATTCCAGTGTCAAGAAAATATATAACAAATTGTGATTGTGTTATGCATGCAACACATAGTTTCTTTAAAAGTGAAACAAATCTTCAGAATCTTGGTTTGCAATCTTTCCGATTCAGTTGGGTATTGTCCAACCAGGCCTGCACTAAAATCTCAAAGGTGCATCTTTTTTTCTGTCAGGAGAAAACAAAAATGTTCTATTGAACTTCATGGAAACAAAAATGTCAATATAATATTGCAGTATTGTCATAATCTTATAAAACCAAAAGCATGCTGGCAAGGTTCAGCTCTACTTGATGTCATAAGAATAAGGTGGGCTGAAATACTTTCAACCTTTTTAAAGTACCCTAGCGTAGGAATTTATATACTAGACGCCTTGGACAAATGTGTTTTTTTGGACAATAATTAGCTGAACGAATAAACGAGTGTGCGATGAAAGAAAATGTCATTAGTCCATTTGGGTCGACTCAGGAATCTCTGATTTACTATGTATTATAGTGATATATTATACAATAAAAACATTGCAAAACAATTTTTCATTGGCAGCTGTAACATGCCATAATAGCATGTATACTATTGAAAAATGAATGATTCTAATTTTTTTTAAATATGCTCTGACAGCATAAATGGTGCAATTACCACGTCAGTGAACACACCATGTCAGTGAACTCTTTAATAAAGTTGAAGTGTCTCTGCGTCCAGTCCCTGTGTCCGTGGGATTGCGCTACTGCGCATGTGCCCCACGGACAGCCGTTGCTAGGGCAACAGGGACGCTCATGGACACAGGGACTGGACGCAGAGACACATCACACCATAGCGTCCCTGTTGCCCTAGCAACGTCGGGGACATGCGCAGACCCGCCGCTTTAAGTTTCAAGTATCTCTGCGTCCAGTCCCATGTGTCCGTGAGCGTCCCTGTTGTCTACGTTGCTAGGGCAACAGGGACGCTCACGGACACAGGGACTGGACGCAGAGACACATCATACCATAGCGTCCCTGTTGCCCTAGCAACGTCAGGGACATGCGCAGACCCGCCGCTTCAAGTTTCGCCCGGCCACGCTAAGGTGGTAAGTAACACGGGGGGGACGGGGACATAAGGGGGCAACATAGGGGCAAGCACCCTGGCGAGGGGGGAGCCTTGAGGGCTGCCTCATCTTGATGGGAGTTGTAATCCCCCTGCTGCATCAATAATACACTCTGTCAACCTAAACATTGCTTTAACTGTGAATGTAAAGAATACAAAAAATTCAGAATACTGAAAAATTAGCAGACTTAAATGCAGTTATGTTGACTTGATGTAGATATAACTTTTCATCACTTTTTACTCTGTATATTTACAGTGTAAGTAATGTTTATACTGATCATCAAAACATATACGATAGAACCATTTAAGATTAGACTGACCCTCCCAATTATCAGCAGAAATGCAGGTAGGATCTAAACGAACACTATGTTTGAAGGAAGGAAAATGAGATTGAAATCAACCAAATTGCCATTCCCTAAAATAATTTAATGGGACAGTGCCATCTCGCTTACTGTCTGCATCTTTACGTTATATATGTAAAATGCACCATTATAATTTAAAACAATTTACAGTTCTCATGTCGTTTCACATGGCAAATATTTTTACCTCGTAATTTAGTGACCTCTAATAAGCAGGGCTTGGAGAGACAGACAGGACTTTTGATATATATCAACATCAATAAATCCATTCCATTTTATTTGCAGTTGTTAGGAGATAGGGGGCCAGATTTATCAAGCTAAAACAGGTGCTAATTTGTAGCAAACTGCCTTAGCATGCCATTGGTTAGCATGGTTATAACTACAATGTTAGCACTTTTTCCTCATATAGCTCTAGCTTTGTCTTGATAAATACAATCCAGTTTCTTTTTCTTTTCATGGTACTTATCTATAGGTGAAACTATCGATTTAAAATGGGTCTATTATCAGAAAACAATGTCACATGAACGAATACAGTATAAAAACTGTCTATTATGTTTTGATCATTTTTATTGTAAATCATTGAGCAATATTTCAATATTTGACTCTACTCAGATCTATAACTAACCATTAATAGTTAGAAATCAGCTATTAATAGCGGAGTGAGAAAAAAAATTCCAACTTGCCTCTCTGTCTAATGCTTCCCAAGTTCTTATTTATTTGTTCTTTTTGTAATTGTATCTAGTTTAGAAAATGGGGTCTTTAATATTTCACTAAAAGGTGAGTTGCAGGTGAGCTGAACATTACATCTAATTGACTTAACTATGTATTTTGTAGGAACAAATCTGGTGACTTTATACACCCAGAAGAACAGAGTTGGTCCTGCATGAATCATTGTAAAAACAAACAGAGTTTTTGAAGATGTAACTGTGTATTTTCCATTGCCAATTCTAGCAGGTGAAGCTCACCTAGTCTGGTCCTCCACCATGTGTGGTAATAGTTTGTAATATGAAATGTTTAGGTCACCTGCAACTCATCCTTTGCTGAATACGACCTAGTTGGGGTGTTTCACTAAACTGATCTCTTTAGTCAATTGCAAAAACAGGCATTGGTAGACTAAATATAGGCAAGTATTTGCCTAAGGGCCTTATTTATGACACACAACTATGTTACTTAAGAATAAAAGTGCTAAAATAGTAGTAATAACCATGGAAACCAATGGAATGCTATGGCAGTTTGAACCATTCTTTGCACTTTTTAAAAAAAAAAATAGCACATTTTTTTTGTCTTGAAAAATCTGACCCTATTTGCCTAGCTGTATTTTGCAGTTCATTTGTCAGTTCAGTTTTAGTGAACTGTGTTCAAATATGTAGGATGCAAAAACATTAGTTTAATTATCTTTAGTATTATTAAATCGCTTATACTTATTTAATAACAAAGCTTTTGTAAGATATGTCCATTTTAATCTTAATTACATTAAGAAATATATTGCCATGTTAAAAATTGAGTTTTTTTAAAAAGATTTTTTTCATATATGTCAAAATTAGCAGCATATTATTCCAAATAAAAGCTTTTAATTTACTCTACATTATACATTTCCTTGTTGTATTTCCCACCCCATTTACTTACTGAAAAATGTTGAATAAAAAATATCAGTGGGAAAAAAAAGTAGCTGCATAGTAAAAAAAACAAAAAAAAAAACTAGCTGCCTCTAAAATACTAATTAGGCACTTTTCAGACTTTTTATAAATCCCAACACTTTTCAGTGCAGGAGAGATATCCCGACACTAATCAGAACCTGATTTTTTATACATTGGCTGCACAGGTGCAATGAGCCCAAGTACAACCAAAAGGTGCCACTAGCCACCAGGATAGTCCTAAAAATTGTCTGGAAGTCCTGCCACTAGCCACCAGGGAAAAAGCTAAGTGCTGGGGGCTGATTAATGGCAAATGTTAGCAAATTATTGGGCAAATTGGCAGGGGAATATTAATGGCAAATAATACTGGCATAAAATTGGGCAAATTGGCAGGGGCATACTAAATGGCAAATACTGGCATATTATTGGGCAAATTGGCTGGGGCATATTAACCCTTTAAGGACCAGGGATTTTCCTGGGCCAAGGACCAGAGCGTTTTTCAATTTTTAATACGCGGTTTTTGAAACATAATTTTCCTCTCTCTCATTTAACGTACACATACAAGTTATATGTTGTTTTTTAAAGGACAGTTAGAGCTTTCTTTTGATACCCTATACATAAAAATGATTTACATTTTAGTATTAAAAAATACATATAAAAGAGGAAATTTTTGAGGAAAAAAAAGTTTTTCCCCATTATTTTCCCAATAATACGCTACATAACTAGTGCAACACTAACCCACTTATCCCCCCTAATTAACTCACTAATAAAAAAGAAAAATATTGGTTCCCAAACCCCCCATAACAAAAAAGACAGAAAAAAACTCTGAAGAGTGCGATGTCAGATCAGTAAAAATCATGCAACAGGCATGCAGGGGTTACATTTTATTAAATTAATATATTAAAATTACCTTTATTTATTAAAAAAAACTTTATAAATTGTAAAAATAAAAAAATCAGTTAAAAAAAAACTAAATGAGGGCCATAAAGTGGAAGGAAACTGATCACAGTTAAAAACTGTGATCAGCAATGAAAGGGTTAATTTTTTTTAATTTTTTTTTTTAACCTCTGTATTTAATTAATTTACTTTTACTTACAGGTCACTCTCTGTGCTTCACTATAAGAATGTGAAGCACAGAGAGTGAATTAGAGGAAAAGTCAGTGTGTGAACACACTGACTTTGCCATCTAATTTGCATGTTATCGCGGTGATCACGTAATCACCGCGATCACATGCCCGGAAATGCACCGATCGGGTCCAGGAGCTTTGCCTCGGGTGCGAGGCTTAGTCCTGGACCCGTTGCAGACTAGCTGGCGGTGCCCACGGAGCGCACCGCCGGCTAGACTGCATGACGAGTTAACTCGTCATAAGGTCGCTAATGCGGCGGCTCTTATGACGAGTTAACTCGTCATAAGGTCGGGAAGGGGTTAATGGCAAAATAATACTGCCATGATATTGGGAAAATTGGCAGGGGCAGATTAAATGGCAAATACTAGCATATTATTGGGCAAATTGGCTGTGGCTTATTAATGGCAAATAATACTGGCATATTATTGGGAAAATTGACTGCGGAATATTAATGGCAAATAATATTGGCAAAGTGTATTTAATGGGGTGATGGGGGCATGTAAATGGGGTGACATGGGATGGCAGAGGAGAGACAGACAGGGATGGGAGAGGAGAGACAGAGACCTGGGAAATGAGAGGAGAGACAGACAGACATGGGAAAGAAGAGGATACAAAGAGGGACATGGGAAGGAAGAGGAGAGATATGGACATGGGAAGGAAGAGAGACAGATTGACACGGGGAGTGAGAGGAGTGCAACAGACATGGGAAGGGAGAGGAGCGTGACAGAAGGACATGAGAGAGAAGAAAAGGCAGACGGACATGGGAGAGAGGAAAGACAGATGAACATGTGCCCCTCCAGAGATCAGACTCTGGATCCGCCCCTGATGCCTATTCTATCTGGGTTCTACAAGTTCTAAAGGAACATGTTGTACATTTTGTACTCTTGTATTCTATTTGATCTGAGTCATTGCATTCCACTACTATTTTCTCCCATAATGCTACTCTCTTATTGCAATATCCAATTTTCTAAAAACATGTGTAGATAACCTGCAACCCTTCCTCTTCTTGTTGCAACCATTTAATTAAGTCTCTGTGCCTTATGTTTACTAATCCTGTGTAGTGTACATATGGTTTAAGAACACAAGCAAAGAGATCATACTGTTCATTTATTACAGGATCTTACCTCTGGTTTGGCATTTTCTGGATTTTGGCAAATTTGGTGGTCGTTGTCTGAGTATGTGCAAGGTTTGAGAGAAACATCGACAACTATTAAGTATTTCATACCAGCCACTACCTGCAAAGTAATGAAAGCATTACCCCATGTCAGATACATCAACAATGTATATTATGACCAGTTACAGAGAAATTCTTACTGATTGAAGTTATTGATAAAATCACGTACCTGTTTTTTGGCAGAGACAATCCTGTTGACTTTGAAAATGAGCTCACTATTGCTTTGTCTGTTGTATTCAGCTGTAGCAAAGTCCAAAGCATTCTGAACACCTTCACTTTTTACATCTGCCGTGCTCCACCCTCCCAAAAGTTTGGGTTTCGTAACTGCAGTGCCTGCATTTTCGTCATTCCAGCCTCCCATACGCCTCTGTCTACTTTGCTGATCTGGGGAGCAGTGTGCAAATGCAGCTAAAATGACTACAGCACTTAACTTAAATAAAATATCCATTCTTACTGCTTCTTCTGTTATGCTTGTTATCCTTCTTTTTCTGTGACTCCTTCTGTCTACTCCTATCCAAGAATGAAGAAAATAGGCTGAGTCAAGTGTATAAGTAGCAGGACTCCACAGCGCTTGCCAAGGCATTCTCTTAAATTACATCCTGGAAGGCAGCCAACAACAACTAAAAAGAAATGTCAAGGAAAAAAAAACTCCGAAATTGCGCAATAGGGTTGTGACAAACTGTTTGTTCCTGCAGGCAAATTAGAAGTCGTGTTTGTTTGTTTTCTTAAATGTTATTAGAAAAATATACACATCATTTTCTAGTTTTCATGACATGGAAGGTTAAAATGCACCACTCTGTTGGCCTAAGACATACCCGGGAGATTAATACAGAGAGCAAGACAGGAAATCATATTACACCTTGTTATCAGTCTGCACACAGCAGACCTTAAAGAGACCTTGTCAACCTCAACACTGCTTATACTGTAACTGTAGAGAATACAAAATGATATACACATTGTGTTAGCAGAATTACAAGTACATGACTACATTAGGAGAAACATGTTTTAAAGGGACTGGATCACCTAAACATTGTTTTACTGTGAATGTAGACGATACAACATTATTTCAAATGATCTGTAAATTGTGTTAGCATACTTGCAAGCAAATGCCTAAAATAGGAGAATGTGTCTGTGGAGTCTTCTGTTTATGACATCACCTGCTGCATGATATGCAAATGAACTGTTTTTTTCATGATATCATAAACAGGAGACTCCACAGACATTTAAAATACATTATTCTCCTAATTTATGCTTTTGTTTGCAACTTTGCAAACACAATGAATAGATCATTTTCAATCAATTTGTAACCTCTACATTCACAGGAAAAACTATGTTAAGGTGATACAGTCCCTTTAAGATTTCCAGGGACAGTCAGATCTGCAACCACAACAGAGTTAAATAAATAAGTTCAATCAATGGGTCTGTAGAGTGACCACATTCCCAAACTGCCATTCAGGGACACTTATTTTCTAACTGACGTGCATGAGTGGATTGCATCAAAGTTATGCTTGAAACATATCTTCCAGTGCATTTTTTCAGTATTTGTGTAATTTGCCCAATAATATATCAGTGTTATTTTGCAATTTAATGTGCCACAGCCAATTTGCCCAAAAATATGCCCGTGTTATTTTGCCATTTAATGTGCCACAGCCAATTTACCCAATAAAATGCCAGTGTTATTTTGCCATTTAATGTGCCACAGCCAATTTACCCAATAATAGGCCAGTGTTGTTTTGCCATTTAACATGCCACAGCAAATTTGCCCAATTATAGGCCAGTGTTATTTTGCCATTCGTAAGCCACAGCCAATTTGCCCAATAATATTCCAATGTTCTTTTGCCATTAATATGCCAGGGTTCTTGTGCTCAATATGACGTACTGTCATATCCGGTCATAATGATTTTTTTTTTTAAACTTTTTTTCCCCCCATCAGATGCGGCTGCCGAGAGAAAAGTTGAGAAGGGATGCCGGACTCACGGGTGTCACCCCCCTGGGAAAGTGCCCAATTTGCCCATTGGTTAAAGCGGCCCTGACTGAGTTGCAGCTCATTCCGAGCCACTACATTGTCTCTGAATGGGGGTGCCGGGGGACCCGGGACGGAGCCTCCAAATTCAGGACTGTTGCAGGTGTTCCAGGACACGTGGTCACCCTATGTGTCTGTGGTGTCTCATGTCTCTGACATCACCTGTGACTTGATATGCTTTTTTTTTTTATATATATATATGACTTGAACTGCATTTCAATGAGAAATGTGGAATTGGCACACCATGCCATAGATGGTCATAAACAGGAGACTCCACAGATACGTTTAAAACATATTCTTCACCTAATTAAGCGATTTGCTTGCAATTTTGCTAACACAATGAATAGATAATTTTCAATCATTTTTTATTCTCTTCATTCACAGTAAAAACAATTATGAGATTATACAGTCCCTTTAAGACTTCCAGGGACAGTCAGATCTGCAAATGTAGACAACCACAAAAGTGTTAAATAAATAAGTACAATCAACAAAAGCAAACTAGATCCAGGTGGTCTCTCCACTCCAAGCCGCATGAGCACATTGTCAGCAAATATCCATCTGGATAAAAATAGATATTTTAGGCTCCTGAGATCAAAGATAACAGACGGCAGATTCTGTGAAGATTTCTTGTTAAATATTATGAATTGTAGGGACTTAAATATTATTTAAAAAGTAAAAAAGAGTAAAACTACAAGAAAGCTTTCTTGGGGTGTTATCATTAAGGATTTTGTCAACTAATATATTGGACACAGATCTTGATAAGTGGCTTGTAAATGATATAGATAACATAGAATATCTTCTTGTGGGCCAAGATGTTAAACCTTTCAGTTTAACTGTTGAGGACAAACCTATTTTGAACAGAGAGGTTTTCAACTATTTAAGGATAAAAAATTACCTCTCAAAACATGTATGTCAAAATAACACACTCTGAGTACATGCCTTTCAAACACAGCCCTCTAGGGCCATGTCCCAAAAGTGGTATGGACTGCAAACGCAAAGAGGTCTTTTGTCATGTTTTTGGGCTGACAGGAAAGCCAAATGAATCAGTAAAGATCTAAACGTGAGCGTAGCAGTTCAGAATATGCTAAACAACTGCCAATGATTTAATAAAAAAATGCAGGACTGAACAATAGCCAAGCCTGCCTATATTGATCCTGCTTAATTTAATGGAAGATCTACAGATAACAGTCTGGATGAACAAAGGAATCAGACACCTCGTAGATTTACAAGGAGGCTCTGAGCTGAGAATATTTCGGGACCTTAAAGCAGATTTCCATCTAACTGAGCAGGACGTTTTTAAAAACATTAGAATAAGGTTTGTTTGTTTTTGAGAAACTCACTACAAGTGACTTCCCCGCACAGGATGGTGGAAGAGGTAGGGAAGATTTGAAGTCAGGTTAACTATAAACAGATTGTTAAAAAGTGTTACAACCTTATAAGAATGCCAAACGCAGAACGCCCTCAACCTGCATTAGGAAAATGGGAAACAGAGATGGAAAAAGGATTTTTGGGAAGGACTGGGACAAATCTTTAACTACTGCATATAAAAAATATTCACTGTTTAAATTTGAATGAACTACATTATAAATTAGTAAACAGATGGTATCTGGTACCCTCCACAGTTGTGAAAATGCATCCAGAGGTGTCAACCAAACTGCTGGAGACTTTATACATGTATAGTAGCAATGTCCAATAATAAAACCCCTGTGGGCAAAAGTGTCTGGTTTTCTGAGAGACTATTTGGGGCTGGACTGGGAATTGTCTCCAGCCGGAGCCCTTTTACACCTCGAAATTCCTCAGATCAGTAGGAAAGGGACAAAAATCCTGTTTCTTATCTCCAACTAAACTTTCGATAGCCAAAAACTGGAGATCTGGAAGAGTGGTTGAAAGAGAGATGATTAGGGCTCAGGTGGCACAGCAATACAGGATGAAAAAGGGAATAGCCTATCAGAATCACCAAGAAGGAGAAATAACAACATTTTGGCAGAGTTGGGCTTTAGTAACTTATAATTAATCCATCTTAACTGGCGAGGATTAGGATGCGGGGAAATATTACAAAAAGAGGGATACAAAGAACACCACAATATGAACATCCTTTCATCCTTTTTGGCTTCAGTGTGGTCCGCCAAGTGTGAGCCACCAGTGCATCAGCACAGTTGTATGTTTTGTAAGTTTATATGTATGCAAGTCATAGATTTTGACCTTTACACAAATGTATATGTGATAATTTATGGATAGTTATATTAACAAGTAAGAATTAAATGGTTATGGTAATATTAGAAAGAAAAAATTATATATATTATATGTCGGGATTCATTTAAAAAGCAAGGGAGCACTTTTAGTTAAACACACACATAGCTAAAGTAGCAAAAAAGCTATTGTCCCAAACGGACATCAAAACAAACAAAACCATTGTCCTGAAGGGTTTGACTTGGAGGCACCCAGAAAAACCACCCTTTTTGTGGGACTAGTGCAGGTAGGTCATGCAGTGTTTTGTTTTTACAATCTGTTTAAATGTATGGCTTTATTCACGGAATGCAAATATAATGGGTACACTTTTTACAAATCATTGTTTATTTTACATGTGCCTTAGAGGGGGGAAAAAAGACAAAAACAGCAGAAATGAATGGCTCATGCGTATAGAGGGCTATGAGTAAGAAAAATGTCGCTGTATATTTATATACACTAAGATATAGTGTGCCACTTAAGTGAGGCAATACTGGAGCTATACTGTAGTCTGGCTAACTATATTTTGATAAGACCCATATTGTGCTACTGTGACTGATATGGTAATGCTACACAGAGAGGCTGAGACAGAGGCATCCCTAGTGGTGGCATAATGGGGCTGAAGCCCTGAATGTGCAGGTGTGTAGTCCCAAGTGCATACTTTGTTGGATGTAGGTGGTACAGGGGACATGACTTAAAGGGAGTAAAGTCTTTCCCCTGACCAGCCTGCAGACACCAGTGCTTGATTTGGGTGCCACATTAGCAGCTGCAATCTGATCTTGTGTAAGATTTTCAGACCGTTCCTGCACTCTGAGTCATCAATTTGCACAAGGATCACAAGGCAGACCTGACTGAGGTCTGAAAGTGTTACACACAGCCTGTGCAGTCCCTGAAGGTAGGTGGCGAGAGACATTGGGAGGGAAATAGAATGGCAGTGGGTAGAGAACCTACAAGGGGAGTATAGAGGAGCAGGGCTGTCATCAAACATTTTGGTTCCTGGGTCCTTTCCATGATTAACCCACATCCCTTGCCATATGGCACTTGAAGCAGCACCCAGCTTGCATCCCAAGATCTTCAGGTATGCTTTCTTTCTCGTACAGCCATTGAGCAAGTGATCAAGGATTGTAAATTTGGCTGATGTTTTTCATGGACTCTCTTTCAATTGGGCACTTTTCCAGCCACTCACAGCATACTCTAGTTGCTCATTAACCAAGGTATGACACTTTCTAGGAGTTGTAAATAGGATCTCATCATTGGATTCCATTAAATTGTTCAGCTCTAACGATGCTAAGCTCTTACAGCACATGGAAGGGGGCCAGGTTCAATGTAAGCTCTCTTCCTCTACCTTCAAAACGATGATTGCTTCTATTATTCAGTTATCTCAAATAATTAAAGCTCATTTGAAGATGAATTGTCTTTGTTATCACTTATCTGATAAAGTATAACACAGAGAGCAGCTATAACAAAAGAAAATAATGGAAGTTTAGATAAAGTCATCATTAAATATGTAACAGCATGAAAGTGATAAATTAGTAGGAAATAATGCTGGTTTGATCGAGGGCTAGCATATCTTTCATGGGAATCATAGGCGACAGGCTTATTTGGTAAACATCTGCCCTTTATTTTTCTAGGATTGCACTGCAGTTAACTGCAAATCTCTCATTTTGAGCGACTCCCAAAACCTCAATAAAGACAGTATTGCTTTAACACGAATCATAGTATACATACCATACCTCCCAGCTTTTTCCACCGGTGAATTAGGACGCTGAGGGGGAACGCTTGAGAGGTCAAGTGCTGTCACTTGTCCTGAACTTGCAGCGCTGTTACACAATGCACAATGCTGCGCATGGAAGAAGGCATTACGGTCCTGAAAAAGCAAAATATGGGTAGAGCTCAGCAGGAGAGACCCCCTATAAAATACTACATGTTATCATGATGGCAGCCATTGTTGGAATCCAAAGTAGACAGGAGATGAATATGAAGTAAGGAAAAGCAATGTCAGTAAAAGGAATCCAAACAAGACAGAAGCATATTCAGGAGAAGCAAGGTCGTCAACTGGAATAAACAGCAAGACAGTCACTAAGAAAGGGTGGACCAAACTATGAATATAAACCTCTATTACAGGCACAGAGCAAGGGAAATTAGCCCTATTTAAGTCATCCTTAGACAGTCACACCTCCCAGGGTAATCAAAAGGCCATTGGGGTAAATTTTTTAAAAATATGTAGTTTCACTTTAAACAGAACTACTATTCAGAAGCTGTGCAGATCAGATGGAGGAAGTGTGGTGGTGGCCATTATGGAGCCTGGGGGAGGTTTCAGGATCGAATGGGGCTCTAACCGGCAAAGCACCTGGTAGAAGGCAGCTGACAGTGGGGACACGCAGTGGGGACACGCAGTGGGTCCTTGTGAGTTGGAGGAAAGACATCCATCTTCAGCAGTGGATGGATGAAATCACAGCCCTCACTGGTCCCAGCCCTACCATTGGATGGATTTCAAAATCAGTCAATGTAATGGCTGGGACCAATTGTCAAAATTTGTCAACGTCATATTACAGTTATGTTGCTGCATTTCAAATATAAAACATATAGATGTGGACGTCCCTGGTATCTCCAAAATATGAACTTATTACCTTTTAGCGAAAGAGACAGCAAAACTAAATCAACACCTGTTTAATGGAAACTTTGTATCTATAATTTGGCTCAAATATTTCCTGTGATCGTTTTCTCTTCTTTTTTGCCCTCTTTTTCTGTTTTGTCTTAAATTATATCTATACACATTAAATCTTGAATTTAACTAAAAAAAAGTGTCCATGATCTAAAGAATAGTGTATAAAATGTACTTTTTGCAAGTGACAATGTACAAAGTTTAGAAACAGTTTGTCACCATCCTTCAGATTGTTTTGTAAGTTTAACTTAAGTTCACATCAAATGAACATCTGGATTTTATATCCAGTGACGTTTGGAAATTATTCTTGAGCCAGTTCTGGACGGAGTCAGATGTAGCCAGTCCATGCCAGGATTGCACAATTTTAGCCTTTCAGAACATTTAAACATCTGAATCATATCTCTAAGAGGAGACTATTCCAAAGGCTTTGGAGTTTAAACTGTACACGCACATGCTGTACGGGACTGTAGGAAATGTTACCTTCAACACTACCCTTAACCTACAATAGATTACATCATCGATACCAAGTAATACATGGATTTCTAGTTCCTTTACTAAGTTCAGTTGAAGTTAGCTTGGCATTTTTTTTGTCAGGGTTCTTGTTGTTTTTACATTTTTGAATTGTGAGTGTTAACCCCTTAGTGACAAGACATTTTCACCTTGACTTTCCCTTGGTGACAATGGCTGTTTTGACATTTCTAGGGTGTTTGTGTTTAGCTGTAATTTTTTTCTTTCTCACATACAGTACCCACACAAATTATATGTTGTTTTTATCGTCATAAGAAGGGCTTTCATTAGATACCATTATGTTCATCATATCTTATAATTTACTACAAAAAAAATCATAAAATATGATGAAAAATTTAAAAAAACCCACTTTTTCTAACTTTGATCTAAAATATAATTTACACAAATAAAATCATTAAAAAAGACCCCATCTAAATAGTTTCTAAATGTTCTCCCGAGTTCAAAAATATGCATGTTTCCATATTTTTCAGTATTTTTTTGCGAGTTATGGGGCAAAAACCAAAAATAGTGTTTTTTGTTTTTTTCCTATATTGATCTTTTGACCCCAACCCGAACCCAAAATGTAACCCTAACACTAAATTTAACCCCAACTCTAATCCTTATTATATCCCTTAATATTTTTTAACTTTAATTTAATTTTAACCCTATCCCTTATGCTAAAAAATATTTAATTTTAACCCTATAGGCTAATATAGCTAAATAACCTGTGTTTAATTAATTAAATATGTATTTTAAATATTTTCCATTGCAATGCTACTAAACTACCACTAGGGGCAGTCAAGTAGCATATTCAGAGCGACGGAAGTGAAGTTACTTTCACTTCCGAAGCTCAGACCGGCAGAGGGGTTAGCCATATTGACGGAGCAGCATGCTCCGTCAATATGGCTCCCCACGATCGCTCCGTGGGGCGATCGTGGGGGTCCCAAAATAGAAATTTCGGTGCTGGCTATTGCCTCGATGTCGAGGCAATAGACCAGCACTGTTAAAGCGGTTTTCGCGATCGTTGATCGCGAAAACCGCTTCATTCACTGCAGGACGTGCCAGGCACGTCCTTTGTCGTTAAGGGAGTTTCTCCCAGGACGTGCCTGGCACGTCCTTTGTCGTCAAGGGGTTAAATGTTAAATTAAGCTGAATTAAATTATCCAGTAAGCTTTATTTTAGTTGTTGAAGAGGGAGTAATGCTATTCAGTTGAGGAGAGGTCCATTACCAGTTCATTTCAAACAACTGTGGGAGGCACTACGCCTTAGTGACATGACTTTTTTTGGCTTGTCTGATGCTTGTTGACATGGGCTGTTATAACATTTCTGCAGTGTTTGTGTTTTGATATAATTTATTTCTCTCTCTCATTTAGTGTATGCACACAAACTACATGTTATTTTTATCAGCATAAGAAGGGCTTTCTTTTGATACCATTATTTTGATGATAGCATATAATTTTATATCAAACAAAAAAAAATGGCAAAACAAATTTTTAAAAAAATCTGACTTTTATTTGAAATATTGTATACTCATCTACAAAAGACAACAAAAAACACTGCAAAATAGTTTCTAATGTTCATCCTGAGTTCAGAAATAGCCCATGTTTTATGTTTTTGTCCTTTTTGTATTCAAGTTACAGGGCAAGAACTATAAGTAGTGCAAAGCTATTTCAAAATCCACACTGTAACACTGATATCTTAACTAAATCCATGAATGACCCCCCACATGTACATATTTTTCAAAACTAGACAACTCAGGGCATTTAACTTGGGGTATTTTGACACTTTTCATGTAGCCTTTTTACCACCAACCTTTGCCAAAGTTTGCAGCAAAAAAAGAAAATGGTGATTTTTCAGACAGATTGCAATTCAGGTAAACATTTCCTGAAAATGTGAAGGGGTACCACCAAGTAACACCTCAAAATGTGTTCATCAACATCACCTGAGTACAGGGATACCACCCATGCATAGGTTGATTTGCTTTTTGGGGGGCTAAAAGGTGACATTTGGGCGGTGCACATTTTGGATTTCAGACTTGGAATTTTGATATGCAGAAAACCTGCACCCATGTCCCATCTGAAACATTTTTGAAGCCAGCCATTATCTTTTACCCCTAAAACCAAATATTTTTGAAAACTAGACACCATAGGGTATTTCAAATGGTGGTATTTTAACACTTTCCATGCACTAATTCTACCACCATCCTATGTCATATTTTTGGGTAGTAATTTTTTTCACATCGATTGTGCTTCAGGCATGAATTCGCAGATCCTGTTATATGTCATTGCCAAACAACACCTCAGTATGTGTTCATCAACATCTCCTGAGTACAGGGATACAACCCATGCATAGGTTGATTAGGTTATTTGGGGGCTAAAAGGCCACATGTGAAAGTTTCACATTTTGGATTTAAGACTTAGAATTTTGATATGCAGAAAACCTGCACCCATGTCCCATCTGGGACATTTTTGAAACCGGCCACTATATTTTACCCCAAAAAAACATATATTTTTGAAAACTAGACACCCTAGGGTATTTCAAATGGTGGTATTTTAACACTTTCCATGCATTCTTAAACCATCCTAATTCTTCCACCATCCTATGTCAAAGTTTGGGCAGTAATTTGTTTTTAAATCCATTGTGCTTCATGCATGAATTTACAGATCCTGTTATATGTTGCTTAGCAACATCTCCTGAGTACAGGGATACAACCCATGCATAGGTTTGTTTGGTTGTTTGGGGGCTAAAAGGTAAAATTTGGAAGGTGCGTATTTCCAACTTGGAATTTTGAGATGTAGTCAGCCTGCGCCCATGTTTCATTTTGTTGCTTATTATTTATTATATGTACCTCATTTAAGGACTTTGCAAATCCTTAGCTTTTTTTTAGCTCATTGGAAAACCATATTTAGTTGTTTCTATTTTTTCCTTGAAAAATAAATAAACAAGGCAATCTATTTGTTAAAGGTTCTTAAACACAATGCTGAATATAAAGTTGAGATGTAATTCTGGACAAAACAATAAGGATGATGGGAATAGTCATAATTTTGAGTTCAATCATGCTGATTCCGACATACTGGATGGGAAAAGTTGGATTGGCAAAAGCAATTCTATTCCACATCCGTACCTGGCCAACTATATACTGATGGGACTGAAAATACCACCCCCAGCTTTTGTCTAGCTATATACAGACAGGAACTATGATGAACCATATTATGATACAAAGGGAAAAGAAAAATGTTGGTGCACCAAGCTAGTCACAGGCTCAAATAATGTAAATGTATAAAATGAAGCTTACCCAACAAGTGTGAGCATGCTGCAAATACAGTGTGATTGGCTGTAGAATGTATACAAAAAAAACTAAAAAAATGTCTGCGCTTCTCACCCTTATAAAGTTGGTAACAAATATATAAACATAATATAAATGAGAGGTTTTGGTTATATGAATTGGTCAAAGCATAATTAAGCTCACCCACCACTAGATATGAAGTGAGTGTAGATCTCACCCTATTGAGAGTGTGCCTTCACATGGCGGGTGAGCTTAATTATGCTTTGGCCAATTCATATAACCAAAACCTCTCATTTATATTATGTTTATATATTTGTTGCCAACATTATTAGGGTTTTTTTTTACTAATATTCATACTAGGAAACAAGCATGCAACCCAAAGGGTTGAAAAGAATCTAAGACACATATAATTATAACTTGAGCAATTGCACGAGTTGGATTTAAGTGTTACCCAGTGGCAAATAATATAATAAAATATATTATCAAATAAAAAAAAAAGGACTGTATTGACAATTCATTGCCGATTAATGCATCTGAGTAAAGGACCATAAAATGTTACAAACAAAAATATACATCAAAAATAGATCTCAAACAAAAAAAAAACATTCCTGTAGCTCATAAATAAAACTAATGTATCCCATTAGGGGCTATCAATTAACTTTCATTCCTATCAAGGAGACAGGAGTACTGGTGTTCACTTAGAGACTAACTGTCTTGATCATTCTTGTAAATATTTTTCTTACTTGCGGACAGCTGCTGAGTAAGTTATGTGGATATAAGCTGTTAGTGTTTTTGTAGGTGCTAATATTGCTGACAATGTGCCTTCCTGTCGTTTAGTCAATACTTGTACAACATATGTCATGAACTACACAACAGTTTCTAGGCTTAGTGTTATTAGAGCATGTTTAAAGAATTATGGTCAAACTCAAAAACTTGAAATGAGTTAACAAACTGAGAATGGGGCAGCTAATGAAATGAGACAGGGTAAGGTTTAGAAGGTGCAACGCGATGTTGAGGATAGTGTGGTCATGGAGGATCCAGGGCCTCTTTCTTCATTCCCCTGCTTCTCAACTGTTAATTTAGCTCTACTTCAACATTTTGAACATGCGAAATCCCCTTGCAATATGCCTTTGATATAGCTACCTCAGAAGGAATCAACTCTACAACTATGAAAAACTAACTATTGTAGTGTTAGCCCTGTGAGCTATGATACCATCCACACATTCACCCTTCAAATATTATGAATCTACCACAACACCATCATCAGCAATAACTGAATAGAAACCCCCTGGAAGAAGTGCAGTGTTTCGCCTACCTGGGAAGCATCATCAACCAGCAGGATAGCACTGATGTAGACACAAAGGCAAGGATTGACAAAGCAAGAGCAGCCTTCTTAGAGCTCAAGAAAATCTTTGGCAACAAAGATTCCCCTTTTAATCTCCAACGTGAAGTCAGGATTACTGTATAGAGTTGAAACCTGGAGAATAACTAAAAAACAACCATCTGGAAGATCCAGACCTTCATCAACAGCTGCCTTTATATGATTCTCCAGACCCTCTGGCTGGATACCATCGACAAGACCAGCCTTTGGGAGAGAACCTGCCAGACAGGCACTGAAGTGGAACATTCAAGGCAAGCAGAGAAGACTCTGTCCAAGCAACACATGGCAAATCTACTTCAAGCTTGACACCAAAAATATGGACTACACCTGGAACCAGCAAAAGAGAATGTCCCAGGACAAAGGATTCTGGAGATCTGCAGTTTATGGTCCATACCTTGGTAGGGGTGAAGGACATATGTAAGTGAATAACCGCAAAATCAATTTCAAGCCTTCACTTTGAATCACATAATCTAATAAATTCACTCAAAACCCTTAACCCCAAGCTCAAAGGGCTTTAATTGTGAATACAAGCTTTGCTTTCCTGTACAAAAGCACATAAATGCCATAGCATGGGTTCTACTCTAGACAGTTTGCATATCAAAGCTGGGTGGTTTGATGGGGAGCAGGTAGTAAACACTTTTCAGAGAGGTAGATGCTGAAGGCAGTTTACTATGGCCCTGGTACTAAGCATGTAGCTGAAAGCACTAAGCATGGGTATGCTGTGGCTTCTTGTTTATCCTTAATTTAACTTGGAAGTAACTACGGACATTTGTTTGTCTGAAAATACTAGCTCTCTATTGATTATCTTTTTTTTAACATTAGGCCTAGCCCCCACTGATATCAGTAGGCCTCAGTAGAGATCATTAGCACTACAACACTACAAAATATATTTTATCAAAAATAAAGTACTTCTAGCAACATGCATGTACATTGGCTACATAAGATAAATTATGAAGCAAAATGGGCTACTAAACTAATTCCTCTTGAAACTATTACACAATGGGTATCACGAAGCAGCTTTTAAGTGGGGTTTAAGCATCGGTAAACACTGATCTAGCTTAAGACAGCCTATTTTGACTGTTAAAAAGTAAACAAATCCTTTGAATTGTTTTTTGAAGAGAGTTGTTTGAGCAATGCACATATTAACATAAAATATTTATACATAGTGATCCCATGTGATCATCAACTTAGTTTAAGTATAATATCTATAAAAAAAGTGTCATAATTATAATGCTTCTAGCTACTATTAATTACTCAAGGTCATGCACGGGAAAGGGTATTAATTGTTACTAATGGGCATTGGTTGCCAGTGAAAAATCCTTATTTGCATTTTTAACACATGTACTTGAAATCAGAAGTTATTTCAACCTATTTAAAATTAAATACTGGAAAATAAGCGGAATAAGAGGAAGTAATATAAAAAAAAAAACTCTAAAAAATAAAAATACATTGGTCCTATTTTGTCAACGTAATCAGTTTTCAAATTATCCTTCTATCATAGTGTGTTTGAAATATGAAACTGATTAAGTGAGTAGGGAAGAAACCAAGCACAAGCAGATTAAAGTATTCCAGTAGCTTGTGGACATGGCTTGTGACTTATTGGTCAGTCAGACTGTGATTGGTCTAACAAACAACTTGTTCATGGAGTTTTATTAAGGGCTTACAAATTTATCTGACAAACCAATTGGTATTGTCTGTCAGTGACAGGACAGCTTCCAGTAAATTCCTCTGCTACTTAACGGGACTGCATCACCTAAACATTGCTTTACTGTGACTGTAGAGAATAAAATATGATTGAAAATAATCTACACATTGTAAAATTGCAAGCAAATTCCTAAGGTAGAAGAACATGTTTTAAAAGCGCTTTTGTTTTCTCAAGTCTATTGGGTCTATTCACAAAAATTTGTCTTTGAAAGTTGACTTTCATTTTGTGACTTTGTCAAATTTTTGAGACTAAGTTTGACCTCCCTAGCCAACCATAAATCACCAGGACCTGACAGCTTCCCCTCTGAATTTTACAAATTCTTGAAACTGGATATTACCCCAACACTAACTGACCTTTACAACCAGATCTACTTGGACCAAGCCCCAGTGGGCTCCCTGTTAGTATCCAATACTATTTTATTGCCAAACCAAACAAAAACACAGAATTGATCGACTCATATAGACCTATCACACTACTGAACACTGACAAAAAAAATCTTATCTAAAATCATAGCTAATAGGCTCCAAACATTTTTACCCTCATCCTCCATGACTCTCCAACTGGATTCCTACCTACTGTTGGTATTAGAAAAGCAATAGCAGTGATCCATTCTGCCTGGAACAAGTGTAGCCCCCATCACAATCCTTTAGTACGCTTGGATGCATGTAAAGCTTTTGATTGCATTTCTTGGGCCTATATAGTCCAAATTTTAAAATTCCGTTTTTTCTGAGCTAATTTTCTAGCATTCTCCTGTAATCTCTACTTTTTCCCAGTGACAACTCTAAAAATCAACAGGGTAAACTCAACCCCAATCCCGATCAGACGAGGGGTCAGACAGGGCTGCCCGCTTTTCCCCCTCCTCTTTAACCTCCTCTTTAGCACTGGACACAATTTTGTGCCTAATACATAATCATGATCTGCAGTGGAGAGACACCTCCCTCACCTATCTTGGAAACCTTCTTCTCAAAATCCCGTGTAAAATGTATTCCCTAAATTATCCCTATCTGACAAACTGAAAACATGGCAGCAACGGATGCGACTGCAGGAAAACGTAAAAATAAAAAAAAATCACCGAGACCGGATCCGGTAACTGTGTTTCGCTCCTCCGTGCAGGGAGGGGCAGATTGTAATGAAGGGGGCTGACTGGAAAGGAGGCATCAAATTGATTAGAAAGGCAGAATGGCAAGCCAGTGATTCACATTGGGAAGAGAAAGTCAGATTGCCATATCTGGGGGTCACATTGGAAGAAGGAGTCATATTGGCACATCTGGGGTTCAGATTGGAAGAAGGAGTCAGATTGGCACATCTGGTGGTCAGATTGGTAAACCTGGGAGGATGTATTGGCAAGTTTATACATTACTGCTGATTTTGCCATGATATGCCAAGTTTATACATTACTGCTGATTTTGCCATGATATGCCAAGTTTATACATTACTGCTGATTTTGCCATGTTTTACTAAGCTTATGCATTACATTTAGACTGAATCTGTGTGTGACTGACTGTGTGTGCATGTGACTAGGGTGTGAGGCAGTGGCGTCCCGAGGGGGGGGGGCGGGGGGGGCGGACCGCACCGGGTGACACCTCCAGCGGGGGTGACACCCGTGCTGCCGGCACCCCCCCCCCCCCCCCCCCCGCATTGCGCTGCTTAACTTTTTTTCTGGCTGCCGCATCTGCTGGACGCGGCCGCCGGAAAAAAGTAAAAAATTTTTTTTATTTTACTGGCCTCTGGCTGGCAGAATATTACAGGCATTTGGCTGGCACTATATTACTGGGCTCTGGCTGGCACTATATTACTGGGCTCTGACTGGCACTATATTACTAGGCATCTGGCTGGCACTATATTACTGGGCTCTGGCTGGCATAATATTACAGGCATCTGACTGGCACTATATTACTGGGCATCTGGCTGGCACTATATTACTGGGCTCTGGCTGGCACTATATTACTGGGCTCTGGCTGGCACAATATTACAGGCATCTGACTGGCACTATATTACTGGGCATCTGGCTGGCACTATATTACTGGGCTCTGGCTGGCACTATATTACTGGGCTCTGGCTGGCACAATATTACAGGCATCTGACTGGCACAATATTACTGGGCATCTGGCTGGCACTATATTACTGGGCTCTGGCGGGCACTATATTACTGGGCTCTGGCTGGCATAATATTCCTGGGCTCTGAGTGGCACTATATTACTGGGCTCTGGCTGGCACTATATTACTGGGCATCTGGCTCGCACTATATTACTGGGCTCTGACTGGCATAATATTCCTGGGCTCTGACTGGCACACTATTCCTGGTATCTGACTGGCATAATATTCCTGGGCTCTG
This sequence comes from Pelodytes ibericus, assembly GCA_036172795.1. Classification (NCBI taxonomy): domain Eukaryota; kingdom Metazoa; phylum Chordata; class Amphibia; order Anura; family Pelodytidae; genus Pelodytes; species Pelodytes ibericus. The sequence continues at coordinate 55,517,273 of CM069862.1, forward strand.
ACTGGCATAATATTCCTGGGCTCTGACTGGCACTATATTCCTGGGCTCTGACTGGCACAATATTCCTGGGCTCTGACTGGCACTATATTACTGGGCTCTGACTGGCATAATATTACTGGTATCTGACTGGCATAATATTACTGGTATCTGACTGGCACAATATTCCTGGTATCTGACTGGCACTATATTACTGGTGTCTGACTGGCACTATATTCCTGGGCTCTTACTGGCACAATATTACTGGGCTCTGACTGGCACAATATTACTGGGTTCTGACGGGCACACTATTACTGGGCTCTGACTGGCACAATATTCCTGGGCGCTGAATGGCACAATATTCCTGGGCTCTGACTGGCACAATATTCCTGGTATCTGACTGGCACAATATTCCTGGGCTCTGAGTGGGACAATACTATTGGGCTCTGAATGGCACAATATTCCTGGTATCTGACTGGCACACTATTACTGGGCTCTGAGTGGCACAATATTACTGGGCTCTGAGTGGGACAATACTACTGGGATCTGAATGGCACAATATTACTGGTATCTATAATTGTAAGATTGTCACCTCGTGGGGCTCCTGTGTGTTGCATAATTAATGGCGGTTTCATGTGTGCATAATTATGGGGCACTTGTGTGTGGCATATTTATTGGGCCCCATGTGTGGCATAATTAAGGGACTCTTTTGTGTGGCGTAATTAAGGGACTCTTTTGTGTGGCATAATTATGGGGCACCTGTGTGTGTGTGGCATAATTATGGGGCACCTGTGTGTGTGGCATAATTATGGGGCACCTGTGTGTGTGGCATAATTGATTGGGCAGAGGTGAGGCATAATTTATGGGGCTCTGGTGTGGCATAATTTATGGGGCTCTGGTGCTGCATAAGTTATGGGGCTCTGGTGCTGCATAAGTTATGGGGCCCTGGTGTAGCATAAGTTATGGGGCTCCTGTGTGTGGCATAGTTATGGGCTCCTGTGTGTGGCATAGTTAATAGGCATTACTAAGGAATCTGTTTGGCATTGTATGGAGGAAATCCAGGGGGGTGACACCATGAGTTTCCGCACCGGGTGACACCAACCCTAGTGACGCCCCTGGTGTGAGGCCAGCTGCATTGTATGGCAGAGCAGGAATGGAAGAGAGGGAGAACTGGACCAGGAGAAAGATAACTTGCTTACAATATAGTGGGAGAGAGTGAAAGGTTAAGAGAAAGATTACTTGGAGTAGTAAGAGTGCAGGGAGAATAGTGGCTTGGAGTAGTGAGAGTGCAGAGAGAAAGATGTCTTGGGTCAAGTGAATGCGCACTATGATGTCACGTGCCTCACAATCTGTATCGGGGGTGTTTCCTGAGTGGAAATAAGTAGAGGCTACTGAACGATGGAGCTGGGGTATGTATGTGCATTCAGATTGGGGAGGGCAGATTGGATGGGGAGGAGCCAGATTGGGAACTCCGAGGGGGGGTGGGGGGCAAAATTGTAAGTAGGGTACAGACTGGGAAATCGGGGGGGGGGGCAGAATTTAAAGAAGGTGGCTGACTGGGAAATCTTGGTTCAGATTGTAATGAAGGGGGCTGACTGGGAACTCTGGGGGGCTGATTGGAAAGAAGGGGGCTGACTGGGAAGAGTGTAAGGAGAATAGTGGCTTACAGTAGTGAGAGTGCAGGGAGAAAGATGGCTTGGAGTAGAGTAGAATCTTGGTGGAGTGAGAGTGGGGGAGAGAGATGGCTTGGTGGAGTGAGAGTGGGTGAGACAGGTGGCTTGTTTGAGTGAGAGTGGGGGAGGGAGATGGCTTGGTGGAGTCATAGTGGGGGAGAGAGATGACTTGGTGGAGTCATAGTGGAGGAGAGAGATGATTTGGTGGAGTCATAGTGGGTGAGAGAGATGGCTTGGTGGAGGGAGAGTGTGTGAGAGAGATGGCTTGGTGAAGTGAGAGTGGGATATACAGGTGGCTTGGTGGAGTGAGAGTGAAGGGAGAGATGGCTTAGTGGAGTGAGAGTGGGGGAGAGAGATGGCTTGGTGGAGTGAGTTCAGGGAACCCAGATGGCTTGGTCAAGTGAGAGTGGGGGACACAGATGTCTTGGTGGAGGGAGAGTGTAAGGCTGGAAGAGAGAGCTGTCTTGGAGGAGAGAGAGTGCAGAGCTGGGAGAGAGATGGCTTGGAGGAGTGGGAGAAAGTGCAAGGCTGGGAGAGAGATTACTTGGAGGAGTGCGTGCAGAGCTGGGAGACAGATGGCTTGGAGGAGTGGGAGAGTGCAGAGGAGTGAGAGTAGGAGAGGTTGCAGGGCTGGGAGGAATGAGAGATTACCTTTCTGGGTAGTGGGAGAGAGCAGTAACCAAAGATGTATGAGAACAGATCTAAGTAAGAGAGTCTGGCTGGATAGTGTTACATCAAGCTGTGTTAGAGAGCACCTTGTTGGTGCAATCTAGGTGCTCTGGAAAGACCTGTGGGCAGTGGCGTCGCTAGGGGGGCTGTTGGGGCTGAAGCCCCGGATCTCCGCTCCATAGATCTGAATGGAGACTCTGGCCACGCCCCTCATGCTCGGCCCCTCAAGACTCTGCATACTGCAATCTGGACGCTGGACAGTCCCAGACTCCGCCCCATCGTGCTCAAATCCGCCCCCTCAAGCTTTGAATGAATAGCTGCTCTATCGGCAGTTCCTTGGATCCTCCTCCTGTAGATTTTCCCTCCATGCCGTCACAGGCTGGGTCCTGAACTGCTAGGTAAGCACAATACCTGTGCTGGGGTAAGACTATTATATATAAAGAAATACTGTTTTTGTGAGTGGCAGAGAAAGTGTGTGTGAGTGGCAGGGTGCAAGTGAGTGAGTGAGTGTGGCAGAGTGGGAGTGTTTGGCAGAGTGTAAGTGTGAGTGAGTGTAAGCATGAGTGGCAGAGTTATGAGTGTGCATGTGTGAGTGGGTGTGAGTGTGTGTGAGTGGCAGAGAGAGTGTGTGTGAGAATGTGAGTGAGAGTGAGAGTGGCATAGTGTGAGTGTGTGTGAGTGTGTGTGAGTGGCAGAGAGAGGTTGTGTGAGAATGTGAGTGAGAGTGAGGGTGGCATAGTGTAAGTGTGTGTGAGTGAGTGTAAGCATGAGTGGCAGAGTTATGAGTGTGCATGTGTAAGTGGGTGTGAATGGTAGAGTGTAAGTCGGTGTGAGTGGCAGTGTGTGAGTGAGTGTAAGCATGAGTGGCAGAGTTATGAGTGTGCATGTGTAAGTTGGTGTGAATGGTAGAGTGTAAGTCGGTGTGAGTGGCAGAGTGTAAGTGTCTGAGCGAGTGTAAGCATGAGTGGCAGAGTTATGAGTGTGTATGTATATGAGTGGCATAGTGTAAGTGGCAGACAACACTGGTTCTGCCTTGTGGCTTGGGGTGGCTGATACAAGGAAGCAGAGTTCTGACTGAGGTACATTGGGTAACAAATATCTCCCATAATTAAAAATTCATTCATATTTGCAGCCTTTTCAATTTGTAATAAAAGCTGATCTTCTCCATCAATGCTAATATTTGGTGGCTTGTAGCATATACCTACAAGTAATGTGCGATTCTTTTTAGCGTCTAAGCTAATCTCCACCCACAGTGTCTCCACATCAGTTCCAGTAACGTCATGCACACCTTCCTTAATACTGGGCTTTAATTTAGGATTTACATATAGACATATCCCTCCCCCTTTTCTATTTATTCATCTGCTTTTTCCTTGTCCTTTCTAAAAAGTGAGTAGCTTGTAAATGTTCTGACCAGTCATGGGTCTCATCCCACCACGTGTCTGATTCCTATTAAATCATACTGCTTAGCACTAATTGTGTCCATTAGTTATACGACGCTTAAAGGGAGGCGTGGCTTTCCTTCTTGCCACCCGGACGGTATTTTGCCAGCACAGCCGGTAAATGACCCTTCTGAGCCGGTGACAGTATTAGTTAAATACCGGCAATGCAAAAGCAGTTTTTTTTTTTCAGAATTGCAGAGCGAGTTTCTACTCGCCTCCAATATGTAAATGTTAAATTGTGCAGTGGCGTAGTGGCAGCTCCTGTGGTGCATGCGCGGTGTGCATCATAAAGTGACTCACGTCACGTGAGCTCTTGCCATCTCTTTTTTTAAAAAAAACTTTTTCTTTATGCATAATTTATAGTATATGCATAATGTAACTGTACCGAGGAGCCGGAAACTGAATCTGAGAGGGACAGTGAACGGATGCACCCCGCTTTGGCTCCACCTACAACTATGGCCGGTATTTTTTTAATGAAAAGGTGGCAACTCTAGCCGTCAGACCAACAACACAACCATATGAGGCTTGAAAGAAGGAGCAGAGCATAAGGCACAGTAGCAAGGAGTACTTGAGTACTGGTAGCTTCATCAGAAAGTAATGATGGTTTGGCAGAGAGGGATTATATAGGGCAGAGGCGTCCAACGTGCGGCCCGCCTGAGCTCTGCTCCGGTAGCCGCACCTCGAACTGCACACCACACGAGAAGCTGTGTCGGGGAACGAAGTTCCCTACACGCTCTGTGTAGGGAACTTTGTTCCCCGGTACAGCTTTGCGTGCGGTGTGCAGTGTACAAATCCCCTCCTCTACCCTGCGCATGAGGTCATGCACAAGGGTCAGAGGGAGGGAAGAAGCGCACCGGGAGTCCACAGCCACGTGTGTGGGGTAAGTGTATGTATGTATGTATGTGAGTGTGTGTATCAATGTGTCTGTGGGTTAAGTGTATGTATGTATGTATGTGAGTGTGTGTATCAATGTGTGTGTGTGGGTTAAGTGTATGTGAGTGTGTGTATCAATGTGTGTGTGGGTTAAGTGTATGTATGTATGTGAGTGTGTGTATCAATGTGTCTGTGGGTTAAGTGTATGTATGTATGTATGTGAGTGTGTGTATCAATGTGTCTGTGGGTTAAGTGTATGTATGTATGTATGTGAGTGTGTGTATCAATGTGTGTGTGTGGGTTAAGTGTATGTATGTATGTGAGTGTGTGTATCAATGTGTGTGGGTTAAGTGTATGTATGTATGTATGTATGTGAGTGTGTGTGTATAAGTGTGTGTGTGTGTGGAGAGGGTAAGTGTATGTATGCGAGTATGTGTATAAATGTGTATCTATGTGAGTGCATGTTAAGTGGGTGTGGGGTAATTGTATGTATGTATGTATGTGAGTGTGTGTGTGTGCATAAATGTGTATGTGTGTGGGGTAAGTGTATGTATGTATGTGAGTGTGTGTGTGGGGTAAGTGTATGTATGTATGTATGTTTGTGAGTGTGTGTGGGGTAAGTGTATGTATGTGAGTGTGTGTGTATAAATGTGTGTGTGTGTATAAATGTGTATGTGTGTGAGTGGGGTAAGTGTATGTATGTAAGTGTGTGTATAAATGTGGATGTGTGTGGGGGTTAAGTGTATGTATGTGAGTGTGTGTGTATAAATGTGTGTGTGTGTATAAATGTGTATGTGTGTGAGTGGGGTAAGTGTATGTATGTAAGTGTGTGTATAAATGTGGATGTGTGTGGGGATTAAGTGTATGTATGTTTGTGAGTGTCTGTATAAATGTGTATGTGTGTGGGGTAAGTGTATGTATGTGATTATGTGTGAATAAATGTGTGTGTGGGGTAATGTGACTGTGTGTGTGGGACGGGGGGGTAAGTGTGACAGTGTATGCATGTGTGTGTTTGTAGTTAATATGACCACTACACATTAGTGTAAAATATATATATATATATGTGGCGAAACCGGCCTCGCCACGTGTCCTTGGAGGGGGCTGCTTGCCCGTCTCTTGCCTTTGGACTATGGACCAGACTTTATGTGAATGTGTTATACCCCAGATAGGAATCCCATGGAGCCCATTCGTATGAAACTGACTGTAAAGACTTTGGCTCCATGGCGATTAAACTGTATTTGTGTGGTCCGAGCGCCATTCACTTAATAATGTGCGCTCAGACCTGAGCTATCTGGGGATATGTGAAATGTCTGTGTGTTATGTGTAAAATGTGACTTTATGTATTTTAAAGTGTGTCCTCAATTACCCGTTGCAACATTGTTGCGAACGGGTAATTGAACAGTAAGTAGCCGTCCTTTGTTCTCGGGGGTGGCCGCTGTCACGAAGTGAATTCTGACAGTCTGACTGACTGGGGTTCTTGGAGGGGCCTGAGGGCCAAACACCTCCCTATAGATTATGGACCCTGTCTGTAATGTGTTTAAGCCTTCCATTGTTTAGTTATGTCAGCCACCCAGTCTGACTACCTTGCTTCTGGCTCCAGATTAAAGTGGCTAGATACTGCTTTACTGGTGATGTGTTTAAGTTTTCTATTGTTTAATCAAGTGTTATCTGATTGCAGTTTGGTGTATATAAGTCTGTGTTGTTTGTCAAATAAAGTAGTTCAATCTTGCTGTAAAAGTTCCTGTTTTAACCCTCAAAGTGAAGTGTCGTCTCATTATTGGGGGAAGGATTTATTGTATGCTGTTCCAGTTTGACTGCTAGGAGAGTAAACCTATTCGTATGGTTCCTATTCAACTGTCTACAGCATTCATATGCTTGGGAGAATTTATTTGTTTCTCCGGTTCAGTGATTGTGGTGTCTGCCAGAGTGCTTGGAGTCCTCAGGAAGCGCTAGGAGCATCCTTCAACGGAGGTACCCAGTCGGGGTGCCAGGCGATCCGTTACAATATATATATATACATACACACACATGTATATAATTATATATATTATTCTCTGAATGAATGAAAAATGAATGCGGCCCACGCACGCATACATTTCTAGCGAAGTGGCCCTTTGCAGAATAAACTTGGACGCCCCTGATATAGGGTGTGTTCTACTTCAATTAGTGGGAGATTCAGCACAGGTTGTCATGTTGCCATGGAGTTGGAGTGACTGTGAAGCCACGCCCCCTTTATGACCATGCACTAATAGGAGGAGAAGGGGGTGTGGTCCTGTCTTCCTACTATGGTGTCTGGAATGATTGTTAAGCCCATATGGGATTGTCTGGAGTTTGATAGGGGCTATGACTGAGAGTTGCCATCTTGGAGGAGACAGGTGGTGGAGATCGCATCCACCATCTTGGTTGAGGCGTGCATCATATCCATCATTGTCGATGTTGTTTGGGGCATGATCGCGACAGACAGGGACCCCGATCCAGGTAGGCATGACAATTATATGTATAGTTCTTAAATTCACACAGTCAAAAATACAGTGTGACATAGTGTCATGTGCACATACACACCATACACATCACATAGTGTCTCACACATGAGACATTGTAATATAGTCTCACACTGTCAGTGCCGCCTGGCCGCAGAACTCCTGCCTCTGCATAGCACTGTCAATACGGCAGCGGAGACTATCTCCTCTGCTTAATTGGAAATCCTGGCTTGGCTCCCTCTGGGTGTTGAGCCCTGTGCATTTGTACAGGTGGCACACCCCAAAGGCCAGCCTTGTTTCCCCTAGCTTGGACTATTCGAGTTTTTGTGGTTCACAGCCTTCCAGGTTTCACCATCAGTACAAGAGGTGACTGATAACTTGATAGTAATTTTATAGAGTACTTTCTAAACTGGTTGTTCAGAGACTGATAATCTACAAAGAATATAAAAGGCACACTCACCCAGATAAATAGGCGCTTCAACTGTTAGTGTTGAATAACATCCACTTAAATGTGAATCTGTGTATTTAACACAGTGTTATATTCACAGTGTTCAAGGCATTCATGACTACTGATGCTTCTGTTGATCCTGGTAAAGTGCATGCTGTGCACACATGACATTAGATTGTTACATTAGTGCCAAGATTGTTCCCTTTAACCTACAGTGGTTATTTGTCTCAGACAGATCACATTCTGAATATATATATACGCATGTCTAGGGAAGTGGACCCATGAACTGTATTTTCGGCTCGTCTGAATTCATTAGCTTTTTTTGGGTGCCACCCCCAAAAAGGGACACAGAATGCAGTCTATAAAGCAGAATTAGGATCATAGCCTTTCATTGAATGGGAGGGTAATGAAATTATTTCATCACAAGGGGGCGGAGTTATGATCCAGTCTGATTAGGTTAATCTCCTCTCTTTGTGTTGGAAGGCAGGTAAAAAAAAGGTTGTACACAGCCACGAGTGCAGGGGAGTATCTTATGACATCATCATGCAGGCTTTAACCAAAGTTGTAAAGTGAGACTGATTTTGGACAATGTTGCATTATGGGAAATATTCACAAAATGGAGCCAGGAGATAAACACCTAATTTTATTTTTCTTTTTATATGCAATTAATTAAATCATATTAAAAAAAAAACATTGGTATATGATTTATATATGTGTTTGTTGTAAATTACCAGGTTATCTAGTTACATCTTATGTAAGTGGTAGTGTCCCTTTAAGTATATACCAGGTGAGCTTTGAATTTGCACATAATCCTATTTTATCAGTCTTCATTGCCATAATCTCTTTTTATTTTGCACTCACTCTTCTTCAAACCAATAACATCTCATCACGTCATGAATATTGAACCATGGAATAATGGTCCAGAATCAATACTGTCTTATCACCGTGGAAACGTTATAGTACAGAACTTGAGGTGGGGTCACAAATCAAATGATAGTATCACACTTCAGTGAATGCCTTTAAAGGGGGCCTGGATAATGCTTGTTTGCCTTATTTTGAATCAACAGCAGTAATCAAGAACAGAGTTGAACAATAGTTCTTTTTTCAACCTAAACTACTATGTAACTGTAATATGCCTGGCACGTCCTTTGTCCTCAAGGGGTTACCTACTTGTGTTGTAATGTTTATTATTGTACAGCAGTATATTTTATAGATGTGTTCCTGCAGCATGACTGTAAATATAGCATAAACCTAGAATGGTAAAGTTTCTAGTCTTACCGTTATTCGCCCCTCCTTCTTTGTCCAGAACTTCACCCTCAGTCGTTTTCCTTCTTTAATTACCATTCTTTTTTTCTGTTTCCTCCTAAAATACATTAAGGATTATCTTCTAAGCATTACATTCACAGCCAGGTTTCTCTAGTTACTATATGGAATAGCTTCATGGTCATCTACACACAGTATACAATGATATTTTTGCACTTGATCTCCACATGACACAGTACCATATAGGAGCATGACATGAAGGAATAAGCATATGGTATAAAATGTAATAAACCTGATGGAAATTTAAATCAACATATTCCTCATATTCCTGGGCATCTGAATGGCATAATATTCCTGGGCATCTGACTGGCATATTATTCCTGGGCTCTGACTGGCATAATATTCCTGGGCTCTGACTGGCATAATATTCCTGGGCATCTGAATGGCATAATATTCCTGGGCTCTGACTGGCATAATATTCCTGGGCATCTGAATGGCATAATATTCCTGGGCATCTGAATGGCATATTATTCCTGGGCATCTGAATGGCATAATATTCCTGGGCATCTGACTGGCATATTATTCCTGGGCTCTCACTGGCATAATATTCCTGGGCTCTGACTGGCATAATATTCCTGGTCATCTGAATGGCATAATATTCCTGGGCATCTGACTGTCATAATATTACTGAGCATCTGACTGGCATAATATCCCTGGGCATCTGACTGGCATCATATTCCTGGGCATCTGACTGGCATCATATTCCTGGGCATCTGACTGGCATAATATTCTTGGGCTCTGACTAGCATAATATTCCTGGGCATCTGACTGGCATAATATCCCTGGGCATCTGACAGGCATAATATTCCTGGGCATCTGAATGGCATAATATTCCTGGGCATCTGAATGGCATATTTTTCCTGGGCATCTGAATGGCATAATATTCCTGGGCTCTGACTGGCATAATATTCCTCGGCATCTGACTGGCATAATTTTCTTGGGCTCTGACTGGCATAATATTCCTGGGCATCTGACTGGCATAATATTACTGGGCTCTGACTGGCATAATATTCCTGGGCATCTGACTAGCATAATATTCCTGGGCTCTGATTGGCATAATATTCCTGGGCATCTGACTGGTACACTATTCCCATTGAAATACTGGTAAGTTTGTTGATTTAACTTTACTTCATTTTAAATATTGTATTAGTTCCCGATTTGTTTCAAAATAAGATATATGCAGTGTGCATAGGAATTTGTTCATAGTTTTTGTTTATACTATAGTCCGGCCCTCCAACGGTCTGAGGGACAGTGAACTGGCCCCCTGTTTAAAAAGTTTGAGGACCCCTGATCTAAGCAGTAACGAATAAAACGATCCTCCAACATTGGATAAAGCAAGAGGAACCCATTCTCACAATTTTCAAAGAAAAGCTCATGTACCTATTTCGTATGTGCTGGCTCACGGCTCAATTAAATAAAAATGGTAGGGCAGAACAATTTTTTAAACTTTGGAAACCCTTTATTGACTCCTTACCGATTGATCTGAAAACCCAACTTAAAAATAGTCCAAAACACGCCCTGGTACATGTCTCAATTACTTACCAATTCAGACCCGATCGACATACTGGTCTAACCGAGAATATGTGGGAGTGCTCTGGTCACAAATGCTGCATACTGTAATGACTGTTGCACCCAGGTTGTCCCCTTTCATTCACTTTGTATCACTATATTATGACACAATGGATTGATCATTTTTTTATTGAATGATTAAAAAAGAGCTTGTTAAGAGCAGCACAAACAAATGGTAAATGGTAAAAAAAAAAAAAAAAAAACCTATTGAAAAATGTGCTGAAATATCAAAAGTCAACATTAAAAGGAAAATATTGTTTAACTACTTCTCAAATAGGAGAAGCCAAATATTAAAGAGTGACTTCAAGTGACACTCCCTAAAGTTGTTTATGAAACAGAGATTATTTGGAACCAAGTTATTTCCACACACTTGTCACTGGTAACGGTTTATTAAAGTAAACCTATGCGCGGGTGTAGTGTTGGTGTGACACCAGTGACCAGTTCATGAAATCCACCAATGTCCCAACGACTCAGTGCCATAAATGCAAAAAAATAAACAATAACCAATTTTCACACTGACTTCTGTGCAAAATACAAAGGCATTCAGCAATTAAATTGTGAAACAGTTTTTATTCATGAACAGTGTGCACACCACAGTGATGAAGTTGGCTGCTTGGTGCCTTAGGTGTATCAACCAGTCCCTGTGACTTAAGAGATCCCAAATATTATCTAGGGTGCCTTGATGCTGTCCCGCCGCTTCCGTCGGGCGAACAACAGGAGGAAGAGAAAACGGAGTTTGAAGGTAAGTCAGCAGAGGCTCCGAAGAAACAAAATGACCAGACACGGGATATGCTGCAAAACGTAATTTTACTGAAACATGAAGCAGCTTTAGGCAATGCAGTGCTTCATGTTTCATTAAAATTACGTTTTGCAGCATATCCCGTGTCTGGTCATTTTGTTTCTTCGGAGCCTCTGCTGACTTACCTTCAAACTCTGTTTTCTCTTCCTACTATATTTGCATATTCTTCAAAATCAACTAAATCCCAATGCCGTTAGAATGACCTGATATTGCCTTCTGTACAGCTGCTAAACACATTTTCTGTAAAATACCAGGGAAGGCACGCTATTCATTCACGGATATGAATGCTACATTATAAAACAGACAACCCTTTTAATAAATGAATCCCAATGTGTCACACTCACATATTCAACTCCACTATGGCTCATTAATGATGCACCTTGGCCTGAAGGTAAAAATGAAACCCAGTTAACAGCAGTAAGGATGTCAGTAGAGAGGGACCAGTGAAGTTCCAGCAATCCATCAAATGAGACAAGCCTCGGGAGTAATTATTTCTCCTATTCCAACACTATGTTACGGTGTGTAAAGTTTCACTGTACAAAGGTTAGAAGATCACAGTTGTACTCCATCAGAAGTCCGACTCATATAAAGTGAATACATATTTTAAAGATCCATTTCCAATTATAACATCATTGTGATCTCATCTTTAAATTACTATGTGTCCAAATGATTGAAATGAGGGAACAAATGATGATTATTACATTAAATGTGCAGAGAAATGGTCCATGGGGCTTGAATGGAATTCTACACATCGATTATGATGGGTCAGTGGAATCATTGTACATGAAATTAAAAAGAGAAAAGTATTCTCTCTGCAGCACTAACTCTATTAGGAAAAACATTTATTTTAAATACTTCTGTCGTACAAAGCATTTAACACAACATTCCTTGCGGTTTGGAAATCTGACAACTATGCAAACTGAAAAAAAAAATAATTTAGCTTACAGTAATTTAGAAGGGTGAGGGTTACATTCTGGAGGGAAAGTTATTTTTGGTGCTCTATTTCCTGGCTTTCTGATGAAGATATTTTCTTTTTTTTAGATCATTTTTTGAGTCCCCCACAGATCATAACTAAAACCAGCGCTTGACAAACCGCAGGAGCTATGGAAACATGGCGCCTAAAATTCCTAAGGGTGCCTCATAACAGTTTGGATTGCTTTAGAAGTTTCTTTTCCTACGTCCTAAAAAATAATAGGCCGACACCTGAATTAGTCTGTATGGCTCCTGAAGTTTCTAAATGATTGTAAAGCATTGTCTATAATCCATATAGCTTAATATTTGCATCAAACCATGTAATTACATTAGTGGTATGCAAAGGTACATAGCTGATCACTGTCTTGATGCATCTTTTCTCTGCACTGTGTAACCCTTTGTTACTCCTGTTGTAGATATAAAGGCAAGACATATCTATTATAATAACCCATGAAGCCCTACTACACAAACTGGCAACAGTAAAATATTATTGTAAATAGATTTCTAATAAATGCGAACTGCCTCCATGATAAGGTGAAAGGAAATGTACATGAATAGTAAATGGTATTTAGATTTTGTGACTCTTGTAACACTTTATGCCTTTTACTGTCAATCAAACCACAAGAGTTACATACTATTAATGTTATTGCATTTTATGGTTAGATGCAAATATTAAGCTATATGGATTAAATTATAGACAAAGCTTTACAACGCTGTATGAGCTTCAGGAGCCATACAGAGCGATTCAGGTGTCAGCCTAGTATTTTTTTAAGACTCAGGAAAATAAACTTTTAAAGCAATCCAAAATATTATGAGCCAGTCTTATGAATTGTAGGAACGGTGTGTACATGGCTCCTGGGGTTTGTCAAGTGCTGGTTTTAGGTATGATCTGTGGGGGACTCTATATACTACTTTAACCCCTTAAGGACAGAGCCTTTGAAACATTTTTGTCCTTTCTGGACAATGACTATTTTAACATTTCTGTGCTGTTTGTGTTTAGCAGTAATTTTCTTCTTCGTCATTTGCTGTACCCACACATATTATATATTGTTTTTATCTGGACAAAAAGGGCTTTCTATGGATGCCATATTTTTGATCATATCTTATCATATTATTACAAAAAAATAATAAAATATGGTAAAAAAAGAAAAATTTATTTGAAACAACTTCTCCTCATCGACAATAGCGAACGAAAAAACATGCTAAATAGATTCTACTATTTCTCCTGAGTACAGGGATACCACCCATGCATAGGTTTGTTGGGTTGTTTGGGGGCTAAAATGCCAAATTTGTGAGGTGCAGTTTTTGGTTTTCCAATTTGAAATTTTGACATGCAGACAGCCTGCACCCATGTCCCATTTGGGACATATTTGAAACCAGCCAGTGTATTTTACCACATCAACCCATATATTTTTTAAAAGTAGACACCCTAGGCTATCTCAAATGGTGGTATTTTTACACTTTCCATGCACTAATTCTACCACCAGCCTTTGTCAAAGTTTGTGGTAGTAATTTTTTTGTGGTTTTTTTTCACAAACCTTGTACTTCAGACATGAATTCACAGATTTTGGTATGTGTCACTGCCAAATAACACCCCAATAAGTGTTCAGCAACATCTCTTGAGTACAGGGATACCACCCATGCATAGGTTTGTTGGGTTGTTTGGGGGGAAAAAGGCCAAATTTGGTAGGTGCAGTTTTTGGTTTTCCAAATTGAAATTTTTACATGCAGACCGCCTGCACCCATGTCCCATTTGGGACATATTTGAAACCAGCCAGTGTATTTTACCCCATCAACCCATATATTTTTTTAAAGTTGACACCCTAGGCTATCTCAAATGGTGGTATTTTAACACTTTCCATGCACTAATTCTACCACCAGCCTTTGTCAAAGTTTGTGGTAGTAATTTTTGTGTGTTTTTTTTTCACAAATATTGTATTTTAGACATAAATTCACAGATTTTAGTATGTGTCACTGCCAAACAATAACCCAATATGTGTTCAACAACATCTCCTGAGTACAGGGATACCACCCATGCATAGGTTTGTTGGGTTGTTTGGGGGCTAAAAGGGCCACATTGTGAAGGTGCGCATTTTCAACTTGGAATATTGACGTGTAGCCAGCCTGAGCCCATCTTTCATTTGGGACTTTTTTTTAAAGTAGGACAGTGTATTTTATCCCAAAAAGTATATATTTTGTAAAAGTAGACACCCTAGGCTATTTTAAATGGTGTTATTTTAACACTTTCCATGCACCAATTCTACCACCAGCCTTTGTCAAAGTTTGTGGTAGTCATTTTATTGTGTATTTTTTCCCACATACATTGTACTTTAGACACAAATTCACATATTTAAGTATGTGTCACTGACAAACAATACCACAATATATGTTCAGCAACATCTCCCGAGTACAGGGATACCACCCATGCATAGCTTTGTCAGCTTTGTTGGGTGTTGAAAGGCTACATTTGAGAGGTGCGCTTTTTGATTTTCAAACTTGGAATTTGAACATGTAGAGCAAGGAAGGGGTTAATAGCTATTATAAGAGCCTTTGTAGTACTGTACTAAAAAATTAACCCCTAAAAATGCACAGACAAGAAAAAATGTTCTGCTATGCAGTGATCAGTGGCAGGGAAGGGGTTAATACACTACACTATACAAAGGGTATGGCTTTTATAAAAGCCCTTGGGACTCACAATTTTTTAACATTTTATTTAATTTATTACAATAAAAAAATTATGTTATACAGATCTGTCGCTTTCCCTTACTAAAACTCAAGTGAGGAGAGGGAGGCAGATCCATATGGGTCAGAACAATATTTACGAACCAGACGAATGGTGATGCTCATCTGAGAAATCACCAAACCACCTTTGCCACTGATCGGCTGTTACTGATCGCTATACACGCGTTCAGACAGCTTCAAAAGGAATACACGTAATCCCCTAGTGGGTATAACTAACCCCTAGCGAGTCTGACAAAAAAAATGCTGATAGCAAAAAAAAATCCTTCTGCGACTAGATTGCTCCATATGCACTGCTTAGGCAGTGACCATATGCACTGCTTAGGCAGTGACCATATGTGCTGCTTAGGAAGTGATATACGGCAAGGAAGGGGTTAATAGCTCTTAAAAGAGCCTTTGATATACTGTAATAAATCAAAGTAAAAAAAAATAACCCCTAAAAAAATGCACAGACAGCAAAAAATGTGCTGCTGTGTAAGATCACTGCGTACACAGCGATCAATTGCAGGGAAGGGGTTAAATACTGGAAACGGCTTTATGAAAAAGCCTTTGGGTCTCAATTCTATTAAATATATTATAATTAAAAACTTACATTATACAGCTCTGTCTCCCTCCCTCACTAAAACTCAAGTAGGAGGGAGGCAGATCTACACGGGTCAGATCAAATATTTACAAATATTGATCTAACCAGACGAATGGTGATGCTCATCTAAGCAAACGCCAACCCCCCTTTGTCACTTATCAGCTGTTACTGATCGCTATACATGCGGTCAGACAGCTAAAAAAAATTTTTTTTACGTTAAACGTAGTCCCCTAGCGGGTATAATTAACACGTGACGGGTGTAATAAAAAAGTTTAAAAAAAATTAAAAATGCTTCTGCAGCAAGATTGCTGCATTTGCGTCAGATCGCTGCTTAGGCAGTGATCTACAGCAAGAAAGGGGTTAATCTCTCTTAAAAGAGCTTTTTTTTATACTGTAATGAATTACAGTAAAAAAAAATGAACCCCTAAAAAATGCACAGACAGCAAAAAATGTGCTGCTGTGTATGATCACTGCGTACACAGCGATCAATGGCAGGGAAGGGGTTAAATGGCTTTTATAAAAGCCCTTGGTGTTTAAAATTTTATTAAATATTTTTTTTATTATTTTATTTTATTTTTTTACTTTATCTGATCTGTCTCTCTCCCTTACTATAACTAGTAAGGTGAGGGAGGCAGATCAATACTTGTCAAAGGCAATATTTGCTAATATTGCCTTTGACTGTATGGTAAGTGCTCATCAGAGCACTTACCATACATGCCTGCACAGAGATCACATAGATCTGTTGTGCCGGCATCGATTGGCTCCCCCTAGAGCATCGGAAGTGAAATACTTTCACTTCCGATGCTCTTGCCATTAGAAGGGAAGCGCTGCCTGTATAGGCAGCGTTCCCTTCTACTGAGCCGATGGGGTCGCTCAGGAGAGCGACCACCATCGGCTCTGGGCAGCCTGAAGGTGTTGTTAAGTGCCTCGCTGGCGAGGCACTTTAACAACACCGGAGATGCTTAGAAAGCGAACGATCGTTCGCTTTCTAAGCACATGTGTGCAGTGGGTGCAGCCATTTTTAAATGGCTGCTACGATCACTCCGTGGAGTGATCGTAGCGCGCCCCTGCACATTTGGGGGGTGTTGCACAATGCCTCTACCTAGAGGCATTGTAGCAACACCGTTAGAGTAAAGAAAGCGACCGCTGGTCGCTTTCTTTACTCAGTTTAGTGCATGACGTGCCAGGCACGTCACCTGTCGGCAAGTCCTCGATTTGCCGTGACGTGCCTGGCACGTCATCTGTCGTTAAGGGTTTAATAATTGCTACTTTCCACGTGGCCTGTTTGTGGTTAGCAATAATGTGATCTGAACTCTGGGATAATTCTGAGACACAAAAAAAAAACTTGATTGTGAGGAGTTAGTATGCTGTTGCATGTGTTCTTGCCATTGCTTTTTTCGTTGTGTTATAATACAGTATATACTCAGATACACACTGTACTAATAAACTAATACATTCCACTGGACTGTGCTGTGTGCATACGCCCTGCATACAATCCAAGATTTAACCCATACTGAAACATTGTTCTTAACATTCCAGGATTTCTTTTGAAGATCAGCTCGACATGAGGTTTAGAGAGGAAATCGTCCAGATCTCATAGGCAATATTAAGAGAAAACAAACAGTTTTCACAGCAGAGCCAGCAAAAATAACGTAGTTCACTTGAGCACAAAATAGTCTAAACTTCAAATTAGGAAACTAAATTATGATTTGGAATCCCTGTCCAATGTGAAGGACACAACAAAAAAACAACAAACAAAGCAAAATGATCTTAATTGCAAATCTATTTTATTTGCTGAGGTATTCAGGCTCCCTGTTCAGGCTCCACCATGACAAATGTCTATTGACAAATGATTGTCAATAACAAATTTGTTATGGAGTTGTTCAAACATTTTCAATCCCTAAATATCACTAACTTCTGTTCAACATTTAGATAAAGTGCAATATAAAGCATTAATATACTTTTTTATTAGTATAACTGAAAGACTGATTTCAGTCAGTGTTGATGTTATCTCATTAGTATAATAAAAGACACACTGCCCCTGTGTGGTAGTAATAGTTTAATGGACAAAAAGAATGAAACTATTCTTCTTAGTGTTATGTCACCACAACAATCCAGCAGTAAAATACTCATATTCTTGACTCTCCTCCTGATGCTGTTGTCTCTGGTGTGGATAGTGCTGGAACATCATGTCACTGATGTGGATGTCAGTTCCAGCTGAAGTCCAGATTCCAGGGGCAGGAGCAGGTGTAATGCCCTGAGTAGGGGGACCATTCTCTCCTTGTTGGTCATACTGGATAAACAGGAACCAAAGGCCAAAAGCCTGTATATGGGGTCACAAGCACATGAATCGGGATATTAATACCAGTAGGTCAGAAACAATCACAAAACAGCACAACCCAGACAAATGCGCAGGCAGGTAAAAGGTCCCAGCAAAGTGTGCAGATAACGGGTTTATATAGCAGGGATGTAATGAACTAGGAATACCTGAGAAGATATGTAGGTGCAAGCAGGAGGTTGACTGCAAGATAGTAAGTCAGAAATCCAGGCCCTCTGGTAGCAAGCAGACTAGGCACAGGCACCAGAACCACAGAGGCCTAGGGCTCAATCCCAGCAGAGGTTACAGCTATGTGTATCATTTATTGTATTTTATTTGCTTTTTTTGAAATGTCAAACACAAGTATATCTCTAAATGTTGGTCTTTGATCCAGGTGATGGGGTCTCTACTCCCTGTTTCTTTCAGCTGTTAACAGAACTGTTGAAGTTCCTCTAAATAACAAGCAGTGGGACAAGCGAACAGGCTTTTGTTGATCCCTCTCTGGTGGATTGAGAGTGGGACTGCCAAAAATGGGTCCCTCCTTTCAAGAAGTGTCTTCAACAACAAAATACCCACTCCACATCACAAGAGAAGAGTTTCCATGTATCTTGGTAACATGTTTAATTGTCTTTCAGTCATCAACTAAGACAAAATCCCAAGTGCAGTCTTAGCTGCTACTGCCACAGACTGTAACATCCTTAACAAACTGACAAGTTGTTGGAAACCCACAGGAGTGATGTTTCTACTACAGTTATGAACAAGTTATAAATTATAAGTAGGATGGACACTTTAAGAAAAAACACAGGCTTGGCCTTGTGTTTCAGCAATGAATTTGATGAGTCTGACCGCAACTAGCATCAGCCGAGGATAGAGGCCACTTGAGGCACCAGGTCCTAGACAGGCTATTAAAGCAAACTGTATAAATGATGTATGCGCACATACATTTCTAAACTCTGGTCTATCTAACACATACACCAATCAACCATAACATTATGATCACCTTCCTAAATTGTGTAGGTCCCCTTTTTCCCCCAAAACAGCCCTAACCCATTAAGGCATGGATACCAGAGGCGTCGCTAGGGGTGGGCTAAGGGGGCTGAAGCCCCGAATGTAATGAGCAAAGCCCCGAGTCTCTGCAGCTCCGTGTAGCTCCGCCCCCTGACATCACACAGACAGTGTGTGAAAGCCCTACACTGATAGGAGGCTGAGTGATGTGTCAGCCAATCAGTGCAGGGCTTTTACACAGCATCATTACTGTGTGTGAAAGCCCTGCACTGATTGGCTGACACATCACTGAGCATCCTATCAGTGCAGGGCTTTTACACAGCATCATCACAGGGATGTGAAGGAAGCTCCACCTGGGACAGTGAAGCAGCTCTGAAGATATCCTTGCAGGCTGTCACCTTGTGGGAGATGCAGAACAGGTCTATTACACAGCATGGTCACTGTGTGTGACTGCAGGGATGTGAAGGAAGCTCCACATGGGACAGTGAAACAGCTCTGAAGATATCCTTACTGGCTGTCACCTTGTGGGAGATACAGAGCAGGTCTATTCCCACTCAGGTAAGCTCTGGATATGGTGGAGAGAGGGGAGGGTTGGGGGTCACTGATTTACATCCACCTTTGTGTATTTAAGCTATATATTGTTGGTTTGAGATTCCTTATTACAGGACTGCCAAACAGCATAGGAATGATTCATGTTACATATGTGTGTGTGTGTATATATATATAACATAAATCATTCCTATGCTGTTTGGCAGTCCTGTAATAAGGAATCTCAAACCAACAATATATAGCTTAAATACACAAAGGTGGATGTAAATAAGTGATTTATGCTATATATGCATAATGATTTATACTATATATATATATATATATATATATATATATATATATATATATATTCATAAATCATTCCTATCCTGTTTAGCAGTCCTGTAATAAATAACGTCACACATGTGTGTTATGTGTATGTGTGACATGTTTTATTACAGGACTGCCAAACAGCATAGGAAGGATTTATGTTTATATCAGGGCTTGACAAATTTTATTTAGTTTTAGGAGCCAGCAAAAAAATGTAGGAGCCTGACTATGTCACGTCAGAAAAGCATACATACACAGAGACAATCACATGCACACACCTCACAGACATCCAGTCAGTCACATACACAGCCAGTAACACACACACACACCAGTCAGCAAGTTTTTTTTTTTTTAAATAAAAAAATAATTCCTTAATGTGTCCCACACGTCACATGCACAGCCAGTTACATACATATTCACAAACAACACATACACAGCCAGTTACATGCATACACACACAACACATACACAGCCAGTTACATACACACACAACACATACACAGCCAGTTACATACACACACAACACACACAGACAGTTACATGCACACACAGACAGTTACAAATATACACACACACACAACACATACACAGCCAGTTACATACATATACACACACAACACACTCACACTGACATACACACACTGTCGCTCACACTGACATACACACACTGTCGCTCACACTGACATGCACACACTCTCTCTCACTCTGACATGCACACACTCTCGCTCACATTGACATGCACACACTCTCGCTCACACTGACATGCACACACTCTCGCTCACACTGACATGCACACACTCTCGCTCACACTGACATGCACACACTCTCGCTCACACTGACATGCACACACTCTCGCTCACACTGACATACACACACTCTTGCTCACACTGACACGCACACACTCTCGCTCACACTGACACGCACACACTCTCGCTCACACTGACACGCACACACTCTCGCTCACACTGACATGCACACACTCTCGCTCACACTGACATGCACACACTCTCGCTCACACTGACATGCACACACTCTCGCTCACACTGACATGCACACACTCTGGCTCACACTGACATGCACACACTCTGGCTCACACTGACATGCACACACTCTCGCTCACACTGACATGCACACACTCTCGCTCACACTGACATGCACACACTCTCGCTCACACTGACATGCACACACTCTCGCTCACACTGACATGCACACACTCACACTGACATGCACACACTCACACTGACATGCACACACTCTCACTCACACTGACATGCACACACTCTCACTCATACTGACATGCACACTCTCACTCACACTGACATGCACACACTCTCACTCACACTGACATGCACACACTCTCAATGACATGCACACACTGACACTGACATGCACACACTGACACTGACATGCACATACTCACACTGACATGCACACACTCACTCACACTGACATGCACACACTCTCACTCTCACTGACATGCACACACTCACACTGACATGCACACACTCACACTGACATGCACACACTCACACTGACATGCACATACTCACACTGACACACACACACTCATTCACACACTGTCAGGTTTTTAACTTACCTGCTGCAGGCATCTCTTTGCTTTGAGCTCAGTGTGAAGGAGGTCTTAGCCAATCATGGGAGGCTTCGGAACTCTCAGCCGATCAGGAGAGTTGAGAAGTCTCACCTGATTGGCTGAGATCCTTGAATCAAGCTCCCCTGGACACAAGAAAAAAAAAAAGACTGCTGCATAGAGCAGCAAAGTGCCGCCCCTGCCAGGGTGCTGCCTGCGGCAGCTGCCCCATTAAAGGACCGGCCCTGTAAAGGCTCCTATATTACAAAACTGGCATGAAGCTCAGAGCGGTGAGCATATATTGGTAAGTGCCCGTATGGTTCCATTTAAAAAACTAAAAAAGTCTCATGGGCTATAGCCCCAGATCTTTTGGAAACCTAGCAACGCCTCTGATGGATACCACTAGACCTCTGAAGACGTGCTGTGGTATCTGGCACCAAGATCTTAGTAGTAAATCCTTTAAGTCCTGTAAGTTGCAAGGTGGGGCCTCCATGGATCAGACTTGTTTTTTCCAGCACATCCCACAGGGGTTGGATTTGATTGAGATTTGTGGAATTTGGAGACCAAGGCACAACCTTGAACTCATTTTTGTGTTCCTCGAACCATCCCTGAACTATTTTTGCTTAAAGAGGCCAATGAAATCCGTGATTACCATTTCCGTGAAAGGGTGTACATGGTCTACACCAATGCTTAGGTAGGTGGTACATGTCAAAGTAACATCCACATGAATAGCAGGACCCAAGGTTTGCCAGCAGAACGTTGCCCAAAGCACAGGGCCGGACTGGGAACAAAAACCAGCCCTGGAAAAAATGTGTATACCAGCCCCATCGCATAACATTTTTAAACCAGCCCCATAGCATAATATAATTTTTTTGTTCATAGAAGAGAAAATCAAGCACATCTGAACAGTGTAATATTTATAGATAAGACTGATATATAAGCCTGCCTAGCGCAATAAATATACCTCCAGTATGTACACAGAGTTAAATGAATTGCCCTATGCAGAGGTATATATCAGGGCAGTGTGTGAGACATATCCTGTAGCCTGTCTCTCGCATATCTGTAGCCTGTCTTTCTCTGTCCTTTCTGTGGCGTCTCACTCTCTGTCCTTTCTGTGGCGTATCTCTCTCTCTCTGTCCTATCTGTGGCGTCTCTCTCTCTCTCTGTCCTATCTGTGGCGTCTCTCTCTCTCTCTCTCTCTGTCCTTTCTGTGGCGTCTCTCTCTCTCTCGCTGTCCTTTCTGTGGCGTATCTCTCTCTCTGTCCTTTCTGTGGCATCTCTCTCTCTGTCCTTTCTGTGGCATCTCTCTCTCTGTGGCGTCTCTCTCTCTGTGGCGTCTCTCTCTCTCTCTGTCCTTTCTGTGGCGTATCTCTCTCTCTGTCCTTTCTGTGGCATCTCTCTCTCTCTCTCTCTCTGTCCTTTCTGTGGCGTCTCTCTCTCTCTCGCTGTCCTTTCTGTGGCGTATCTCTCTCTCTGTCCTTTCTGTGGCATCTCTCTCTCTGTCCTTTCTGTGGCATCTCTCTCTCTGTGGCGTCTCTCTCTCTGTGGCGTCTCTCTCTCTCTCTGTCCTTTCTGTGGCGTATCTCTCTCTCTGTCCTTTCTGTGGCATCTCTCTCTCTGTGGCGTCTCTCTCTCTGTGGCGTCTCTCTCTCTCTCTGTCCTTTCTGTGGCATCTCTCTCTCTCTGTCCTTTCTGTGGCATCTCTCTCTGTGGCGTCTCTCTCTCTCTCTCTCTCTGTGGCGTCTCTCTCTCTCTGTCCTTTCTGTGGCGTCTCTCTCTCTCTCTCTGTCCTTTCTGTGGCGTCTCTCTCTCTCTGTCCTTTCTGTGACATCTTTCTCTCTCTCTCTGTCCTTTCTGTGGCGTCTCTCTTACCCCCTTCCAGGTCCCTAGTGTCTTTCACCCCCTTCCCCCTGTTGTCTTTCACCCCCTTCCCCCTGTTGTCTTTCACCCCCTTCCCCCTGTAGTCTTTCACTCACTTCCCCCTGTAGTCTTTCACTCCCTTCCCCCTGTAGTGTCTTTCACACCCTCCTCTTCCCCCTGTAGTGTCTTTCATCCCCTCCCCTTCCCCCTGTAGTGTCTTTCATCCCCTCCCCCTCCCCCTGTAGTGTCTTTCACCCCCTCTTCCCCCCCTGTAGTGTCTTTCACCCCACCCTTCCCCCTCCCCCTGTAGTGTCTTTCACCCCCTCCCCTTTATGTCTCACTCACCTTGCTTCCTCTGCTCCCCATCCCGCCGCCGGAACTGCTGCTGCAACATCCGTCGTCAGCAGGCGAACTTCTTAAAGCCGTGGGGGCAGCCGAATTCCTTAAAGTGGCCCATCGGCACTTTAAGAAATTCGGCGGCCAGCGGTGCTTTAAGAAATTTGCCTGCTGACGACGGCTGTTGCAGCAGCCGAACTCTTAAAGTGGCGGCCGCCGCCGATTCACTTTAACTGGCCAAGGCGGCCCCGGGGCAGGCAGCCCCGGGATTTTTCCCGGTATCCCAGTGGGCCAGTCCGGCCCTGCCAAAGCATCACACTGCCACCGCCGGCAACAGATCAGTGTACTTATTAAGAAAGAATACAACAGCAACATACATGTAATGAAACACAATCTAACTAGAGCAGCAACAATAACCTTTAGAACTAAGTAAAAGCCATCAGATATCTCTTAGTTCCACCTTGTCCTCCTAGATAACTTAACCCCTGCTCAAAAACACAGCAAGGGAAAAAGAAGTGAGAAGAGTGAATGATAGGGGGAGTGGTAATCTTCTGAAATTGCTTAAGGTCTTGAATTAACTCATGATTACTATTCATATTTGCCTGGTGGACGAATAAAACCACAGAGGGGCTGATCCAGGTGACCATGTCTGGCATCGGGGACTGGACAGGAGTTATTTCTGGCCAGCAACCACTTCTAGAGCAGAACAAAGTGGCTGGTCCTGTCGTGAAAAGATCCATCGGGTACCTGTATATCCATGTCTTCAGCAAAAAAAATGCTCAGGTGGAAGACCAAGTAGCATTACTATAAATCAGTAATTTATTAAAATGAACATACATAAACATCTTAAATTAAAAATAAGGATCACCAAAGTCATATAATATTTAGTATCTATATGCTGTATCTCTAAGTTATATGCTTATGAAGGTTTATTTCCCTGGTAAATTTTCTTGGGGAAAAAAACAATCTAGTTATAGTAAAGATAATTTTTACTGAACAAATATGTCAAAAATAAAAGTAACATTTCAAAAACACCTTTGTCCATCCATCCTTAAATAGTTTTACAGACAAAAATAACTGAGTGAATAATATGGAACTATCCAGCTAAATGAAATAGCAATTTTAAATAAAAATAAGAATCAGAAACATGTGCAAAATGCAAAATGGACACCAGATGGTAGCAGAGAGCTAGAATCTTGAACAGGTAGCAAAGTATTGATTCGCTGAACAGTTTGTTACATTACATTAACAACAATTTATGTAGTGCTAGCTACAGAGCATAGAGCGGGACTGCATACTAAGTTAGATGAAACAAAAAGAGACTGCTACATGAGATAGAGAGCCCTGCTTGCAAGCTTACAATTTAGGTTGGGGTAAATTAACAAGCAAATTGTAGGGGGTTACTCAGTAAAAGTTAGAAAATCAGGCATTAATAGCCAAATTGCAGATTTCTCAGAAATGATCAATTTCCACAGATTTTCTGACATATTAGGTTCTGGGAAATTGGCTATATCCCCTAAAATTTACCCGAATTTGGCTAAACCAGACGAATTTCAGCCATCTCAATTCACCAGTTAATAGCTGGTGAATTAAAATAAAAAATATAATAATGCTATGCCCCCTTGGGCCATCAGGATGCCAGCTAAATTCTCATGAAAAGGGCTGAATAGGGCATGTTGGTGATTTACATTTTTTTATAAGAAGGGAATGGATTTTAAAATCTATTATCTGGCCACTTTGAACTGTTTGCCTAACATTCAAGCCATCCCATATAATTACTGTATGTATCAGCCTAGCCCTGACAGTACAAGTAGAGAACTGGAAAGGAATCGATCTCACATGCCTGTGTGGACTGCATATAATCTATAGTTATTTATCATTTGTTTTCAGGATTGGTGCAATGATTTTTGCCACCCTAGGAAAAACTTTGAACAATTTTGCTCACATTCAAGCCTTGGGGAAGGGGATATTGTCACCCCTGTCAGAGTGGTGCTTTGGTCCCATGGAAGCACCATTACACGTCAAAGGGCTGGTTCTGCTTATATGTAGTGCTGGCTCTGATGTTTTATTGTGATTAGATATTACAATACTTTCACAATGATATTTTAAGTGCAGTTTAAGTTGTTATCACTATTTCACATTCATATGTTAATAAAATATACAACATTAGGATCAAATGAGTGTTTTGGCAAGCACGTTATCAAGATTTCATTATAAAAACAAACTTGTGAAATTTCGTATTTCTGGTTCTCACCTACGGATAGTTATACGTGTGATGTGGCATTTGGAGTATGTGGCTAATTAATGAATACACAATGATTAATAATAATAAGATTATTAATTTGGTTAACATTTGTAGCCAGTGATTGTAATCTTCTCTACAAGGTTTGCAGTTGGATCTTTGACTGACCATGATCCTCTCCTGGCCCATGGATCCCCACTGTGGGAAGGTTTATTTGACCCTATGCATCTCCTGGGTTCACCCTGTCACTCAAAGTGGCAGGTTCTCTAGATGACTACCAGTAGAGATTTACAGATGGCCTTTCCTGACTGTTTGGCAAAGTGGAATTAATGGAAACCCGAAATTCTTATATATCTAACCTTGTGCAGCTTATTTATTTGCTATAAGGGTGCAAATCACATATTTTACATCTTAAGTCTTCTTCTATAGCTAATTGCCCCAAAAGGGTCTATGCCCATTCCATTTTGTTTTGCCATATCTCCATTTTGTGTTTTAGTTAACCCCTTGCCGATATTGCACGGACTAGGTCCATCCTGTCTGGCAAAGCATTGCCAATATTGGATGGACCTAGTTCATCCTGTGGTTAAACAAGCAGTATTTGCAATCTAAGATCGCAAACACCACTCAAAAAGTGATGCTTTAATGCCAAAATCCGGTGCCCAGGGCACCAGCGATCACTCCATGGAGTGATTCACGGGTGCCATATTGAAGAACAACATGCTCCTCCAATATGGCTGCTGCCATCTTGTAGGTAGAGCGTCGGAAGTGAAACAAAATTCAATTCCGTCACTCTGATGTTGTTGCTTGACTGCCCCTAGAGGCTATCAGCAACATTTTAATTAGCTACAAAAATCTTGGGTTAGGGTTAGAATAATGGTTATACACATTATGATATTATAATGGTTATAATCCCATAAACAGGTGTGTATGTTCCCTGTCTATGGGATTCTAAATGTACATAACATTTTATGATTTTGGCTAGCAGTCTGGCCAGTGTGGCGACTTGATTAACGCAGTTAGGTATTTCAATCAAAAGGCTTTGCAGATCTGAAGGCTGGCCTTTCTGACTCTGATAATCTGGTCATAACATCTTGACAGTTCATCTAACAACACTGTATTTTCCTCAAAACTGAATTTCCTCAATTCCTTGAGCACTTCTCGGAACACAAGCCAGTGCATCTGCTATCGAAAAGTGTGTTGTCATTGTTCTAACATGTATCTATAATTTTAATGGAATATGGCTATCTTGAAATTCTCTTCACTGAGAGTACACTGTATCCTTAAAATGTATCCATTTCTGCCTGGATGACTTGTCTTCTGCAGATGTCCAACTTTAGTTTATTTATGTTATGCTTTTTCCAGAGTTCATTACAAAAAGCGTATTAATAGGTGTGACTGGTTCATTTTGCACATTCACGACTTGTTTGATTTCATTTTTTTTTTGGGGGGGGGGGGGAATCTCCCCTTATCGTACATGTTAATGATTAGAGCTACTCATAGAATCACTGGGTATGTGGTAATTTACCTGTGTTTCCAATGTTTTTCATGGTTTGATTAACAGGTGCGATAGTCTCAAGTTTTTGTAACATGTGTGGTAATTTTGACCGTGTGCTGCTACTGTTAATGGGTGTGGCCATAGAATACAATGAGCACACCCTTTTTTTAAATATGCAAAAGACAAAACAACATATAGACATCTGTTTATAAATACAATTACATTCTGTTCATTATTATATATCTACCATAAATATCATTAAAGTATAGCAAAATAAACAACATTTAACACAGAAGACTCTTATATTTCCCTATCTTACTTTCTTTGTTTCTAATTTGTATCTAAAACAGTCTTTCTATCCATTGTTTCCAACAGTCCATTCTGTGATGAATGTAGTTTTGCTGCTTTAATATGTCTAGTTCCATTTTAACAAAAAAATTCTGTCCACGTAGGGACCTCCCTGGATTTCCATTTTTTTTGCTATTCCTATTTTTATAGCTAATAAGACATGAAGGGCAAATGCTGTTCTATCTTTTTGAGATTACATGGCCAATTTAACAACACTGAGGATGGGTATGCTTCTTTTTTTTTCATGGTTAAGGCTTCTATGAAGCCCAAAACTGAATTCTTGGATCATAGTGCCATCTATTTATCCCTTTATACCTACCAAGTTTAAACAGTGGACTTCTGATAACACTCTATTATTTGTTTATTTTTTGTTAGGACACTTATTGTCAGTAAGTCAAGAATTTTGTCTTGTATGTTTAGAGTCATTTTAAGTTTTAAAAAGTAATCATTTAGGTTGTCCATTATGTTGGATTTATTGATCTTTAATTTCTTATAGTGTGTTTGCCAGAATATTTCCATGAGTTGTATTTCCCCTATTCTTTTGGATTCTATTTGATGCCATCCTTCTTTATTTGCTCCTTATTTTACACTCATACATAGATGTGCAATCATACATGCGTCGTGGATGGTTGCTGTATTGGGAAATCCCAAGACTTTTTACCTGATAACACTCTTTGGTTTATTCTTGGTTTCTTATTTTTCCATATGAATTGTTTGAAAGCAGCTTGAATCATCATTAGTCATGTTTTAGAAATATTTAATGGTATCATTTGGAACAGAAAATTCCATTTAGGGACAATCATGCATATCCATGGTATTTCAGTGTTTTTCATTTCTTTACAATTTGTATGGGTATACGTTAGGGGCAGGGCATTTGCTTCCACCAGCTTAGAAGGATCTAACACCCAGACATTGAATATCTCTATTCGCCGAAGTGAAGTTATCCTTCTCTTTAATATTTCTTTTTTCTTGTTTATCTAAGAATTTACTTAATGTATTTGATTTTCCAATGTTTAATTTATAATTTGAATATAAGCTATAATGGTCTATCACTTTTATTAACTCTTCAAGGGAGTCTGTGTGGTCCCACAGTGCCAATAAAATATTGTCGCATATAAGGTCAAATTGTATTCCTTGTTATTTATTTTAAACCCTTTAATTTTTTGATCATTTATAATTTTATTTGCAAGAGGTTCAATACATAATAAGTATAACAGAGGGCATAGGGGGCGGCCCTGACTGGTACCATTAGCTATATTAAACCAGTCAGATGAAAGTCCCATTCCCACTGTTATTGCCCACGGAGATGTGTATAGTGCCATCACTGCCCTCAGCATCCATCCTGTAAATCCATATGCTTTCAGAGTGGCTTTCAAGAAGTGCCATCTGACCCTGTCGAAGACTTTCTCTGCGTCCAACTACAGGGCCAGGAAAGGCGTCCTGGAGTCGTGTATTGATTCCATTATGTCGTATATTATGTGATTTACTGAGGATCTGTTCCTTACAAATCCAGCCTGATCTGTATGGATTAGATTTGCTAAAACTGTTTGTATTCTGTTATCCAAAACGCTGGCAATCTTAGTATCTGCATTCAGCAGTGAGATAGGGTGATAGTTTGCGGAGTGTTCTGGTGATTTACCCAACTTTAGTATATGCATTATATTTGCACACAGCATCATTAGATGCATTGTTTAGATTGGGTGTTAGTTCTTATTTAAACATTTTATAGAACATATTTGAAAAGCCGTATGGGCCTGGTGTCTTATTTTTATTCAGGGAGTTTACCTCTCCCTATACAACCAAGCATTCTGCTAGCATTTCCTGCTGCTCTATTACATTGTCTACCTACCTTCAAGTGCTCTGAAATAATTACTCCTAAATCCCTTTCCTCAAAGGTTAGGAAATATTTTAGATTCTGCCCTCGGGTTTTTAAGGAGAATCATATTGCACTTATCCACATTAATTGTCATTTCCCACAGCTCATTTATCTAGTTAAGCTACATTTGCCATTTGACTCATCCCTCCAGGAACATCATCCCTGTGGCAGATCTTTGTACCATTATCAAAAAGACATCCCTTACCAACAAGACCTTGGTTCGAATATGCTCCATTGACTACAACCCTCTGCTCACTGTTTGATCCAGTTGTATAGTCTAGGTTTTATCGATTGGATCTCTTTCTTCTCTTTTGTTTTCTCCTCTTTTATATTTGTCATCATGGTAGGATTGTAGTTTATTCTCCATACATACCTCTGAGGAAGCCTTTCGGAGAAACACAGAAAAACGAAGTTATTTTCAATCAGAAGCTGTCAATCTGTGTTGAATAAGCTTTCCATCAAAGCAGGTTGTTTTATCGTAAATTTCATTTAATGTATGTATTTAAAGTGTATTAATATATTGATTAGTCTGATGTGAAGTTCTACCCTACTACTTACTGTACTCATTATTGTGTTTCTCTTCTTGGGGAAACCAGGAATTGCATGCCAGGTATTTTTAGCAGCTTTTGCCCATTCTTTTTCTAATTCCATTTTTTTTCCTTTACTCTCATATTTTCTTACTGTCCATCACTGGCACATCATTCTGGACATTCCCTTTCCCTACAATTAGCAAGTACACCTATCATGATAAATTAAATGTCTGAATAGGATTCTATACTCATGTATAAAGTGACACACATCTTTAATTCTGAACCCAGCCTTTAGAAGGGATATATACAAAGCCTGCTTACACAAAGTTCCTCTGAAGTCCAGGAGTTTTTATTAGAACTTTTGTTTATATTTCAACCTCCATTAAGTTTTACATTGCTGCCTGAATGCCAAGCATTTTATTCACCACTTAGCGACCACTTAGCAGATGCAATAACATCCCTTTCCATTGTTATCACTACTTAACTTTCCTTAACAAATAAAACAAACAACATTAAGTTAATATGAGTGCTTTAACCAACGTCAGCCAAGAAGGAGTCAACAATGCCAAGTAGCTGTCGGTAGAAAAATAATTACTCCTTATATACACTTTGAACAAAGGTCCATTTTTGTGAAGTAAAAAAAAAGAATAATAATTTTATTCAAATACCTGGCATTGTCCAACCTTGGTTTATTTGTTTGTATTGTGGCTGGGATGCCAATGGCCACTGATTTCCATGGACGGGCACCTGGCTGTACAATTAGCTGATTCTGGATTCACACCTTATTCATTCTAATATGAGTGCTTTGGCAAGCATGTTATCACTCTTTTATTATAAAAACTTCATTTATGGTTCTGTGGTTAGTTAAACATGTGATGTGGCATTTGGAGTATGTGGCAAATTAATAAAAACACAAAGATTAATAACACTGGGCACTGTTTAATATTTCAAGTATTAGAAAGGTTGTTAATATTTTTAATTCAATGGCTTCATTGGAAGTGGGTGAGATAGGTATAGATCCATGTCTTGGCTGAGGAACAGGGTGTGTCCATTTTAAGGCCAATGCTGAATGCTTAGCTCCAACATGAACAAGGGCCAGCTTGTGATGTGGCACACCTGGCTGCCCAAATGGGGAGGAGGACTAATAGTCTTCTATGATACTTTGCCCTAGTCCTGTGAGGATGCAGAAGCCGGCAAAGCATTCAACTTCATTTCATGGGTCAGGAACAGTGGGTTCTGATGGAGCGGTGGTATCAGAAGGAAGAGAGGAAGTTGTTGGAGCAGTGCACTCACCTGCACAAAAATCGGAATCACAGGTGCAGAGTTTTCAAGATGATGCCTGTCTTCATGCTGCTGAGAGCACAAGGTCTTGTGTGACTGTGGCACCAGCACACTAAGTGTACTCCTTGCCATCGGCACAGTGCACTGCACATTTTGATAGGCAGCATCATGAGGAAGATCTGCATAAGGAGTAGCGCAGTCAGTCAGATTACCTCATTCAAGAGGGGCCTGTTGATGGTTGGTGGTTGGGCCATCACAAATCAGCAGAGATAGCTCAGATCATGCAGAAGTGGCAAGAGCAACTCAAAGGGGATTTATCCCCTGTAGGCAAATATGTACAGCCTGATGAGTACGATTGCTTGCAAACATGGTGGGAAGAATACTTGCAGTTTTTACTTGCAGTTGTTGTCTTTGGTTCCTGTAGAACCAAAGCATATCAGCATATCAGGTCTCAGTCAGGTGAATGGCATAAAGCAAAAGCATTTTGAGCTACCCTATTTGCCCCAATGGGACCTCGCATTGCCTTGCAATTTGGACATCATAGCCAATTACAAATGTAAGAAACATTCCAAATCCGAATGCAGCATGAAACATACTGAACAAAAATGGTAGCCTCTAAATCGGCATTATATCATATAGGAGATTTCAAACACAAAAAATAGCCCGGAAATACAGTAGAGAAGCCAAAATCCTACCGGAAATAAAAAAAAACCTCCATCGGACATAAGTCCAGAATCAAGAAATGGATACAAAATATTTAACTTACAGCCAATTACTGTTGATAAATCTGTGTATTAATACTGACTACATGGCAAGACCACAGTGTCTGCGCAGAATTAGCAGCTAACTGCACCACAAAAAATTATGGTAAACCAAGGGTCAGGGCGCGATGGGTGCAGGACACTGGAAGCAGGAGAGGGTAAAGACCAGATGTTTTTGGCAGAGGAGAACTTGGCACTGATTAGAGCTACAACTATGTGGTAGGGACATGACCTGTAGAAGAGTGAAGACACCCAACCGACAGACAAGCAGTGGATCCAACTTTCCCAAGATCATCTGCAAGAGTTGAATTGTTTGCTAGCAATATATCATTTCCATGGTAAGTCCTGTGTATGCTAGGTACATTTTAAATTGGTAGCTGTCAGGTATGTGTACACTTCATGATTAGTTCTAGGGTTGTGCATTTGCACTGATGTGCTTGTCTATCAGCACTGTTTTGATCTCAGTACCCCTCTGTTAGTCATCCACATCGGCACACATACATATATCATTATTCTTGTGATTCCACACACACACACACACACATATATATATACATATATATATATATATATATATATATATATATATATATACACACATCTTAGTACACCTTCCCTTTTAGTGTGTTTATTCATGGTGTGTGTTCTGAATGTGTGGGTGTGTTCTGTATTTAGCTGCACAATCCTTTTTGTGATGTGTTTATGCCAAGTCCATAGTTGTATATATGAAGAAATAAAAAAATGTTTCCAGATATGCTAATTCTGGTTATTTGTTTTGGAAATTATATTAGGGCATACATGTAGTCATATCCATGTGATTTATTTTTGTGTGTGTATACTTTATAGGGATTTTTAATAGGAGAATTGAAATGGGCAAAATGCGTCTATTACCCCAGAATCCAAATTGCTTTAAGGGCTGATCGTCGTATTTTGGATGGCTGGTATGATTTTTATGGCAGAAATGTCCCGATCCTAAGACTTCCGATGCTTTGGTTACTGAATGGCTACTGAATGGCCCAAACAACTAATTCAGGGGCAAATGTATGTATATTAAGTAGCTGTATTATAGGGATTCATTTGATTTAAATCCAGTTCAGAACAAATTGGTTTGGATGACTCATTAGCTATAATTTCCGAGGGGTTCCTCACACGTTAAAGTTGGTTCGAAAATGTGCCATAACATAACATGCATGTCTTTCCGCTCCCTTCCAGTGTTAGCTTTGCTGTGTTACTTTGTACTAAGGTGTCTTCCTCGTGCAGCTCACAATGGTCTGGATTTTTCAGAGCACCTATGGACCTTTGTTTTGGGAATGTACTGAATTTGGTGATGGCAACTTATACTAAGGTATGGAACCATTTTTTTTAATCTACTTTCATCAATTTTTCTGGGTTAAGCAGGTGCAGGAATCTTGGGTGCAACTGCTGAGCATACTGTAGCTGTTTTATCCTTTTTATTTAAGGTTATTTGTTGGTGAGATATTGGTCAGGAGTTTATTATTCATTGGATGTTGAAGGGTTGGAAGAAGGATAAGGTGGCGGACATGAGAAGGCCCATTTCTTTTCAGTTTTTGGTGTTTTTGAGAATTCTCTATTGAATTTAGCTTTTGTGCTGGCTTTTTTCAAGACTTTTAGAGTGAGTGACTAAGGGATTATTTATTATGGTACAGTAACTCGTGAGATCTTTAAACCTTTGTACATTATAGATTACAGTTGCTCTGCTGCAACCATTCAGATGATGCACCCCCTGTAAACACCACCCAAATATAAATATCCAGTGATTGGGACTGCTCACAAATCAAGCTAATGTATAGAGCCGCCAACGGAGCCTACTAATATTTGAATGCAGATATACTTTTTCAGAGGACTATGTATTAGTCAATATTGTTTAAATTGCTGCCTTAATGCTTAGAACTGTGGGATTCTGACATCACTACTTGAGGACAGGCAGATGCAACAGCATCCCTTTAAGCAGCCATATTGGTAGATTTGCTTATCATATTGGTGTAACGGTAATACATCTTCAGGAAAGTCATACACACACATAAATATATATATATATATATATATATATATATATATATATATATATATACAGATAGATAGATAGATAGATAGATAGATAGATAGATATTTGTATATGTCACTATATACAAAAAAGTTGGCAACACAAGCCATGGGAAACTGGTCTGAGATTTTAAAGAAAACCAAAAATGTATTTTAACAGAATGACTCTTAATTAAAATGTCCCATCTGACTGCCATATTATTTGAGCATTAGTAAAAAGCACCGTAGTTCATTTTCTATGGTCCCATTTTTTTTGGGGGGGGGAGGGTGCAGTAACATGAAATTTGGGTCTGTCATGGATTGTCAGTTCAAAGCACTGTGCACAGGCAGCATTAAGTTTGAACTGTGTATGTCTAACAGACATACAAAGTCTTAACACTAAATTGAGCTGTAGACACTCGATACCTGTACATAGGATGCTGGCAGTGGCGGATGCTTCATATGTGCTAGGCGTACGCACATTCAATTTTCGTATACTTTTCGTGCTTGTTGAAATGGCAACAGAGTAAGTGACTCTGTTGCCGAATTCAACGCAGCGTCGTCTTTCGGATGTAACGACGTCTCGGGTATTTCCGGGGGTTTGTGTGCTGGCTGTTCTCATCGTGCCTCCGAGTGACAGGCGTGCTCAAGGCTGGCAGCATGCCTGTCACTCAGGGGCACGATACGCCCCTGGATGCTGGAGCTCTAGCTTGTGAATGATGTCACTCAAAATCACATAACCCCTCCCCATCACATACGAGGAGGGATTTTTCAAATGTTGGTAAGAGTATATAGACGCTTACAAGTACCACACTTATCCCCATCAGGAACTCCGAAACAATAAACATTTGAACTTTTTTATGACAATTAATTCAACATGACAAAACAATACAAAAACATAATTATCATGCCAGGCCTCCTTTCTTGCTGAAAGAGGTAAAGTGGCACACAATACATAAACTTTGACATATATACTTTTTCAGTGTCATAGGTGCCAACAGTCCCGAATTTGCCAGGAAAGTCTAATTTTGTGTCACTGTGCACAGACAGCATTGCATTATACTGTCTATATCTAGTAGACATACATAGCCTAAATGCGAGTGATCTCCAGACTCCCTGTATCTGTGCAACACTGACCACTTTAGACTTCCCCTCTGACGCATCCTTGTCAGACCCCAGAAGGTTGGCAGGTATGCTATATAGCCTTTTTAAAATATGCAGCTTGAAACATTACTGGCCATTTTCACTTTAAGCAGTACAATCTCATGCATTGTAACATTTCATACCTCAACCTTTCCTACTGTTCAATAAAATACATGTCATTTAGATAAGATTTCCAGGCTGCGCAGTAATTTTAATTTTTTCTTTGTTTTTTTCATTTTGTATTTTCTTTGTATAATTTCTACATATCAGTCAGTAAACAATTCATATGTACTTTTGCCAGAGATTTATTTTTTTAATATTATCCTTTGTATTTTTTAGTTTTTCAAAGTTAAGCAAATACAGTGTGAGTAATCGTTGTGTAAATACTACGTGCTGATTTAGTATTTGTTCTGTGTTTGTGTTGCCTATAAAATCTGCGCAATAGTT
Source organism: Pelodytes ibericus (assembly GCA_036172795.1). NCBI lineage: Eukaryota > Metazoa > Chordata > Amphibia > Anura > Pelodytidae > Pelodytes > Pelodytes ibericus. The sequence continues at coordinate 55,552,946 of CM069862.1, forward strand.
TCATCCATCTCTTTTTCCTCCATCTTCGTTACTGTTCTATACTCTGCACCATGGCCACAAGTATATTCGTGGGTCTCGTCGTCATGCTGTCACTTTTTTCTGATTTTGCCTCAAGTGACATGTTACCTGGAGGCCTAAACCCTGTCGATAACAACAGGCCAGACGTCCTAAAGGCTGCCGACACTGCCATGAATGAGTTCAATCAAAAGTCAAAGAATGACTACATCTTCAAAATAATTAAGATTGTGTCAGCTGAAACTCAGGTACACATAATAGCATTATTAATTTGTATGGAACATTGTTATTATTTGAGTATTGATTAGTTTGTTGGAAACAGAGAGACAAAATGGTTATATTTTAATAGACATTTACATGTAGATGACAAAATTGTTTGTATTTGCTAGTACTGCTAATGTTATTTATGTCTGAAATAGTTGTACATCTCAAGGATGGACAAATTGCCAGTTATGGTTGAAATTAAATGTCCCATAATCCTTTGACTTGGCTAAGGATGGTGGAGAATCATTCTGACTCGCAGAATATATATCAGAATTTGCTTTGGTGGAAACTAAACTTTGCCACTGCATAACTGTGGTTGTGTTAGACTGAGTGGCCTGGTCACATGTCTCTCTTGCCACCGTGATAGCTAACATTTGATACCAAATTACTGTGACTTACAGGTCACATAATGTACAAATATCCATATTGCTGGATGAGCATTATGGAAAGTGTAGGCCACAGCATCTCCCCCTAACCCTTTTTTCCTTAATCATCTTTACTTATCCCTGTCAACCAGCTGATTTGGTAGTATAAGGGTTACTTTTGTATAAAAACTCATCCACTGAGCTTTTACTCATGGTCACTGGTGTATCATAGTCAAATATTCCATGCAGTAGACAGAGGAGTGGAAAATCATTGTTTTTACAATTTTTAGAACAGGGAAATTAGATTCCCGGTCATTTAGGGGCCATTTAGTGCTCAGAATTCAGAAATCTAGCTCACAGAGAGTGAGACAATATTAACATGTGTTGCTTTTGTCATTGGTACATTAGACCTGTTCCTCTTGGTTTATGTGCTGTGTAAGGTTGGCTAAGCAGGGAAGGGGTTTAAAACTTAAATATGGAGAAGGCTAATAAATAATCCGTGAGCCTACTACCTCTTATGTGAAGCCCCATCGCTGGCTGATTTGGACATATTATGGTAAAGTTAACACTGTTTAATTATGTTATTATATTGTGCAGGTTGTTGAAGGAATAAAGTATTACTTGACAGTACAAATTGGAAAAACACAGTGTCGGAAAGATTCTACTAATAATCCAAAATCATGTGACTTGTTTAAGGATGCTAACCAGGCTCAAGTAAGTAACAATCTGGTATAAGTGGTAATTATATATATAGAGAGAGAGAGAGAGAGAGTTACACCTCAAAAGTGGAACTGGGCACAGTGAGAATGAGCAATATTAAATAATGTGCGTCAGGGCTGGTCCAAGATATTATGCAGTCTGGGTCCGACATTGAAATGCTGCCGTCCCATCCCTGCACATATACACATAGGGTAACACATGCAGTCACACATAGTCATGCACGCGCACACACACATATGTATACACACAGTCACACACATTCACGCACGCACACATATGTAAAAGTGCAGTCACATATATATACATACCATCACTCACATACACACACATAGTCAAATACACACACACAGTCAGATATGCACACACACAAGGTAATATACACACTGTCCCTCACACACACAATCATAAAAGACAGTAGTTTTGTTTTTAAGGCTTTTGTGCTCCTCCACTTCCCCTCCCTGCTGTGCTGCATTACCTCTCTTGGAGGGAGGGGAGTTCTCCAGCATGGTCTTTACCCAGTCCCCCCCTCTGAGCACTGGGTTGTAATGTGACATCTGGTGGTCCGGCTCTCTTGCAAGTGCTGAGCACGGTAGGGTGTAGGGTAGGGGACACCCCCAAAACCCATTGTAGAGCTAGCTCTCATGTGAGTTTTCACTTATTGCTAGTTTTTTAACTCATTGTAAAATTGTCAGATGTACTTTATGATAAACAATCACCACATATAAAATGACTTAGTTCATTGAATAGAGTCTGCAATATAATTCTAAGAAGTGATAAAATATCCTGCTGTCACTTTGTTTCAGATATTATATTTTGATATTCTTTAATGTTATCTTTTATATATATTTATAGTTTTTATTGACATATAATGTAATTCTTTTCATTTTACAGGTTTCTATTTGCAAATTTCAAGTTCTGGAGGTTGAATGGTTAAATCAAGAAAACATACTCACTTATTCTTGCTCAGCTCAGTGAATGGGGGTTATACAGAAGAAAAACCTGTACATTACTCATCTAAACCATTTTCCACTGAATAAACTATAAGTAGTACCATATATACATTTTGTATATGTTATTTCATATGCTCTGTTGTCTGTGTGCGTATAAATTATATTTATACGGGGGTTTATTCATTAAAGCTATGACCAAATAACAGTCAAATTGCTAATATCAAGTCAAAATAGTTCCAGCTAACCCAATGCTCCATCATAGCTATATTGGCCTCTCATTTTCAACTTAATTGCTCCCTGCATTACCAATACCATTTTCTAATACATAATGTGGTACAGTGATGAGGTTTAGTGGCGCTTGTTTCAAATTTGCACAAGCTACAAACTGACTGGCAACTATCCCTCAGTGCACAATGCAATCCAAATAAAATCACGACCATAAAGTGACAGTGCGCTAAAGTGCTAAAAATGTGTAAAGTGATTAGATACGTATCTAAATTATCCAAGCAGCCTGTTACTGTATTGAATAAGTATAAAAAAAAGATAGTTCACACTCAAAAAGATGTGACACTCACATTCCAACTTATGTTCATGAAATAAAGTGCTGTTCGTGTATCTTCTTTCTTGGTCTTTGTTACCTAGTAGTCTCCAAGTAACACGAAGATATCAGTATAAACACAGAACAAGTTTAATAAAAGTGCATAAAATATCTTACACATAAGTTGAATGAAGTCCAGAAAAGATCCTGACTCCCAGGTAATAAAAGTCTCCAACCTCGACTGGCAATGCTTGAGAGCTGAGAAACAGCAGGTCGGGATGCTGGCTCGCCCCCATCGTCTGATCGGGGTCTGAAAGTAGCCTGATTAAATATTCAGTTAAGCCTTGCAGGTAAGTGCAGATCAACGTCATTTCCTCCTTCACCATGGATTGCCCTGTTTATAGGGAATGGGGTGTCCAGGGCCACTTGCCCTGATCTCCCCAAATGTATTGCTGGGAGCATCAGGCAGCTCCAGACACCTGATTATGGGGAAGGCTAGTTTCCCTGTCCCCCCATATGTATTCTAGGTACATGGAACATCAGGCAACTCCAGGTACCGTTTTTATTATAGGCGCTGCCAGTGCTGTTTGCTCTGGCCCCCCATATGTGTTAAGGGATCCAGGGCCCATTTAGGGAGCCCCCAGACCAGTTTAGACAGGGTAGGGGGATTTATTTTTTCTAATGGAGGAAGAATTTGCTGATATCAGATAAAAACAAAAAACTAACTAAAAAAGCAAGTATATATCTCAGGGATGTTCCCCAGTCCCAAAATCCAGTAGATGTCAGAGAGGTGTAGAAAGAGAAAGAAGACAAACTATAGTGCAGATGGTCAGGTATAAAAAAAAATTTTTTTAGTGAACAGTTAAAATTAAACTCACAAGCAAAATGGCATTCTATCAAAACATATTTATAAAACACAAGTAAGCATGTATACAACTAGTGCAGTCTCCTCTGTCTAGGAGTCTCAGCTTTCTCATCCATTCAACAATAGTGTGCTGATGGTGATATACTTAGAGCCCCCTGCCTCAACATAAAGTGTTCTTTAGAAACTGTTAAACCACTTGCTATATGTTGTGTTTGTGTTAAAACCAGAGGTTCAAGAAAGAAAGGCTGATACAAAAACAGTGTAGACACTACCCTACGCATGTCATTGTCAAGTGCCAACTTCCCAGGAGTTAGCAGTGACAATAAAGTTGACACTTGCCAACTGCACCCCAGAACAGATAGGTGAACTCATAAAGCTATGAGGTTTTTTTGGTTGAATTCTAAGAAGCTTAACATCAGCTTCAATACTTAGAGAGGCCGGAACTATCCCCAAAAATGGATGTATCTGGTCCTGATGTCTTATATTGTGCAACTGGGATAACTAACTCAGCAAATAAGTCTATTCATTTATAGCTTCATTTAATGCCATGTAGATGCCACAGTTTTGGGTTAATTGGTAGAAACTGAAATACATTTGTGATGTCAGCTTTAGACAACCAAGAACCCTGTCCCTGAACCTACCTGGACGTACCATAGCTTGTAGGATATTGTCTATAGAGGCGTATTTTATTGAAAACATTTTAGCCGGTATAAGCAAATTAATGCTGGAAAATGTGGAGGTGTGAGGGGCAGACAAATAAAAAAGAAGTCTTTATTTTCAGAGAATATTTACCAACTGCTATACCGATAGGGCACACTCTCCAGACAAAGAAAGGGGGTGAATCAAAGGGCTAAAATCTAACATTTAGCAAGTTCTTGTGACAGGAGGTGGTCGACTGAATTAAGATCTGACGGTGTCAATATGAGGTTAGGACATTCAAGAGTATGCTGTGGAAGTGCTATGACTCCTGTATGAAAGCCTGACGATAAACTATAAATCAAAAAATCCACAGAAACATGTCCACAAGAGAATGATTTGTTGTCAGCCAGATCATGCGAGCTGATGAGAAGGGACACTAAATTTACGTACTTCGCTTCCAAAATATCCTTCCTGAGGTTCTATTGAATGAAATGTGTCAGGATAATGTAAGCTTGCGAGCAGGGCTTTCTACCACATGTTTAATATGTTCTTGTTCATCTAACTTAGTATGTATTCCCACTCTATGCTCTGTACCTAGCGCAACCTAAACTAACTGGAGCTATATAAATAAATGCAATGGAATGGACTGAGACATATAGGCAAGCATACCTGCCCCCAAGGGCGACATAGTAGCATGAAATCAAAATCGTAGAGGATCACACAGATTAACTAGTCTATATTGAAGCTGCTTTGTGGTTCAGGAATTGCATGCTGATTAGAGTTGAGCGGACAACTGGATGTTCAGGTTCGGCAGGTTCGGCCGAACTTTGAAAAAATGTCCGGGTCTGTGCTCGAACTTGACCCCGAACACGAACCCCATTGAAGTCAATGGGGACACGAACTTTTGACCACTAAAATGCCTCTAAAAAAGTAATGGAAAGGGCTAGAGGGATGCAAAAGGAAGTAAAATGTGGGTAAGAGTAGGACAAGTGCCCTGGAAGCAAATGTGGATAGGGAAATAACTTAAAATAACATAAAATACATACAAATTACAAATACAGCTGAGCCATAACATAGCACTAGATGGAATCTTTGATTTTAGCTTTGGAAGAACATAAATCTAAATCTAAAGCATGGCTGCCAGGAGGATCAACAGAATTATCCATTTGAGAGAGGGTTGGAGTGCAGGGTATTCTCTTTCAGTTTATACTACGTGACCCATAGGTTGAGGAGGTGGTGACCGTGGCGGTGTAGGTGGAAGCAGCGCTGGAGGAGGAGGTAGCCAACACTGTTTTTTATTTGTTTTTGTTTTTTTTAATTGGGGTAGCCCCAAAATATTGGGACATATAACAACAGAAAACAAAGAATAAGTGCACTTGAGTATAACAATGACAGTGTGAGACCGGTATAAATGTCTATTCTGCCCAAGGTACAGAGAAGTCTGGTGGGATCCATGTTTGGTTCATCTTAATAAACGTGAGCTTGTCCACGTTGGCTGTGGACAGGCGGCTGCGTTTGTCTGTGATAACGCCCCCTGCCATGCTAAACACACGTTCAGACAATACACTGGCTGCAGGGCAGGCCAACACCTCCAAGGCATAAAGGGCAAGCTCAGGCCATGTGCCCAATTTGGAGACCAAATTGTTTTTTTCTTTATTGGACTGCAAGAAATGCACCGCAAGACGTAAATGTACTATTTACCACCCAAAACAATTAGAATTTTTCAAAGTGCACTGTAAGCACAGTATTTCACTGTTCTGTTTGACTCTCAGATATGAAGTGCACCGCAAGACACAAATGTACTATTTAGCACCCAAAACAATTAGAATTTTTCAAAGTGCGCTGTAAGCACAGTATTGGACTATTCTATTTGACTCTCAGATTTGAAGTGCACCGCAAGACGCAAATGTACTATTTACCACCCAAAACAATTAGAATTTTTCAAAGTGCACTGTAACCACAGTATTTCACTGTTCTATTTGACTCTCAGATATGAAGTGCACCGCAAGACGCAAATGTACTATTTAGCACCCAAAACAATTAGAACTTTTCAAAGTGCACTGTAACCACAGTATTCCACTGTTCTATTTGACTCTCAGATATGAAGTGCACCGCAAGACGCAAATGTACTATTTAGCACCCAAAACAATTCAAATTTTTCAAAGTGCACTGTAACCAGAGTATTTCACTGTTCTATTTGACTCTCAGATATGAAGTGCACCGCAAGACGCAAATGTACTATTTACCACCCAACACTATTAGAATTTTTCAAAGTGCGCTGTAAGCACAGTATTTGACGGTTCTATTTGACTCTCAGATACGAAGCGCAGGACGCAAATGTAATATTTAACACCAACAAATTGCAGTATTTAAAAATGCCTAGATGTTGCCCACTGAGCTAACAGAACAGGATTAAAGTCATGTGCCTGGCACACATGCAGTTGTAAGTGCACTGCACTCTCTGTGGCACTGGGCTCAGGGCAAGGTACAAATATGTAGTATAGCACCCACTAAAATAATCACTGTAGTTTGAATAATCGCTGTAGTTTGCAGATTCAACACCAGAATTTTTTTGAATCTGTCCCTCACAGCTGCAGCATCCTCTCCCTACACTAAGAAGAGCTCATGTGATGTGCGTGTACGTGACTCCAGCTTATATATAGAGGGTGGGTAACATGCTGCACTGGCCAATCACAGCCATGCTATTAGTAGGCATGGCTGTGATGGCTTCTAAGGGCAAACAAGTCAAACGCTTGTTGATTGGCTGCCCTGCAGCCTTTCAAAATGCGCCATTAAATCGACGAACCCCGAACTCCAACACTGACATACAGTCAAATGCCTGTGTTCGGGCCCGGGGTCCAAAAACCCTAAAGTTTGGTACGAACCCGAACAGTGCGGTTCGGGTTCGCTCAACACTAATGCTGATATAAACCTATTGAATAACTCATTCAGAACTTGGCATGTCCTAAATTAATACAAGTCTAAGAAATAATGAGTGAGTACACTGTATTATGTAATATATAATGTGCAAGAAACATATTTGATTCCTTATGTATTAGCTGATGAAAGTGATTTAAAAAAATGTATTTACATGATAACCACCAGCTGGCTATCCCTACCTAAATTACCCTACAATAGCATATACTTCTAATTCTAAATGTAATATTTGTAAATGTTAAGTGATGTACATATTAGATTTTCTTTATGTTTTAATCCTCAATTGTAGCAGGATGCAAATTGCTTTGAAGTCGCTGGGGTACTCTGTGGCCCCTCCCACAAGGGCTTTTTTTGTCTTCTCTTGAATCAACAGTGGTGAACAAGCAATAAGAAAAGGGTTAAACTTAATGGGCCCAAGTCTTTCTTCAACTTAAACTAGTATGAAGCTACTTATTGGTAAAATGTCCAAAGTCTGTAAATTGTCCATCATAAAGTCCACTAAATGTACAGCATGAACAATGCTGGCACCTACCCCTGTGTACTATATTGCACTAAGTGCATGTGCTAGGCCTTAGGATCCTGTGAAGTCTTAACTAATATCTGTTTATCACTTGCATGCATTTAACCTAATACCCTCTTATGCATATTAAATATGCATCAACTCTTAGTTGATCCACAACTAAAATAATATGCCTATTTTAAAAATGTGTTATTCCAGTGTATGACATATCACTAGTAGATACAGTACCTTATTCCATTGTCAAACCTCTGAGACTTGTTAGAAATGTAGACACAGCACTTTAATTATATTTTCTTTAAAAGGTTTCAAAGTGTATGAATAATTCGTGAGAGACATGTACATGTCAGGGCATAATAAGAGCTTGAAATGCAATATTAGCAGCTGCAGGCAGACATGTCACCCAGCTCTCTGTATCACAGTTATGTCTAGACATGTGCAAAACTAAAATTTTCGTTTCGTTTTCGTCCATTCGGACGAAAATGTTATTTATTTATAAAACGAATTTCGTTCATTACTGCATTCGTTTCAGACGAAATTCGTTCATTATTTTCGTTTCGTTTAATTTTATTCGTTCGTTTTATAGAATACGTGTAATACTATTGGCTTTCTATAAACCGAACGAGAGCCCCATTCATAAGAAATTCTTATAAAGGCAATAGTACTACATGTTTTCTATAAGCCGAAAGTCTATAAACCGACTTTGTCTCCGTATAGTTAAAACGTTCGGTTTATAGGCTGTCAGCTTATGGAATACATGTAATCCTATTGCTATTCTATAAACCGAATGTATGTCCATGTTACATCATAAAACAATTATTTGCAGTAACAATTGGGATGGAAATCCACTGGGCACTGTGCGTCCCACAATGCTTTAGGTTTAGCTTACCTACTCATCACATCCATTTGACTGCTATTACAAAGGACTATCATACCCCACAATGCTGTACAATGCTCAAACCTACAATTAGCTAGTTACATAGCATGCTAGACAAAAGGGTGACCTTACTCAAACAAGACAGTCCAGATTTCAGGTGGCGATCCCACTATCCTGTCGAGCTCTTCTTCTACCTTCTAGAAGGCAATACTACCTGAGTTAGTTAGATAGACAATAAAGTTGAAGAACTCATCACGTTTAACTGTTTATAGAACAGGGTGGATGGGTACCAGGCCAAAGTTTTCTTGTTGGGGAAAGGGTTGGGTGGGGGGCTAGATGGGCGGGGTTGGAGGGAAGTTAGATGGGAAGGAGAGGGTATGAGGGATTATGGATGCTTGGCCTTCTTTCTCCCTTTCACTTCTCTCTCTCTCTCCCTACTCTGTTAACTCCTAGTTTTTCCATTCTAGTTTTTACCTTCTTTTCTGGGAAAAAGAGGTGGGAGGTGATGATTTCTTTAACATCTATCTAGACTACAACTCAAATGCACTTGACACCATAATTATCAACCAATATGCTTCTCATGACCTTCTCATATATATGTTGCCAACTGTCTTCCTTTAGCCACTCGCTTCTCTGTATTATTTATTGATGACTCGTGTATTACAATGAAACGTACAAAATTCAATCAAATGTTTTGGAACAAAAAAACTAAAAAAAATACTTATCTCCACCCCATGGGTGGTATGTGTCTTCGTCTACCAGAGGCCTGGGAGTTTGAGGGTTCTGCGCAGTATCTTAGCTGTTCCTAGCACTGCGCTCTTCTGGACAGAGTGCTCTGATGTAATTTGTGGTATCTGTTCTAGCCACTTTCCTCGATTAGGAGTCACAACGCCGAATTCTCCTATCACTACTGGGACCACTTTGACCTTCACTTTCCACATTCTCTCTAGTTCCACCTTCAGGCCTTGGTACTTCAGCTTCTCATACTCCACTTCAATTCTGTCTTTAACTAATAAAACCTCTTATCCCTTGTACTGTTTTCATGTCCTAATATCTTGTTTTGGCCAAATGATGACAATTTAAGAAAGACACCAGTATAAAATAACAATATTTACTGAAAACAAACCAAAAGGACAAATTAACATGAAGAAAAGGATGATGTATTATGAACTTTCGTTATTTATTATATAAAAAAAAAATAATGACTGATAGAGAATGCCACTTATAAGAAGATGCATTATATATGGATATGTTTTTACAACACTGTCTTTGTGAGAGGCTCACCTCGGAGACTAGACATGTAAACAGATTAGTAACGAGTGATTAACAAAGATTATACAGCCACTGTCTTACTGCATTTAAAAAAAAAAAAAATTGAAGTGTTTTCTTTGTCTGCTTGGTGAACAGCTGTGTTCTCTTATACCTGAACTCAAACGCAACCTATTGTATCCACTTGAATGAAAAAGCTCTCCAGTAACACATGCAATATTAATTACATGGAGTTAACTGAGTCATACCTGGTGACACATTTTCAATAGGGGATTGGAAGATGAATGACATATTCCAAATACTCAACACAGACAAGCATATGACAACTGAAATGTATTAGTGTGAATATATTATTGGCTTATTTACAAATACTCCAATCAACTTTACCACAAAGTTTGGAATTAAATGCATAGTATGTAATGTAAAATAATAATATAAACATAATTTATAATTACGGCTGCCAAACAATTTTTTGCAAACTGTCAGACAACGCTTGTATAGTGTATGCAGAATTTGTAGGTTGTCAGAGGGATATCAGCTAACTAATCACATATGTTCCTTTGGGAGCAGTCCTGTATTTAAATAATGTATTTCCCTAATGGGGCAGGGGAAGTCTACATTCACAATTTCCTTTACTCTTCATGAAAAATATATAGAATTTTCCATCCATTCCGTTCCAATTTGAGTGGCCAGGTTTTGAAGCAATGCTTTGCTAGATAAGGAAAGCCATTTTGAGAGATACAATTAGAATCAGCAAATGTAACCGTGCCAAAGAGTAGTGAGCAGAGCAGTCTCCACAATGTACTGTCTTTATATTTTATTCATTTAGCTAAATATGTGACTTTATATGAAATAAAGTCACAATAATTCCTGTACCTAATAATTCATCTAGTTAATTAAACATGTTTAAGTGGAAATAGGATTTATTTATCTTGCAGATTATGTACAGGTAATACACATTGGGAGATATAGTTCATTATTAAAAGAGGATAAGGTATTTTTGTGAGCACAGATACAGAATGTTTCCATGTGTTTATATGGATTTGGTCTTTGCAAGACATGAGAGAATGGTATTTTCTTTCATTGAATACCATTTACTCTTGATTGTAAGCTTGCTAGCAGGGCTCTCCGCATCATGTATTAGTCTCTCTCGCTCTCTCTGTTCATCTAGTGTAGTCAGAGATTTTGGCACAGACTGCTTGACACTCCTGAATGACCTGAGCGCTGGATGTATCATCCACCCGGTGCTCAGTAAATAGTGTGGCTAAGGTAGGGGGGGTGGTCTGGAGCAAGCTCTGAGTACAAATTTGGCCACTGGAATAAGTGGAGTCTATGTATATAACTAATACAGCTCTATACATATTCAGTTATTGTATGCTGTCATTTTATATGTATTTGTTTTTTTTTATTGAGTGTACTAAGCTGGGGTTGAGCTCCAAAATACACCTCTGTCTGTGCAGACAAAAATCCTCGCACCAGCCCTTGAGGCAGATTGGCAAGTATGGGGGTCAGATTGGCAAATCTGGGGATGTGTTGCCAAGTCTGGGGATGCATTGGCAGGTCTGGGGGCAGATTAGGATTTCTGAGGGGCAGATTGGCAAGTCTGGGGATGCATTGGCAGGTCTGGGGGCAGATTAGGATTTCTGAGGGGCAGATTGGCAAGTCTGGGGATGCATTTGTATCTCTAGGAGGAAATAGGTGGAGCCTAAAGAGGAAAGGGTGGTGTTTACAGACTCAATGTGGGTCTTAAACAAGAAGAGGTGCTGTCTTCTCCGTAAGGGGCAAAATTAGATTAGGAGGTGCAGACATTTAGTCAGGCATAGGGCAACACAAGACCAAAACACAGCACTTATCCCATCCGTCAGCAGCTGGGAATTACATTTCTGATAAAATATGCCATAATACAATGGAGAAAATGTGGATGGAGAATGACAATATTTAGTACTATTAGTACTATTGATTTTATAAATAAGAGGAGACGTGCAAGTGGAAGGTTCAAAATAATTATGCCATGTGCTTCTGATGACCTAGTGACCTGATGACTTAATGGAGATATAAGTGGAGTAAAAAATTAATATATCCATTCCGTCTGACAATTGTTTGTCATGTAATTTGAAATATTTGTTTATTTATCTGTATGATGTTACCCTGATTACCCTGATGACCCTAAAAATATATTGTACTGTTGTGTTTGTTTTTTTGATACCATAATAAAAAAAAAAGAAGATGGACCCTATTTGACAAAAATGTTTCACTTTTGTAGGTGCTTTTTCACACGCCTGATTTAGAACTAATGTGCGAAAGACAAAAAAACAAATTTCTGGATTAGAACTTAATTATTTTTTTTAATTAAATGAGACATAGCTAGCATTTACTCTAAAAAACACATCATCTTTACAGATGCATTAAATTTCCCCGGCGCATGATATATTTTAATTGCAGTGAACATGTTCTCAAATCCATAATTTATTAGAATGTTCAGGGGAATGCTATCCATATGAAGGTAAAGAGAACCTATATCAGAGCCCAATATCTGGTTTCAAAATATTGGCTAGCCATCTGCTTCTGTTAGGTGTCTTTGGTGACTCACTGAGGACCAAGTGTAACCTGGTGCCCAAAGTTAAGAGTTTGTCTTATCCTGTATGAGTCACCAAGGTAATTGTAACTGCATTTTAATGAAGATCCTAAATATTTTAACAAGGATCTTAATATGTTTTGCCTATCATTTCCACAAACACCTAAAGCAGAATGTAGACAAAAACCAGCTAAAAAAGCAATGGTCTTAGTGAAGAAAGATTAAAGGAAACATGCATGTGACTGGAAAATCGGCAAACTGGACCAAGGTATTGAGTGGAGTACCTCAGGGACGAAACTTAGGTCATCTTCTTTTTAATGTATTTTATAATCATCTCCCAAGTTGTGTTGAGAATCATTGCAATATAGAAATTAAGTGTGTTACCATATAACATATTATCTTACATATTTTTTTTAAATGTTTTATTATTTTAGATAATTTTAAAAGCACCTAGCTTAGATGAAAAAATATTGGGGATTCAGTCACAATACATGGACAAATTTTGCTTAGCCCATCACTATGCCAAAGTACTCCAAATTTGGTGAGTCCTATCTCTATACTAGAGTTAAGCGAACACCTGGATGTTCGGGTTCAGCAGGTTCAGCCGAAAAAAGTCCGGGTTTGGGCTCGAACTTGACCCGGAACTTGACCCCAAACCCCATTGAAGTCAATGGGGACACAAACTTTTGGCCACTAAAATGCCTCTAAAAAAGTTCTGGAAAGGGCTAGAGGGCTGCAAAAGGAATTAAAATGTGGGTAAGAGTAGGACAAGTGCCCTGCAAACAAATATGGATAGGGAAATAACTTCAAAAAACATAAAATACATACAAATTAAAAATACAGCTGAGCCATAAAATAGCACTAGATATAATCTTTGATTTTAGCTTTGGACGAACATAAATCTAAATCTAAAGCATGGCTGCCAGGAGGATCAACAGAATTATCCATTTGAGAGAGGGTTGAAGTGCAGAGTATTCTCTTTCAGTTTATACCCATAGGTATAGAAGGCGGTGACCGTGGAGGTGTGGAAGCAGCGCTGGAGGAGGAGGAGGAGGAGGTAGCTAGAATTTTTCAAAGTGCGCTGTAAGCACAGTATTTGATGGTTCTATTTGACTCTCAGATATGAAGTGCACTGCAAGACGCAAATGTACTATTTACCACCCAAAACTATTAGAATTTTTCAAAGTGCGCTGTAAGCACAGTATTTGATGGTTCTATTTGACTCTCAGATATGAAGTGCACCGCAAGACGCAAATGTACTATTTAGCACCCAAAACTATTAGAATTTTTCAAAGTGCACTGTAAGCACAGTATTTGACGGTTCTATTTGACTCTCAGATGTAATACATGTAATGCTATTGCTATTCTATAAAGTGAAATAGAGTCCCCATTCATAAGAATAGGTCAAGTCTATAAACCGAAAGACATTCGGTTTATAGACTTTTGTTTTATAGAATACATGTAAGGCTATTGCTATTCTATAAAAAGAAAGTCTATAAACAGAATGTCTTTCGGTTTATAGACTTTCGGCTTATGGAATACATGTAATACTATTGGCTTTCTATAAACCGAACTAGAGTCCCCATTCATAACAAATTCTTATGAATGGGGACTCTAGTTCGGTTTATAGAAAGCCAATAGTATTACATGTATTCCATAAGCCGAAAGTCTATAAACGGAACGACATTTGGTTTATAGACTTTCGGTTTATAGAATACATGTAATACTATTGGCTTTCTATAAACCGAACTAGAGTCCCCATTCATAAGAAATTCTTATGAATGGGGACTCTAGTTCGGTTTATAGAAAGCCAATTGTATTACATGTATTTCATAAGCCGAAAGTCTATAAACCGAACGATGTTCGGTTTATAGACTTTCGGTTTATAGAATACATGTAATGCTATTGCTATTCTATAAACCAAAAGTCTATAAACCGAATGTCTTTTGGTTTATAGACTTTCGGTTTATAGCCGAACCCCGAACTCCAACACGAACATACAGTGGAGTGTTCGGGTTCGGGGTCCGAACACCGTAATGTTCGGTACGAACCCGAACAGTGTGGTTCGGGTTCGCTCAACACTACTCTATACCTTACTTACATGGAACTGAATCTCTCAATCTGTCTTTAACTATAACCTATACAATTTCACTGGACATCATTTATAGAGCACCTAGGGACACAAAATTAGGTAAGGTAAAAGAGTCTAGCCTTGAAGTTCCTTCTTTGCAGGATATGTAGACTAAGTGGGAGACTGGGCAAGCAAGTAGCAAATGAGGTTAGTGTTATGGGAAAAATAATAACAATCCAACAAATACTTTATATGGTATCTCCTTGCAAAAACTACTTATGAGAAGCACTTAAGAAAAATAGTAGACAAAATATTTAGAAACAGTGCACAATGCCAGTCAGCAGCTGCAAAGGCCAATAAGATATTGGTATGTATTGATTCACGGGAAGAGGATTTCATCTTGCCTCTTTACATGTCAATATTAAGACCTCACCTTGAATATGCAGTGCAAGTCTGGGCACTAGTCCTTAAACAGGACAATTGAGAGGGCACAATGATAGCATGCATCCCTGAAATACAGCATATTGTGATCAGTATGCCTGGCTGAGTCTCATGAGAATAGTCAATAGCATGTGAAAATGTTAGCTGTGAACATCATGTCCCTTGAAGGAAAACTACCACTTAGATGTAACTAGATTACCTGTCCATTTTAAACAAACACATATATAAGGCATTTGCCACTGTTTTTTTTTTTACTTCTATGTTTGAATTAATTACGTATAAAAGTAAAAATAAAATTAGGTGTTTATCTGCATCCATTATGAGAATTTTACCCATGATGCAACATTCCCTAAAATCTTCCAGCGAGTCTCACTTTACAACTGTGGCCAAAACCTGCATGATGATGTCATAAGATACACCCCTGATCTCTTACTGGCTCCTGTGTATCATAGTGGGCTGTACAACTTTTTTTTACCTGCCCTCCAACACAAAGAGAGGAGATTGACCTGATCAAACAGGATTATAGCTCCTCTTCCTTGTGATATAATATTGACATTACCCTCCCATTCAATGCAAGTCTATGATCAGAATTCTGACTTATAGATGGCATTCTGTGTCCCCAGCCCCAAAGTGAGATACTAAGGCTGTAATGTCTCCCCGCTGTAATGAGGGGTGGCACCCAAAAACACTATATTTCACAAAATGGTGGTACCCAGTCACACTTGTTTAGTAAAATATTTCATCAAATAAACTCACATAACAAAAACTATTGTGGGGTTATTCCGCTGTTTTTTTTCTATGTATTTCCATAAACTGATGGGTGTTAAACTGTATCTTGCCTTAGTATCTGGTTAACTACATACTTCTACTGTCTGGACTTCTAATGTCCAGCTAACTATATACTAATGTGAGCTATATTATACCACCATAGTTAACTATAAACTAATGGAAGTAACGTATTGTCCATCCAGTCTGCCTATTGGCTATTTACTAACAGGATTATGTTTCTTGTTCTTTACATGCCTTATAATATTTTTCTGCAACATAACAGCTATGAAATTAGGGTGGTTCATTTAACACCTGAGAATAATATAAAACACACCTAAAACATCCTCTGTAGCCATTTGGTTGCTTTTGGAAGAAAAAGACAGATCATTTTTGGGTCAAATATTTTTTTGTGTTCAAAAGTTTAAATATTAAGTTTAATATTCCTAAAAAAATACTTTTGTGTTGACAAGCCAGATGCAATGCAGTTCATACCACCTGTTATCACAAACAAACATGCAAGAGGAATTCTCAAGAGGTCTGCATTCTATGTAACCACTGAAAGGTAAAAGACATCAGGTGTTTGCAATGCCTCAGGCAAATCTTACCTTGAGAGGAGAAGAAAAAAACTTTCCTCTGCAAATTGATTGATGGGAGCTGCACATTGCAAACCTATCCATGTTGTCTTCCCGCCCCCTCTCAATTGTTTAGAATCACTTGCACGCCGTCAGAAAAACTAGGTACAGTGAAAAGGCTGACATCACTGAAATTCTGCTCCACAGCATTTCATCTGTAAAAGTACAAGGCACAGTCCATTGTCGGGAGGGGAGCAGCAGAGGATAATACTACAGCCGGCTATTGTTAATATCTGTTTATTGACAAGCACAGCTCAACCTTTGTGTTCACTTCCACAGAAACCAGGTGAACAGCGAGAAATGGTAAGTAATTATTACATGGATGACGAACGATATCTATATTTCAATACAACATAAAACAGTGTAATTTCAGGCACAACTCTTTTCAAATTTTACATTTTTTTATTTGAAGGATTTTTTTAAAAAGAAAATACTTTATAGGTACAAAACAAAATATATGTTTTAAAAATTAAAAGACTTAGCAATAAATACCTAATTTCAAAACCAGCTATAAACCGCGGGGTTTGAAGAAGGTATTTTGCGACTTCAATTCAATAAGTGGATAATCAAATATCTCAGATATGTATATTTTGCATTTTGTTTCATTATTTATAAAGGTGTGTTATCGGGTAATTTTATTCTGTAATGTTTGTAGACACAAATTTTTATTTAAATATCTCTCTTTTTCACCAGTGAAGTAAATTACCAGTAAAAAGTACCTACAGTAATAAGAGAATGATTAAAAGCGTAAAATCATGTTTTGTTTTTCTAAAAATGTGTGCTAAATCTATGCCATATCATACAAACTGATATATCAATCAATTTTTTTAATGCACAAATGTCTGATTTTATGGGGGTTATTATTTTTGTATTTGTTTTTGATTTATAATTATATGGATTACGATTTGTCTCATTACTTCATATGATAAACTGTTCAATACAAATACTGAAAAAACTAAATATATACCGAACTACCAGTGACATTTTGTAAATAAAAAACTTTAGAAAAGCTTAACACCAGTAATCATAATATTCTGCTTTATCAAAGCAATTGCAAACCTTTACATTTTACTGTTACTGCACCTTCATGGCAATTATTATTTAGCAAATACAAAAGGCAAGATTATTGTTTAATTTAAAACATATAAAAGACATCATAAAAGCCTACAACATAAACATGTATAAGAAAAGAAAAGGTTCAGACATGGGCCATCATTTCATATCCACAAGAAATGTTCTAAGGAAACAGAATAAACATGAAAAGGAAACAATGTTTTAAAGGTGCAATAAATATAAATGATATCAACAGGTTGCCCTGCAGAATAAATGGGATAAAATATTTTGGTTGACAATAAAAGTGTAAAGCAAATCATTTATAAAAACATATTTTTTATTTAAAGAAGCTTATTTTTAATAAAAGGGTAAAGAAAATAACATAATAACAATTTTAGTGTTCTGAGTATTTGAAATATTATCCTTCTCAGGTAGTCCTTAAATTATTGTGTACATTTTTTAATTAATTTATTCCAACATAAACTCAAAAATGACTCACTTTATTCCTGCTCAGAATGGGGAAAGGATAGGAAATAAGTAAGTATGGATAGACAAGCCAAAAGGCCAAGGTGAAAGTCAATGAGTGAGAATGCAGGACAAGGTTAGAGGTCCTGGGCATGGTAGGCCTAAGAAGAGTAGTGGTTCTCCTTGCACCAACGTTGATTTTAATGTAGTAATTACTCGAAACCTTTTCATGTTTTTTTAAATGAGGAATCGTAGGATAAGAATGGAAATTTCACCATTTACTTTATCACACAACATGTGAAATGTCTCTCTTCAGATATTGAAATGTCTACTAGCCACCAAACATCACGATGTATGCGTTTGGTTGATAAAGCTATGGATAAGTTCAATTATTTGCATACATGTCCCGTTTACTTCCATCTGAAGTGTAGACATGATTGTGTGTTTGCGCATTTGTTTATTGTCATCTCTTGAGAAGGAAAATTTCCTCCTTGAGTTATGATTTACAGTGGAAATTTTTCTATTTATGAATTAATTTATTTTTAAGTCAATAAAAGTTACAAAACCTTAACATGTCGATTGAAAGACAATATTTTCAGAATAAAGGTGGTTATGTCAAATCTATTTTCCAAATCATAATTTAAAAGAACTCTTTTTATTTGGACATTTACAAAACAAAACAACAGACATTTTGACCTGCTCTATTAACGGTGGGAAATATTTATGTCAGGACTGTGTTTTATCATTTATCATTGCTCTCATTAAAGGCACAATTCCTATTTTTTTTTTGTTATACGGGGCAGAAAGGCTGCAAATGGTTTTGTGCCCACAGTATTGTAAAAATGTGAATTATTTTCTGTGTAGTGGATGTGTGGAATAGCCTTTCAGCGGAAGTGGTAGAGATAAACACAGTCGAGGATTTTAAGCATGCGTGGGATAGGCACAAGGCTATCCTAGCTATAAGACCGGGAACGGGAGACTAATAAAAGTATTTAGAAAATTGGGCAGACTAGATGGACCGAATGGTTCTAATCTGCCAACACTTTCTATATTTCTTGAATGAATGGTGCTGTATGCAAACAATAACTTGCTGCTGCATAGTAGACATTTGGAGTGGATTTTATTTCACAATTCGGACTTATTCATAACAGGTACATTTTATGGGGTCTTTTTAAAAGCAATGTGGTGTGGTAGTGTTTTGTTGTGACCCATTGAAGACGATAAGCTAACCAAGTGCTGCTAGATTCGTGGGTCTAAGCCCAAATTATGTATTTTCCCAGAATGCAGTGTGGCTTACAATCTAACAGTCTTTCACAAATCATAATGATCCTCATCACAAAACGTTTTTAGTTTTAATTTTTAAAAAGCATATATTTATCAGCTTGATGACCAGTTCACCTGTGCTTTAAAGGATTAAAATGTCTAATTTGTAGAACAAGACATAAAAGCTTCACTACGCATTTCCATCTACACATTTGGTTTACTTATTATGTACATTTCTATGTTCCTATTTTGTTTATTGTGCTCGGTAAAAGAAACAGAGCCGTATTTATAAGATACACATTGCTGGTGTGAGCATAGAGGAAAGTAAATAATTAATGTACAGTTCCAGCTCAACAGGTGCAGCAAAGAAACAAAATAAAGACCTATCTAGTGTATAAGGAGAAAGATGGGAATTAACCTGAAATTGTGTGATTGCTGAGGAATTTACGCAGGATTCTGCATGTATCTCCAATACTAATAGTGTCAGTAAGTTAGGTAGACATTATTTTCTTATTGTCCCGGTAACCTCTGTCTGCCCTTTGTTTGTCATGGTGACACAGCTACTCCTACTGACAGGGTATCTGTGACTGTACAATGATATGTTACATAACAATGACAAATAGGTTTATTTAATTCACATCTTATTACTAACCGTGTATGTCATGGCATAACTAAATCTCCTTTGTTTATGGTATTGTTACTCTTTTTTTTAAAAAAATTTGCTGAATTGATAATGTATCTATTTTTATTCATTAAAGGAAACACGTGTTGTCCTTTGTCAGTGAAATGTATGTATGTTCAGCTTTTTTATGCTGCCTTCTGGAATTTACACTCCTCCTTCTGAGACGCACTTTTTTCCCAATTTTAATAGCGCTGGGAAAGGTGTGCGTCTCAGAATCGATGGCATCTTACATTCAGAGGCTAAATCTGTCTGCTGAATGTAAAACGCCATTTTCGCCTTCCGGATGGCGTAAGGAGGGACGAGTTTCAGCTCTGGATGACGTGCAATGCTGTTGCAGGGAAGTAGAACCGTTTTAAGTATTTCCTCGATTATAAGACTTTTTTTAAGAGAAACCCCTGAAAAGGGGGTGCATCTTAGAATCGATGGCGTATTAGACTCTAGGAAATATGGTAATATATATTGATTAATTAATTGATTTTATCTGGAAATTTTAACATTGTACACTCTACATTGTATCCAGCAAAAAACTTTCTGGCATTTCCAAATGTACAGATCATTTTTTTTAAACTGTTGATGCATGATCTGTACAGGTTCCTTTGAAAAGTATGTAAGCATGTATTACTAATCTGTAAGATTAGTTATCATTTAGAACATTTTCTTTCAGTTTTTTTGAAACATTTTAAAATGTTGTTTTTTTTCCTCCCAGACTCCAGCCCAATGCTGAGTGTGAGGGTCAGTACATGTTGCAAACCTGATATTTGTGCATAAATTAATGGTTTTCCACGTAATATGACTCCTACAACATGACTATATAAGTGGTGCATCCTGTAAAGGGAAGCTAAAGAACCAGGTCTGACATTGTATCTGTTCCATAGACATCAATACAATGGTATACAAAGTTCCTGGGGTTTCTTAGCAAATAGTGTGACATCACTGCAAGTCCTACAACCCCTGCCACCTGTGAAAGCTCCATACACAATGCATTCACAATGATGGTCAAGAAGAGGGTTTTATAGCGGTACCAGTTCCAGCAGGAGTCCAGGTGCATGGGCAGGAACATGTGACCCTGGTTGCCCAAAGAAGGCTGTTTCCCTTGTGTCACCTTGATGGAAAGAAGCCAAATGACAAAACAAGGCATATTAGGTCATCACAATAACAAACCAAGTCAAAACCAATATCACACCATGTAAGTAAGACCCGCACTCCAGAAAGGCAAGGCAAAACAAATGCACTAATAGAGTGAGCTGAAATGAGGGGATTTATATAGCAAGGAAGTAACGAGGACTAGATTAGATACAATAGGCAGGAGGTTGACTTCAGCTGAGTAAACCAAACACTCAGGTAATGAGCCGAACAAGTGCATGTACTGGAACCACAGAGGCACTGGGTTCAATATTAGTGGTGGGTAGAGTTCTGCTCAGATAAATCTGTAATAAACCACAAATCATACTACATTATAATATATGTTTTAAACTTGTGTGATATGCGAGAGGGATGCTTGTAAAGAAGGAATGATATGGTATATTACACCTCATCACAAGCATGTCATACAAGCTTATCAGACTTGAACACAAAGGCCCTGGCTGCCAGCTCCTATACTGGGGTGCCAGCTCCTATACTGGGGTGGCTGAGTTCACTATACTGTCTTTATATGTAGACATTATATATTTGAGAATTCATGGAGAATAATGTTCCAAACAAAAATATGGGGAAAAAGAAAACTGGGTAGAACAGAATAAAAAAAAATAGTAGGTAGACAAACAAGCTGCTTCCAACAGACCATTCCCATTCCAAAGAGGAGAATAGAATGTGTGTAAATTGGAAATAACGCGAAGAACAATCACAGGGAAATTCAGTACAACATATTTAATATTGCACTATCCACAAGTATAACATAATTACACAATATATATTGATGTCTAAAAACACAAATTATAAATGCTAATTGATGTGTGAGTGGCATCAAGCAGTGTGAGGAGACCTGATTCATTTCACCATATTGAGGCTTCATCAGAGGTCAGTGGAATAATAGATAAATATCCTGTATAAAGCTACAACAAAGGGGAAGAAAAGAAAAGGGAGGAAAGGGAAGAATCAGACTAAGTTAGCAACAGTGGGTAAACTAAAAAAGGTGGTCATGGGTCAAAAGTCATGTAACCCTGGCTAGTTATTCAATTTCCTTTTGTATTGTGTTGGTACTGGTAAACTCAGTGATTTGTTTGTATTAAGTTCGGTGGGCGTGCGTCACTTGCAGAGGAGTTATCTGGGGCCGGTCATCACCATCCTTTATCATAAGCCTCCTTGTATATATTGCTGCATCCTTGGTTTATGGGCTATTAAAAATGTGTACGTCGTTCTGTGGAGAGGTTATGATTGTTTTATGTGAAAATTAAGTGAAATAGAACACAAGCGCACATAGTGTGCATAATTATAGTTCATCTTTGGCACTTTTTTAGCGAGTCACCATCTGTTGATTTTTTTCTGTTTACTTTTTTTCATACATGTGACCATCACCATCAACTACCTGAAAATCCAAGTTATATTTGAGTGTCATTATTTCTTTTTACTTCTTTGATTCACCTAAAAAGATTATTGTGCTATTTCACTCAATATATTTATGTGCATTATTATTCTCATTTTTATTATATTAGTCTCTCTTTCGCAATTTCACTTCATTAACCTAGCTATGTTTTAAAAATTCTAAGTGTACAACTGTAGACTTCGAATTGCACATGTCCAGTTTTTCTTCATTGGAAATAAGGAGCAACCTTGCTGTTATACTGTACACATGTACAATGTGCATGTCAAGTGCAGGCAACGACTTGCCATATATCCACATAGAGATTGCACACATGCAATTTTGGATCTCTGTAATATAGTAAGCAATTCCTGATAGAAGTCTGCAAACCATACATTTTAATTGTAATGGTAAGAAATCAAAACTTTTTGTATAAACGTTTAATTACATAGAAAGACGCCAGTCAGAGTTTCTTCCCAGGGCCCCAGCAATATTAACCACCTTTATAATTGGCTCTGGTAAAAAGCACTCTGGTATTGACACAGTTCACTGAAAACATTTGCAAAGGAGATAGTTTGCCATTTAGTAAGATGATTCCTTCTAACCTTATTGAGTATTGCTGGCTCTGACTAATGTAAGTATACTTCTCCTGCCATGAATGGCGGTCTTTATCAAACAATTTTCAAAGTCTGAGTGGAATCCAACCTTGAAAGGTATTCACTGTTAGACCATTTAAGGAAAAACTAAATTTGGCTGGAAGCCTGGGAATCATTCATTCCTTTAAGAAAACTCTATCCAGTCAATTGGTTTTACACTACTTCCTGGTCTTTGCATGTAAGCTAGCGAGTAGGGCTCATATACCTGTATCAGTCTGTTCTAGTTCATCTAACTGAGCATGTAGTCCCCCTCTGTGCTCTGTACCTAGCACTATGTAAATTTTTTGGTGCTATATAACTAAATGTTAATGTAATGTATCAGTTTCTATTTTTCAAGTTTATGTTCTGTTGGTTACTGAAAATATACATTCAATTAAAATTAATTTGAGAAAAACATTTTTTATATCTAAAAACTCATTTTCTTTTTTTTATAATGTTACTGATTTAAGAGCATGTTTTGGAGGTTTGGTTGAGCCTCTGTGATTTGAGTTTTCACCTGGTTGTGTGTATACATATACAGTGGGGTGATGGAAGAGTTGTGAGATGTAGAGCAGGTGCAGAACTATTGTCAGTATTGCTGTCTAGCATACAGTCTACTGACTAATCAAGCATAGAATTGCTACCTTTTCTTGAAAAACATACTCGTTATGCTATTGCCTCCATAGAGTTAACAGTGGCCTGCCAGTAAAATACCGGCTAATTGGCAATCCTAGAAATGTTGCATCACTGCCTAGCTGTTATGGATTAGGTTTATGGATTAGGCTTCAATGATGCATAAAAATATCCCTGCACCAGATCCACCGCTGTCTGGTAAAGAACCAATTAGGCATAATGGGGTATCTTCATTTAGGTGACAGAGGGCTAATCAGTGAATTAAAATGAATTCTGAATGGAAACTAAAGGTCCATGGAAAAACTGTATTGTTTCTAGGTACCCTCTCACTCAGACAGGTTATGGATAAATGGTTAATATAACACTGTGTTTTCTGGAATATAATTGTTCACTTATTGGTCATACACATATTTGTTTGCTTTTTGTGAGAAATAAGTTAATTTTACAGTGTTATGCTCTCTCGATCATCCTGTTTTAAACAGGACAGTCCTGATTTGGGACCATAATCCAGCAGTGCTAATAATCACTCTCTGGTGCATCTCTGATGCGAAGTAGTGCTGTGAGTTTGACATGCATGCACAGTATTGCTGACCCTTGACCTCCCAAGCACCACCCTGAGCATCCCACATTGTCAGGGAGAAGGAATACCTTAATGTTAAGCTGTACTATTTTTATAAAGTTAGCTGAATAAAATGTTTTTATGAAAATAACTACATCGAGGGGGCGTGTCTGACTGCTCATGTGAGAAGACGCACATCGCTTGAGCTCCGTTCCCCAGGCCGTTTATACACGGATAGCACGACCACATACACTTCCAAAACATGGGGAAGAACCTCCACAAGCGCCCTACCAAGGTGGCTAAACCCCATGGAGGGGAAAAACAACTCCCGCCGGCACTACAATCGTTTTTGGTGCCGATGAAGCAGAATGCCGGCGCTACAGCCAAAATGGCGGCGCGAGCAGAAACTGAAGAATTCCCGCCACTTATCAGCGGGGAGCGGGAGGAAGACGAAAGCTCCATTAGCTCAGCGGACACTCACCTCTCGGAGACCCCGACAAAGGCGGACTTCTCGGCGTTCACAGCAAGCGTGAGTAAAGATTTTGCAGCCATGACGGCCAGCATCGCCACAACCATAAAATCGGAAATAGCCGACCTTCGAGGGGACCTGAAACATCAGGCATCGCGCCTTGACACAGCAGAAGCTGACCAGGCCTCTATGCACGAGGCGATGGGTAACATGGCACACGAGCTCAGGGACCAGAGGAAAATTACTACTCTCCTGGCCCAACAGCTCCTGGACCTTGAAAACAGAAGCCGCAGGTCTAACATCCGCATTAGAGGGATGGCTGAACTCGAAGGCCCTGAAGATGTCACAACAAGAGTTGGTGAACTATTTCATAGTATACTACAGGAGGACCATACCAACCCCATTGCAATTGACAGAGCCCACCGGGCCCTCAAACCTAAAGACCCCGGCAACCGTCACCCCAGAGACATTATATGCTGTCTACATTCATACAATGTGAAAGAGCAACTCCTACAGGCAGCAAGAAAGGCCCAACCTATAGTTTTCCAGGGCTCTCAGATATTGCTACTCCCTGATGTAGCATGGGCCACCCTTCAAGCAAGAAAGTTGTTAAAACCGGTTGCGGATGAACTCAAAAAGGCCAATATACCCTTCCAATGGGGATTTCCCCTCAGCATTAGAGTCCGCAGAGGAAATGCTACCTTCCTCCTTCAATCCCCTGATGAGGCACCTGGCTTCTGCTCTAGCCTAGACATCCCCGTTCCGGACATCACTACCTGGATGCACTCTAAACCAACAGACATCTACCTACCACAAAAAAAAACGGTCCCTGGATCCCGAGACCCCAGAGGAAAAGGCGCCCGAGACATCTGCAGGGCCCAGCGGTGGGTCACATACCACCAAGACAAACCGACCACACGAATCCTAACTCTGACACTTTGTCCGGATCGCAGACCTCCCCACGATGAGGATTCTGTTTGCAGGATTGGCCCACCAGGGACTTGCAATCAGTTTGAAAAACAGACTTCGAGACTCCTTCTCAGAAGAAAAGTTGCATTTTACTTTTTCATATATATATAAGTTTGAGCTATGAATGTATTCTCCTCCCTTCATGGTTCTGCGAGAACCCCAGCAAAGTTAAAGTGCTGATATTCATGTTGTATTTCACTATACTGCTAGGCCAAAGGGGGGGACCTCTTCCCTTCTTTTTTGGATACTAACCTCAGACATGGCTGTTAACACTGCCCCCACAGTGCGTGTTTGTGCCAATGTACATATGGAATGTTCCCGGGACTCAGATCCTGAGCCTCGGAAACAGACCATAGGCGCTTATGCCCCTTGTGCCAAGGGCTTTGCCCGAGGTATACCCTCAAGTTTAAGTTCCCCAATGTTTGAACCCCCCCGATGTTTTAACTCCCTGACGTTTTTCACTCTGGTGCGACTACTACTAAAAAGCACAGACAAATCATTTATTAAATGGCTGTCTCTGACCTGCATAATATAATTGTTACATCGATAAATGCCAAAGGCCTTAACACCCCCTCTAAGAGAGCCAGACTATTTGGGGAGCTACGGGCCCTGAAAACCTCCATAGCGTTGATCCAGGAAACGCATTTCAAACGTACTAAACCACCACAGCTTGTAGATAGAACCTTTATGCACTCCTATCACTCCTATTCTCCCTTTAAAAAAACCAAGGGAGTTGCTATCCTAATTTCCAAACACCTACCGTTTACATTTAAGGAGTCTAGAACAGATAACGAAGGTAGGGTGGTTTTTGTCAAGGGCAGCATAGGCACAAATATGGTCACTATTGGAAATGTCTACACCCCTAATGTGAACCAACACACATTTATTTGTTCTGTTCTTTCAGAGTTCGCCGAGTTCCTGGAAGGGATTATAATTTTGGGCGGAGACCTGAATATGGTTATGGACCCTCTACTGGACTCCTCCACCGGGGCGACCCATTTGCGCTACTTTAAGATCAAGCAAGTAAAAAAATCCCTACATAAAACACAATTAGTAGACGCTTGGCGTATACTGCATCCCCAAACCAAAGACTACACATATTATTCCCCCCCACACGTCCGATACTCTAGGATAGATCATGTATTTATTTCTCACAGACACCTTGACATGGTTAAATCTGCTAGCATAGGCTCTATCACCTGGAGCGATCACGCCCCCGTGTCGGTGCCCCTTAATATCCCTTCCTTCCCGAAACGCCTGCCCAACTGGAGGGTGAATGAAAATATCTTTAAAAACCCTACCCACATTGACAAGCTAACAGAAACACTACAACACTATTTCGAAGAAAATATTACCCCCGACTGCACGACCCCAGTGATCTGGGAAGCCCATAAGGCTGTAATCAGAGGCCATCTCATTAGTGCTGCATCGTATGACAAAAAATTACATAGGGCAGCTATGGCACAACTGATGTCTCAAATTGCCGCACTGGAGCTACGACATAAACTCTCTTTCCATATCAGAATACCAGTCTCTGCTAACACTGCGAGCACAGCTGGCAACACTATGTACTCAAGCCACACAACGCTCGTTTTTGCTAGCAAGGAGTGGTATGTACAAACACGGCAATAAGCCAGGCAGACACCTGGCCAGAGCATTGAAGGCCAGACAGGCAACCTCTTTTATACCTAAAATCAAGGGTTCCCAGACGCGTATGGAACATACAACAGAGCAGATTGCAGAGACCTTCCGATTATATTATCAGGGTCTCTATAATCTTCATGACTCGGAACACCGCACACCCCCCTCCTTTAATGTAGACATTCAAGAATATCTGGCCACTCATAGTAAAAACATGATTCCTATGACGGATAGAGATATCTTAGATGAACCCATCTCCCTGGAAGAGGTGCTGGAGGCAATCAAGAACTCCCCTAAGGGAAAAAGCCCCGGGCCGGATGGCCTCACCCTCCCGTATTATAAAGTATTCTCTAAAATTCTAGCCCCACAATTAGTACTTATTTTTAATTCCTTGGCCGAAGGATCAACCTTACCCCCCCAAGCCCAAGAAGCCCATATTACAGTAATACCCAAACCTGGGAAAGATCGGTCCCTATGTGCAAGTTATCGACCCATTTCATTGCTAAACGCAGATATTAAATTATTCGCAAAAATTCTGGCTAATCGTCTCCGGCCATATTTACCGTCACTTATCAAACATGATCAAGTGGGTTTTATCCCGGGGCGAGAAGCTAAAGATAGCACTACTAGAATAGTTAACTTGGTGCACCAGGCTAGACACACCCCAACAATTTTATTATCAATAGATGCCGAGAAGGCGTTTGACAGGGTCAACTGGGCCTTTCTTTTCGCGTCTCTAAGACAAATAGGCTTGGGACCTAGCATGATGAGGTGGATAGAATCACTATACCACAAACCAGTTGCTAGAATCCGAATAAATGGAACATTGTCGGGCCCAGTGACCCTGTCAAACGGTACACGACAGGGGTGCCCCCTTTCGCCGCTATTATTTGTTCTAGTTATGGAGCCATTTCTGGAGGCTATCAGATCCAACCCAGACATACAAGGACTCCAATTGGGTACACGTACACATAAGGTCTCGGCGTTTGCGGACGATTTACTTTTCATTGTGACAAACCCCCATGTTTCCCTGCCCAATATTGTCAGAGAAATGGAGATTTTCTCTAAACTATCGTATTTCAAGGCCAACCTGGCTAAATCAGAGATTCTTAATCTCTCATTTCCACCAGCAGACGAAGCCCTTTTAAAATGCTCCTTCCCGTTCCGTTTGGCACCCGAATTTATTAAATATTTAGGGACCTATATACCAAGTGACCTATCCCAACTGTTTAAATTAAATTTCCCCCCCCTGTTACGAAATTTACAGATGGATGTGGCTAAATGGTCCACTAAGTGTATTTCCTGGTTCGGTAGAATAGGAGTAGTAAAAATGAATATTCTACCCAGAATCCTATATGTATTACAGGCTCTCCCTATTACCATCCCCACCTCCTACCTCACTGAAATTAAGCAGCTCATCACCCGTTATGTATGGGGATCCTCACGCCCAAGATTGGGATACGAGTATCTCACCAGACATAAGCTATCGGGGGGAGTATCCCTACCGGACATTTCCCTCTATCATAAAGCAATCCATTTGGCTAGAGTAGTAGCCTGGACACGCCCCTCCCCTAAGCTTTGGGTGTCGGCAGAACAGGAAGGATTGAGGGTCCCAATCCCTATGGCAGCTTGGGTCCCAAGGTCACAAAAAGTGATGGTTTCATTAGACCACCCCACGATCCCCCCGACGCTAGCAATCTGGCAAAATTCGGCGGACCGATATGATCTACGACACACTCCTTCCCCACTTACCTCGCTCATTTTTAATGATCATTTTCCACCCGGTTTCAACACCCAAACAGTTCGTGACCTCCTACCCAAGGAAGAGAGATACCCAAGGTTAGGACATATAATGAAAGAGGGACGCATGACACCCTACAATGTCATGGTACCTGATCGCCCCAGGGACGGGAAACTACAACACACTTACAGACAACTACACCACTATGTCTCCTCACTTCTCAAATCACAGAAATACCCAGACACACTAACCCCATTCGAGGCACTCTGTTACAAGGACGACCCACCCATTAGACTTATCTCCCACATCTATGAACTGTTGGTACATTCTCAATCTAGCTTGAAACCTTATTATGTTAGGCTATGGGAAAGGGACACACACACTAATCTTTCAGAAACCCAATGGACAAAAATTTCCCTCTTAATCCACAAGTGCACGCCTTACTCGCTGGCTCAAGAGAATTCATATAAAATATTCACCAGGTGGTACAGGGTTCCTTCGGTACTACATAAACAGTACCCTGGAACTCCCGACCTTTGCTGGCGATGTAAACAAAGTAGAGGAGACTTCATGCATATCTGGTGGAGTTGCCCGATACTCACACCATTCTGGAACCTAGTTGTTAAAGTCCTAAAAGCTGTCGATGACCCTGAGTTTGTCCTTGACCCCCTGCGAGCACTCATACACCATACACCCCGATCCACCAAAAGCTACAAACATTCCCTAACACCTCCCCTATTAAATGCAGCTAAAATTCTTATCCCAAGGCTATGGAAACAATCCCGATCCCCGACATGTGCCGAATGGGTCGCCTCGGTGGAGCAGATCAGAAAGATGGAGGATCTATTGGCCACCTCTGAAGGGGAG
The DNA here is from genome assembly GCA_036172795.1 of Pelodytes ibericus. Classification (NCBI taxonomy): domain Eukaryota; kingdom Metazoa; phylum Chordata; class Amphibia; order Anura; family Pelodytidae; genus Pelodytes; species Pelodytes ibericus. Next base: position 55,582,884 of record CM069862.1, read on the forward strand.
GGCCTGGCCTCCGGCTCCAAGTGGTCCCCGTGGACCAAGCATCTGGAATCTGACCCATTCCTGCAGACACTATCTACACTGTCTCCCACATTGTTGTAACAAAACTTTCGGATACATTTATCTGAGTTCAATTGAAATGATGTGGGACTTAACCTGTATGATTTTACAGTATATAAAGAGGGACATAGAATATAGTCAACTCATATTCTGTTCATTTAATCACAGAGTGAACCCCCCCCCCCTCCCCCAATAGTCTATGTTATGTTCTTTTTGTATGTTAAAAGTTGTTCTGGTGAGAGATATGACTCAGATCGGTATTTTTTTTTTTTTTTATTATTTATCCTCCTGATTTTACAGTTTTAGGCTACATCTCGGTCAAACAATGAACGTTTGGCGACATATGTTATATATTTGACACAGAAATGTATGTTTCATATCACATATATTTGATCTGTCCTGCTATATTCAACTGATCTGTAATGGAATAATTACTGGCTATACAACCACCTATTAATAAAAAGATTTTAAACAAAAAAAAAAGAAAATAACTACATCTTGCTAATAAAGGCTTGTTCTGTTCTGTACCTAGGCATCAGGTGTTCAGGTCGATGACTCTGTTGTCCAGTTGTTTCAAGAAATGAAGCTCATGAAGTCTGGAAAGAAAGCGGTATTCTTTGGTTTCAGTGCTGATGAACGATACATCATTGTGGAGAAAGGAAAAGAAATCCTTTCAGCAGACTGCAATGGGGACTTTTTCCCACGTTTAAAATCAATGTTCCCTGACAACAAGTGTAGCTATGCTCTACTGGATATAGATTATATTACTGGCGAATCCAAAAAGCAGGACCTCATTTTTGTTTTGTGGTAAGTATCATTGTAGCAAAGTGAATGGATAGGGATCCATATCCTGGCATAAAAAAAAACCTGTTATAACTTTATTAATAATCAAGAAAAGGCAAGTTAGATTTTTTTTAAGTTTTTGCTCTATGACACTGGTATGAGCAGATAGAAGCAAGCTTCAGTAAGAGTTTATATGTTATATTATTGAGATTGAAGGGCCCAGGGGACACCACACTTTAAAAAAAAAATGATATATTGATGTGCTTTGATGGAGTTTAATTACAGCAAAACTGAAGAATAACTTAACTATACAAACATATTTGGTTATTTAGAAGTACTACAACAGTGGTCCAAAAACAGTTGAAATTACGGTAACTTAATTGAAGCACATATATTTATAAGGCTAATGAGTAGATAAGTCAGTTAGGCATGTTGGACTCCCCTGTGTCATTGTGTATAAAAGATGCACTTTTATACACATACACTTTTATGCACATGAGTACTTTGGCAGCTTGTTACAAGTTAACAATGGCTGTTTGGTTTTATCAAATAACCTCCATTGTGTTTTGAGTATTAAGCTAAGAATGACCTTGGATATTTACCCTTGAGCTTTTTCTAGTTTGTTTTTAGTGGCCACAATAGATATTGAAATACAAGTAATTCAAGGGAAATCATAAAGTAGTATTTTTTCCACTTAGTACACATGCTTGACATATACGGTATATGCTTCATGCAAAGTGCTCCTTTGTTTCCAGGGCTCCTGAAGATGCACCCATCAAGGAAAAGATGCTGTTTGCAAGCTCAAAACCGTATTTAAAACAAGCATTTTCAGGTAATTGATTCATTCATCATGAGTAATTAAATATTTGAAACGTTTGTTGGGTCATTAACATGTGTGATAGTTACTACGGTTGCCATCAGGGGGTTTCACCAAGAGGCGACCCAGCCGCTAAGAGGGCCCAAGTCGAAAACTTCCCTACTCCCTGATAGTCCTTTGGTCCATCAGTTCTCCCCATTCTGCAGTGCGTGCATTGTCCACTGATAATAGTGCTGCAAGGAGGTTAAAAGAGTCACATAATGTTTCATGTCCAGCTGAGAGAGACCTGAATGGCTTCGAACAGTGAGTCGATGGGAAAAATAAGGAACTAACAAAGAAAGGGAAGACTGAGGGGTTGAGGAAACTGAGGGGTTAATGAACGTGTTGAAGAAGTGAGATGAGCGTGGCCCTAGTGATATATCTCCATTATGTTCAACCAGCATTAAACTGGCTGATCATCCTATAAGTGGTGGATTAGCTTAACTATGATGCTAGGTAGAGCACTGCTGACTGAGCATACTAACTGTCTCATCTACAGTTCTCATGATATTCAGCCTGTACAAACGGATGCAATTTTACATTTGCAGAAATAATACACTCTAGTTATAAAATTTGCAGATGCTTTTGTTTTGTTGTTAACACTATGTCTTTTTTTTATTATTTATAGGTGTCATTAAGCAATGGGAAATTCACAGTCAAGATGATCTTACTGTGGATCAACTGGCCCTGAAACTCTCAAGTGGCAAAATTAAATATTTGGAAGGACATCGATTATAGATAAAACCGTGCCACAAGTATAGAAAACATATTATGTAACACAGTCTGCCAATGCAGAGTGTATAGAATGACGGTTTGAATTATTCAGCTGAATCACCTACTCATTTTATATTTGACAGAAAGTAATATATGTAATCCATTAGCTACAGTGATCATTTATAAAGGAAACATATTGGTCAACAGATCTGTAAACAGTTTTGTCTGATTATACTAGATTTTATAGAGATTAACAGAAAGTTATCCTTCAGTCTCTATTCGACGAGTAATATTGAAGGATGAAATATGGCAACGGACAAGCAGTTTGCTTATTATAAGATTTCAGGAAATAGAGCATTAAAAAATGTGTGATTATATTTACTGAAAGTAGGATCACTTTGTGTTCAAATAGTTTTGCCTTTGGCATCTGTTAACTGTAAGTTTAATATCACAGACATAGGGAGCATAGGGAGCTATCCCGCTTAGCAGAACATCAGATCAAGCATCATACATCAGATCTTACAGAATGTAATTCTTTTAGATTGTTTTATAATTACGTAACAAACTATGCAGAATTCTGATTCGACCCATACAACCAGGAAACATAACTTGGTATAAATCTAGAGGGTAAGGAACATTGTCTTCCAAATAGATCCATTTTTACCTTCCGTCTACCACTGTCAACTTGTAGTGTCATTTAATACTTTCAAGATTTTCATTTAAATAAAATTCAACCAAATACAATTTGTATTATTGCAATGTCTGTTACATTTATAATTACCTACAAGGGGACAAAGTTAACACATCATTTTATTTGGAATGTTTTTTGTTACCTTGCACTATGTTGTATGTTTCTATATCATATTTGCTTGTTGGGAGTGAAATATAGGATCTCTTGAATACAAGAACGTTTTAGTGTTCCTCTTTGACGGTTTGAAATATTGATACGCCATGGGTCCTTTACTCACAGAGGTTGTCTGAGGATGGGACCTACTGAAATGTAAAGCTTCTACTTATTTTTGCAGTTAGCTAATAAAAGGTATCACTTTAATACTGATTTCTTTCAGGATTTCTATAGCTTACACATTACTATATTTTTACCTACTACTGAATGTTCATGTTCTATCCTAGTGGCCAAATATGGTAATACAGGCATCCATAGACCAAAATCATACTAAATTCTTTAAAATTTAAGCAGTTCAGAAGTCTTATTTCTCCACAAGCTGAATTTTAATCCTAGGTACCCCAAGCATTGGAAAATAACAGGTTTGCACCCATTACCTCATATTTATAAAATGCTTTGTGGATGGGGAAGAAGTGGGCTATGCCTGAATGTAAGTGGGATGACCCAACAGGTCTAGGCTCCAATTTCAACTTCAGCTATTGTGCTAGCCAGTTCTACTGTGAAAGATTTACCATAAAATTATCTCTTTCAATAGTCAAAGAAGCCACAAATTTCGAAAAACGAATTATGAGAAATGTAAATGTTTTCAAAACCTGTCCAAACGCCCCACCCCACCCCCCGCACACACATAGACACTAATAAAATGCAGATAAAGATGCTTAATTTATAAAGTATACTTGACCAATTGCTATGCCCATTGTCAGGAGGTGGTAAGAGAAACTTGATGCCTGGGAGGCCATTGCTGACCCACTTGTTTTATAGGGAACAAACCCAACGGTAGAGTCAGAGGCAGAGATTGTAAACATTCACCTATGTGCAGGCTCATCCAAGCTGTATCCAGGCCTTACAGTAATCTTTCTGCTTTGCTTTCTTGTCTTTTATTTATACTCGTTCCCGTCTGCCTTTTTTCCTGCCCTGTTTCTTGTCTGGCCACAGACCTTCCCTTGTTCAGCCCCAGAGTGGCACCTGCCCCCAGAAGCTCCTGCCCAGTTGGTCCTAATATGGCACCTGCCCAGCTAGCCCCAGAGTGGCACATTCCATAAAATGTCACCTGCCTAGTTGGCCCAAGAGTGGCACCTGCCTAATCCGGCTACAGTCCGGTTCTAGCCCTTTCATATATTCTAGCCCTGTCATGTATTCCAACCTGCTTTGTATTGCAGCCATCTCATAGTATCCTGTTATGTTTTCCTTGTTTCTGGCTTCTGTTCCTTTGTTCTCTGCTCTGATCCATTTCTGGTTTTCCTTTCTTCCTGTCATTATGTTCCATTCTAGGTTTTCTCTGCTTCCCTCTACCTTGTTAGTTTACTTCTATATAAACCACACCCATTTCTGTTCAGTCCTTTGCAGCTCAGTCTATTCTGTGTTTTCTTCGTTTGTTATTAGATTCTGTTTCTGGACTCAGTTATTAATCTAGTTTATTATTCAATTAAGTATTAAGGGTTTTGCCAAAAAGTGCGGTACCTTGACGTTGGTTGGCAAGCTAACATCTAATTGGCCTATAGGTGAACCAAATCCCCACCTTTCCATCTTTAATATTAGGCTAGATCCTGTATTTATGTTTGTTTGTATGTTTTCTTCCGTTCCTTTTCTCTAGCACTGGCCTCTGTATGTACTTGTGTGGTTATGTCTGTGCCCTTGTATGTCTCTTTAGTTCTGTAGTTACGGTATGTCTTTTGCTTTATCCTGCTTATGTCTGCCTTTGTTCCTGTGTCTGAACTCTATCCTGTTTAAGCTGTTTTCTAAGTTCTGCTCCAGGATACCTCGAGGATTCCTTCTACAGCACCATGCCTTCAACTGGACACATCTACTGCTTCCACAGGAAGAACCTGGGGTACCAAACTACCGGGGACTGCAGCTACCCTGTTTCTCCACGTCCTGCGCCACAGCTCCGTGAACTCGGGCGTTCAGGGTCTTTTATCATTTAGGACCGCGTCCGTGACAGAAATCAGGAACCGTTAGATAGCTAGGTATAAACAAAGTAACACAACCAAAATATACAGAGGTGGGAGGAATGTAGTTTCCACTGGCTGAGTAGAGAAAAGGTACTGCACACACTTACAGAGAACCTTATCATGCTTGATGGCCTGGTGAGACACAAGGCAGAGAAAAGCTGCCTCTCTGTCTCTGAGCGAAAGGCCCTCTGTAATGGCCAGGAGTGCCAGCTCCAACCCTTAAAATGCGGTAGAATGGCATTTCTTGCTCATTAGCGGATGCAGGAGAGCATCCCAGCCGGCCTATGAGCCATGCTCTGGAGAAGAAGGCCATGCTCTGGAGTCAGAGGACAAACATGGGGACTGTCACAGAGATAACCCTTCCTACCAACATGCACCCAAAACAGCATGTAAAGGCTTAGTTTCAGAGAAAAACAAAAGACATGTCTGGCTACATCAAAATTTTATTGGCATTTAGACAACCAACAATTCACATGTTTTTTATACTGGAGACCAGTTACAATACATAAGGCATCAAACTCCTATTCACTTGCTTGTTTACATTCTTACAACCCTCACTTCATAGACTATAAAGAAATTGCACTGATTCCTATACAGAGTACACAGTCTGTTTCCCTTTTCAAAGCATCCATGTTGTCTGCTATTCAGAAGTTAAATATGTGGATTTGGCGAACTGACACAGTCAGTGTTTTTAGAACGGAATGTACTTTTTTCAGATTAGCAAAAAATGTATATTAATTTACTTCTACTCTGTACTTTAGAAGTATTTTTTTGGCTCACTATGACATTATTACTATTTTAATCTCAAGAAAGGAATGTTTAAGGCATTTGGTAAAAAATGATTGTCCAGGATCAAACCGATGTCCCGCTGTTTGAAAGATTTTCTTCTTCCTGGAAACAAGAGGGAAGTTATTAATATTAATCATTTTTGTTAAACTCTTCATAGTCAACCAGGAACCACAAGGCATGAGCACACACATGATCAGTATGTATAGGGATTCCTAACTTATTATGGTAATGCATATTTCTTCTTCAACTTCTTCAGTGTCAACTTTACCATGCCATAATATTTTTTTGTTTTTTTTGGGCTGAAGTGTTTTTTTCAAAACACACCAAGAGGAAAAAAATGATAGCACTTTATTTATTAAGTCCTTAGTTTGAGACACCAAGCTGCTCAAATTTGGCATATTCAAAACCAAATTCTAGGAAGGTAGGTAGGCAATGTAATAGAGCATCAGGAAATGCTAGCAGAATGCTTGGCTGCATAGGGAGAGGTATTAGCAGTAGAAGGAGGGAAGTGCTCATGCCACTGTACAGAGCACTGGTAAGACCTCACTTGGAGTATTGTACGCAGTACTGGAGCCTGTATCTCCAGAAGGATATTGATACTTTGGAGAGAGTTCTGAAAAGGACTACTAAACTGGTTCATGGGTTGAAGGATAAAACTTACCAGGAAAGGTTAAAGCATCTTAACATGTATAGCTTGGAGGAAAGACGTAACAGTGGGGATATGATAGAAACATTTAAATACTTAAAGGGAATCAACACAGTATAGGAAGAGAGTATATTTAAAAGAAGAAAAACTACCACAACTAAAGGGCATAGTCTTAAATTAGAGGGGCAACGATTTAAAAGTAATATCAGAAAGTATAACTTTACTGAGAGGGTAGTGGATGTATGGAATAGGCTGCCAGCAGAAGTGCTAGAGGTAAACACAGTCAAGGATTTTAAGCATGTGTGGGATAGACACAAGGCTATCCTAGCTATAAGACCAGGAACAAGGGACTAATAAAAGTACGCAAAAAAAATTGGGCAGACTAGATGGACCGAATGGTTCTTATCTGCCGACACATTCTATGTTTTCATAAAAAGCACAGTAGGATGTCTGCAAGATGTTTGATAGCAAAAAAGTTGATAACAAATTGAAACAGGGGGTGGATGCGTGAGCAGCTGAAACTGAATATAGAAGGGTTGAATTAATAAACATTTTTTTATATAGCTCTTTTCTCTTCATGCAGACACTTATTTAGAACTGGATTTGGTGTCAGTCAGTCCCTGAATAATATGTAAGCTACCTTAACTGCAGTGTGCTACAGATACAAAATGGATGCCTTCGGTCACCCTGTTTTGCACTGTTTCTGAGAATATCATAAGACACTGGCTATAGTTATGTTCACATAGTGTGATTAACCTTAGAAGAGAGTATGTTGGAAAATAAGTTACAGAAACAAAGAGTACACATTTTAAGAAGAGGTGTATAATTACAATGGCTACATACACACACACACATACACACACACACACCAATGAGAGCACAGTATACAGTGAGGAACAGAGCCAATCAGATTAGTGATTAGTGTTTTAGAAGAAGAAGGGAAAGGTTATTAGTACCGTCTCTTGATGATGATTTTTCAGAAGCTTATTTTGCTCTTTTTCCTTAGCTAGCTGCTCCTGAGAGGCCTTCAAAAGTTGAAGCAGTTTGGTAGCTGCTTGACCTAAGTCCCGTGTTAGTTTTTTTTCCTTGTCAAGCCTTTCCTACAATATTGTTAGTGAAGCAACATGGTTAGTGTGAAGGATTCCACATCCCAAGAGATGGGTTAGACTATCCCAGGATCCAATCAATGTAGATTGTGAGAACCATTCTGAGCTAGTAGCATTTAATTAGAATGCATAATTTTTTAGTGTAAGTTTTGCACAAGGTGTGGCTAGGATTAATGCAAACCAGACACAAATTGTGTGCCATAGTGAAAGAGTGTTAGTTTTTAGTAAATCAGTTATATCAATCTCTAAGGTAGGGTCATCAGAGGGTAGCAGTAAATGTAAAGCTCCCAAACCATTAATCATATAGGTGTAAACAGACCTTCAATTGCTGTGCCTCGTCTGCTCCTGGAACAATTTCACCTGTTGAGTTCAGCTTCTCCAGCTCTTGCTGCAAACTTAATACCGATTTCTGTTTTTTCAAGCAATATATTAAAAGAGGCACTTATTAAATGTTTGGCTACACTGAGAGAAAGACATTATGTCTAAGAATTGCATAAATACACTATGTACCTCAGTAAATTAAATTTAATTTATACAGGGATTCGCCTCTTTCAGATCCACCTGCATTTGTGCATGTGTCATATTTTGTGGGCTCCCATTAAGGAGTTTTAAAATGCCAGGTTGTAACAAATAAAGTCAAGCAATTATTATCTACAGCCTTGACCTTTTTTAGTCCAGAAAATTAAGACTCTTGTGTGTCTTGCCCTTCTACCATAATGAATGCTCCTGGCACGCTTGTGGTCCTCGCACACCACACTACTCAAGTAGTGTGTATTTAAAAGTAATATCAGTATATTTAAGCATGTGGTCCTCGCACACCACACTACTCAAGTAGTGTGTATTTAAAAGTAATATCAGGAAGTATTACTTTACTGAGAGGGTAGTGGATGTATGGAATAGCCTTCCAGCAGAAGTGGTAGAGGTAAACACAGTCAAGGATTCTAAGCATGCGTGGGATAGACACAAGGCTATCCTAGCTATAAGACCGGGAACGGGGGGACTAATAAAAGTACTTAAAAAAAATTGGGCAGACTAGATGGACCGAATGGCTCTTATCTGCCGACACATTCTATGTTTCTATGTTCTATGTTACTCCCCTCACACACCACACTACTCCCCTCACACACCACACTACTCCCCTCACACACCACACTACTCCCCTCATCCACCTACACACTGATTGCCAATATCCTTTACAAGCAAATTCAAAACCATGGTCCTTCTCATGCAACGTGTTTTGGTGTTACATATCATAGATTAATAAAGGCTGCTTCAAGCATGTAGGTACGACTAGACAATAGACTCCTCTGCAAACGCATTTTGCAATTTGTAGCTTTTTCCTGTGTGACAGAATCTTGTTTGCGCAGGTTGGGCATGTTTGCCTATTAATGTGTACACCTGTAGCCGCCTTTACTAATGTAAGATAAGGTACACCAATAAAGTCTCTGATTATTTTCAATGTATCCACTTTGAGTCTTTTCTCTTCTTCTAGAATAAAAGAGCAATGGGAGGAGTGTTTTCTGGCTTTCCTGGAATCCTTTGCTCCGAACACAATCAAACTACACTATAAGCCATATGTTTCTATAGGGTCTACGCAATAAAAAGAGAATTGCAGGGAATTGAGATGGGAATTTCAATCTTAAGGCCAAAGTAGCTGAGTTGGAAAAATTCTCCCATTCAGCTGTGTTGAATTTTTCCAAATACATTATGCTGAAGAAGAGCAATCTCTTATATCCCTGAGTGTCTTTTATACACTTATTCCAGGTATTCACATTGTATGAATAGCACTGATATATTGCAGTGAGCGCAGCAATTCATGGGTTGGTGCAGATTTCTTTTAAGGTTTGGATTAGAAGAAATGTCTGTTATTTGAGATCATGTTTACAGTCTGTAGTTTTCAATTTAGTTCTATCAGTAGCCAATAAAGAGTATTATATTACCAAAAGCTATTAGCTACATTGCATAACAATGCATGCTTTCAAGCACATACAGATCTCTGCTTTAGGTATGTTATGACAAGCACAACAACATAGGTTATGGTGAGGGTAAAAGTGATGGGAAAATTCCTTAACTTAAAAATCAGGGGATAGTAGAGGAATTATTAAACACAAATCTACACACACTACACTACTTGCTGTGCTACCAGGACTGCAAGGGATTCTGGGTGGGCAAGTGCAAATAAGGTTAACAATGCCTTTTTGCTTCTGTATCCATTGTGCTACCAGGACTGCAAGGGATTCTGGGTGGACAAATGCAAATAAGGTTAACCATGCATTTTTGCCTCTGCATTGTATACATGGATCCCTTGGGGCAAATGCCAGCTGAACAAGACAGCCTTTAAACATAGCCTAGGACAGAGCCAGATGGACAGCGGTTTCGTCCTGCATGAGATTGGTTACTGGCTTTCTGCTTGAGGCTTTTAGGAGTACGAGAAGCACAAGAAACAAAAGTTATGGTGGGAAAAATTATCAGATTCAGCAGATCTAAAATAGTTTCATTAATGGTGATTAATTTACCTCTTCCAAGTCATCTGATATATTCTGTCCCTCAGTTTGTACTTCGGAGTTTGAATGCAGTGTTTCCACCTGAGAATATCAAAGAGATAGGATTAAATAAGAAGGAAATGGCTATACCAACAGTATATACAATAGTTAATTTCAACTTTTTCACATCAAATATCAGTAAACTGCTCACAATTATAATAAGATTAGCGTTACTGAGCCCCACTATTGAACTGGGTTTCACTATGTACCCTTAATGAGTCTCTAATCAACACATATGTGTCCACAAGTTGTACTCTTTTTTACAAGTTCAACACAAACCTCCTGTTTAGTCTGATGTTCTGGAATCTCAAACATTTCTCTATCATGTACATGATTCTGCATTTCATGGAGTTGCTGTCGAAGCTGGAAATAAATGGAGAAATGACCTTACCAGATTGTCTACATCAAAACATGCAACAAAATCAATGACACGATAACCTTTTAGGAGAGTAATATGGACACTGGATTATCCAACACAAAACAAACACTTGTTTTCTAGGCAAGCTGTGTGGACCGGTTCAGAAAGTGTACAATACATTTACCTGTTAGCAGTTGTAAGACACTGTAAAATGATTACTCTAAAGAGGCTCTATCATGAGAATATTGTCTCACATCACTATTAGATATGCTCATACACAATCTGTTCAGCAGCTTACTAAGACAATTTAGTCAAATATTTTTGAAAATCTGTGTGTCCTATTATTTTTCACTTGTCATAGGGGCATTGATCATCTTTTTCCCTTTTGTATAAAGAAATGCTGTAAGCATTCTGCTGTGCCCCAATGCATCACAATTTGTCATTGATTGTTTCAGGTTTATTAATCAATTTCAGGTTGAATATGTAAATTACATGGATGACACATATAGGAGAGAATCCCAAATAGTTGACTAGAGTCTCATATTTGTGATTTTTGCATTAACATGGATGACTTAATAATGAATATCTTAAGTCCTGATTTCCCATGACCATTGATATACGTACCATTTACATGCCACAATTGTTGAGTGGCACTACGGAGAGGTCCTACAGAGGGCATGTTAAAGAATTAATGATTGAAGTGCCTCATCCTCTGTAACATTATTCTAGAAATGTATGTTCCGTTTGGTGTCTCTGCACATTAATACATGGCAGTCATACCCTACTATCCAATTAAATCAATGTGCACACCTGCAACTCTCACAGCAGTCAAGCAGATTCAGCACAAGTCTGCTTACCTTTGAAAATTCATAGGAGTTGCTTCATGTACTAATGCAAGAATATGATACCCCAGGTATACTGTATACAATTGTAATCCCCTTGGGAAACTATCCAATCATTATGCCTGGCTACATACGAGAAGTGCAGCTTTATTTATGATTTTAGAAAGAGCTAATGTGTTCATTAATGCTGTATAGTTAGTAAGAGCAGTACACAAAGTGTACACCCAACAAATAAATGCTTAATGATCATTGGCAATAAAGACTTGGCCCACATTTAAGTTCTTGGCGGTGGGAGAAATATTTTATATTTAACGGTATATATATATATATATATATATATATATATATATATATATACATATCTACTCATGCAGGAGGAGCCGAAACGTTGATGTTTATTATATATATACACAAAATCCAAAGAGATCAGCGCACTCACCTCAAAGCAGGTAGGAGAAAAACTCTTGACGCTATAGGTTACATTAAAGCTACTTAAAAACACCTTTCTTTCTAAGACAACAAAATTGGAGATTTGTTTACATATATGGCCATATAATGCTAAGCCCACCTCTACGTCAAAGTACTCCAGTATATGTAACCAAATCTCCAATTTTGTTATCTTAGTAAGACAGGTGTTTTTAAGTAGCTTTAATGTAACCTATAGCTTTAAGAGTTTTTCTCCTACCTGCTTTGGGGTGAGTGCACTAATTTCTTTGGATTTTGTATAACTATTTGGTCTCAGCAGCACTCCCTTATAATATATGCTAGTTTAGGTGAGTGCATTCCTTTTGGATTTGTTATATATATATATACACATGAGTTGCAGTATGCAATGATTCCATTAGCGTTATGACATAAAACTCACCAGAGATAATTCTTTGCTTTGCTTCCTTGCTTCAGCTTTGGTCAGTTCCATGTGCTCCTGTGATTCAGATAAGAGCTGTCGCAGCTAATGTAAACAACAAGATAAATGTATGGATCAGTATAAATTAGAAATGTACATTCATATTACAAGATAGTAAATTATTTATAATAGATTTTGAGTCCTATGCAATGTTACAGTGCCAATTTGGATATATTTGGTAAGTAATTATTCAAGTTTCTTGATTGTTAAAAAAGGTAAAAGAAAAGTATTGGTAATAAACATATTTAACACTAACCTTGAATTTAGTATTTTTATTGTGCTTTATAAATATACTATAGTGTATTCTATTATAAAATCATATTGACTGTAGAATTACTTATTCTGCCTCATATCAACTTTCTCGATATGGTGAAACTGTATTGGCAGCATTAGTTATAATTCTCCAAGAACTGTAGAAATCATAGGGTTTTATTCATGAAAGAGAGTAATGGGGGTTATTAAGATGTGAATTTTGATTATACAGTGAATTTAGCGACTAACAAATTATTGAAAATGAGCTACACATTGTGCTGGCAATATTGCAAGTAAATGTCTAAATTAGGAGAAAATGTGTTTTAATTATGTCTGCATGCAAATATGCAAATTAACTGATTTTCAGTGCAAAATGTCTAATTTGCATATCAAGCCACAGGTGATGTCACAGGCAGGAGACTCCATAGACATGTTTAAAACATCTTGTTCTCTTAATTTCAGCATTTACTTGCAATGTATAGTTCATTTTAAATCATTTTTATTGTCTACATTTACAGTAAAAACAATATTTAGGGGAAACTCCCCTTTAAGTTTGAAATCTCAATTCCCTGGAATTCATTCTGTCATGAATACAGTTCTAAAAATTCTGATAGCCCTATATGTAGTAAAAATGTTCAGTAAGGTTCATTATTTGCATTCTTTTATAAACACACTTCTATTTAAAACTTATACACATGCAATATTTCAATAAAACATACCGTATTTTCCGGCGTATAAGACGACTGGGCGTATAAGACGACCCCCCAACTAAGTCGTCTTATAAGCCGGAAAAATCGCATCTATATTTTAACTTTTTAGGTTAAAATATAGAGTTTGGGACCCTTCTCCCCCCTTCCCCAATCCCCAGTACTTACCTACTTTCTGCTCTGTCTCCCGCTGTTAAGCCGGTCCGTGGCTGTGAGGGAAGCGTTGTGAGCTCCCCTACAAGCGCGGTCAATAAAGTTTGTTTAAAAAAAAAGTTTAAACAAACTTTATTGAAGCCGCGCGGCTGGAGGGGAGCTCACAACGCTTCCCTCGCAGCCATGGACCGGCTTAACAGCGCGAGCAGAGACAGAGCAGAAAATAGGTAAGTAAATCCCAGTAGCCGGCGTATAAGACGACCCTCCAACTTTTGAGAAGATTTTCAGGGGTTAAAAAGTCGTCTTATACGCCAGAAAACACGGTACAAAGACATGCATAAATAGACTGCAGTTGAAACTTGGCTGTATTTAATGAAATATAACCTTTGGGTCTACTCAATAAAGAGAGAATTGCAGGGAATCAAAATGGGATTTTCAAACTTTAGGCCAATGTAGCCGAGTTGGAAAAATTCATCAATGCAGCTGAATGGGAGAATTATTCCAACTCATATACTTTGGCGTTAAATTTGACATCCCTGTTTCAATCCCTTGCAATTCCCTCTTTATTGCGTAAACCGTTATATCATGTAATAGACTGCCAGAAAGCTGGTAAAGGTTCAGTAATACAGTAATCATGCAACCTTCAGATAGAAGAATGCAACATGTGGGATACAAAAAACATTTGTTGTAGTTTGAACCAGCATAACATATTTATGGCATGTTAGGTAAGATTAGATTTTGATTAATTCCAGTACTATGTACTGAGTACTGTGTGGTCTTTCTGAGACAAACACTAGGAATTTCCTGGCTTTTACACTTCCTATAGACACCCAATAACGTCAGTCTGAAAAATACGTACAATTTCTACTTCTTTTGAGTAGTTCTGACAGTCTGAGCTTGCAGAATTCATCTGAGTTTCCAGCTGAGCCTCCATCAGGGAGATGCATTCTTTTAACTAAAAATAAAATAAATGTTTAATGAAACACATTTACATTTTGTCATTTTAGGAAAATATCTGGATATATTTGAAGGAAGGAAATCTTTTTATTTTTGCAGGAGGTAAATAAAGAAAATAGGGTTTCTGTCTCTGTGATTGTGTAAAGGGCTTCCATCTCTGTGATTGTTTAAAGTGAAAGCCATACAGACGGGAACATTCCAATAGTATATCATAAAGGGGACAGCAACACATATCACAGTAACAACCAAGGATAGGCAAAATGTCTGTACAAGGACACAGAGCCAGTGGCAAGGTCTAAACACTATAAAGTATAAGCTAGTGCCCACTAATGGAGGAAAATAAAAGGAGGTGGTACAGAAAGGATAAGAATAGTGTATGAGCTTTGTCTAGCCACTGACAGTGAACATGGATCCACAGGGAGTTCAAGAGAGGAGCAGCAAGTATGTACGGTGGCTGTTGTGGGTGCTAGCTCTCAAGAGAGAATAGTATACATGGTGATGACACAAATTATACATTAAAATATCTATGGAGATTTTAATCAATATAAAATGAACGGTGACAATAAAAGTAATATAGACAGCAAATAAAAGCTAATAAAATTGACAATTGATTTGAAGTAGTTATACTAGACAGTTAAAAGGTTGCTTGCTTGGCATAAAAGCAAATAGTGAAACAAAACATGGAACACTTTTCGCCCCAATGGCTTTTATTTGGTTTTTATATCTCCACAGATATTTTAAAATGTAATTTGCGTAATCCCTTTGTATACTATTCTCTCTAGAGAGCTAGCGTCCACAACAGCCACCATACACCCATGTCAAGGTGTATCAGGGTCCATTGAACATAATTAAATTATTGGCCACAGACCACAGTAAATGTCCCCCATGACAATACCTACTCCTGTTATCAACAGTGTTTAAAATATTACATGGTGTCATTTAAAGATTATAGTGTGAAAAGTACCTGTTCTGTGCTTTGGAGATCTAATTTCAGTTTTTCCACAGCCTCTTCTAGAGATTTCACCTGAGTCTGTGACTAGAATGCAAAAAAGGTGTTAACAAATACATGCTAGCTTTTTACAAATACATGCTAGCTTTTTACAAATACATGCTAGCTTTTTTTTACATTTCTATTTCTGGTGCGTCGGGGAGCCGCATGCAGTGTTTTTTGGTTGTTGTTTATTATTTTGCTTTCTTACAATTCACAACTGCCAAATTACTACATATTTAACCTTCACTGGGTTCTATTCACTAAAATGTGAGAAAAGTGCAAGGAGGTAGACTTGGGATGTCAACTTTCACTTTAAAAGTGAACCTCCCAAGTTGATGTCCTCACATTATTCACCAAAGGAAACTCACCCTCCCTCTCCCCTCACCTGGCCAAAGTCCTTCACAATCTCCTATCTCAAACACCCTTCAGTGAAGAGCAGTAACAATTGCTATTCAATCTCGAATTTTAGTGAATAGACCCCATAGTGTCACCAGGAGCAATGTTTGCTATCACTTTTCTGAGGTGGGAATCCAGTGCATCTGATTTATTACACTGATACACTGATGAAGAGGACAGCATCAAATAATTAACAAACTTTACTACTAAACATGTTTAACCTAATCTGGCATAGTTGTAATTGTTTTGCTTTATACATAACTGACAGGTGGATGCCAGAATACAAATAAAACTATTTCTGAATTAAATTCGTGCAGCGGACTGGGAACTTACCCACCTAAAGTGGTCATCCATGCAACACTCATCACAATAACATTTACTTAAATCGTTTCCAACAATATATGTAGTAATTGGAGATGAAAGGAGTAATACAAACGCAATCAGATGAACCGATACATAATAGCACAGAAAGTGTTTAGTGCAAAACAGGTGGAAGAAACATGTCTAAAAATATATAGAACAGGAGACATGTCTAAAAACATACAGAACAGGAGACATGTCTAAAGACATACAGAACAGGAGACATGTCTAAAAACATATAGAACAGGAGACATGTCTAAAGACATACAGAACAGGAGACATGTCTAAAGACATACAGAACAGGAGACATGTCTAAAAACATATAGAACAGGAGACATGTCTAAAGACATACAGAACAGGAGACATGTCTAAAGACATACAGAACAGGAGACATGTCTAAAGACATACAGAACAGGAGACATGTCTAAAGACATACAGAACAGGAGACATGTCTAAAGACATACAGAACAGGAGACATGTCTAAAGACATACAGAACAGGAGACATGTCTAAAGACATACAGAACAGGAGACATGTCTAAAGACATACAGAACAGGAGACATGTCTAAAGACATACAGAACAGGAGACATGTCTAAAGACATACAGAACAGGAGACATGTCTAAAAACATACAGAACAGGAGACATGTCTAAAGACATACAGAACAGGAGACATGTCTAAAAACATACAGAACAGGAGACATGTCTAAAGACATACAGAACAGGAGACATGTCTAAAGACATACAGAACAGGAGACATGTCTAAAGACATACACAACAGGAGACATGTCTAAAGACATACAGAACAGGAGACATGTCTAAAGACATACAGAACAGGAGACATGTCTAAAAACATACAGAACAGGAGACATGTCTAAAGACATACAGAACAGGAGACATGTCTAAAGACATACAGAACAGGAGACATGTCTAAAGACATACAGAACAGGAGACATGTCTAAAGACATACAGAACAGGAGACATGTCTAAAGACATACAGAACAGGAGACATGTCTAAAGACATACAGAACAGGAGACATGTCTAAAGACATACAGAACAGGAGACATGTCTAAAGACATACAGAACAGGAGACATGTCTAAAGACATACAGAACAGGAGACATGTCTAAAGACATACACAACATGGTAATGCAGAAGCTGCATGAAGAACTATTCATAGGCCTATGCGTTGAACTGTTGCAAATGGCTTAACATGCGTTTTTAATGTTTGCTTGAAGTATACTGGCAAAATGTACTTGGAGAGTTTCATTAAATGCTGCCTGATAGGCAACAGTGTGACTCAGCTTGGCAAGTATTACTCTTAGCCTTGAATCCTAAACAGTGAGGACTAATATATATATACATTTAAAGGTCCACTTACAGATTATCATTCCAGTAAAGGTTCCAAAAACTCATGCAACTTATACAAGTTGTTGTTTGTTTGTTTTTTCATTTCACAAGTATTTTTTTTAATGTTAATAATTGACTGTTTGAATAAACTGAAATTGATAAGTAAATGCTCTCACTTTAAGGAGTTGTTCCTCAGATTCTGTAAGTTTTACTTTCCACACCTGCTCTTCCTGTTCGACACTCTTTTGGAGATCTTTCAGCATTCCTTCCTATGTAAATCGGAAACAAAAACTAATGACTGAACACAACACAGAGGCAAACGAAATGATAAAACTTCCAATGTAAATAATTTACATTGGTTAATATATTAATACATTATTATAAAGAACGCTCTTTAAAAAGTTGAACATATTAATATTGCTAGTTTTAAAGCATAGTGCAAACGTACGTTAAAGAGAGTGAACCCTACAATCGGTTTTTTATCAGGCCTAGGACTACTTCTGCCTGGTTAAAACCGCTATTTGAAAAGTCGAGTGAGCAACTGTGCACCGTTAAAAAGATACAGCTGACTAGGGGGATGCCATTTGATTAAGTATCAACTATCTCAGACACTGCACAACAGTCAGAGTGACACTGCTGCTTGGGAATGTGATAGAAAGTATGGTTCAAAAGTTATTTTGCTTACACAGAATTGTGCTTCTGTCTGATTAAAAGCTGCTTGGATGACTATAGTGCTATAGATCTACATTAAATTATCTAATTTAAAGGGACTGACAGCTAAGTAATATCCAGTGGGAGGGTAAAGCTGGAGAAAATTGTAACTGCATGCATCAAGTAGGATAGTGAGAAATACATCAAGAAGGTTAGTGAGAAAGAGAGAATACATTTAAAAGTAAATATTTTGTTTTGGCAATCTGCTTCATCTAGAATTGCATCCTGATAATCCGACTTACTGTCTCAGCCAGGATGGTTCTGTACTGCTCGCATTCTGCATGCACAGTATTATGTGCTTCTTCTGTTTCTTTTAGCTTGAGTGATAATTCCTATATACAGAAATAAAACCCATTACAACAGGCAGATCATTGTAATCCACTAAGATGGGCATAAAACCATCTTACAGGATACAAGTGTTTTCACATGGGCAATGTCATTATATAACAGTCAGAGGCCGTGCTTTCTTTGGGGGACGAAAGTTTCTACACCTCTCCTACATCATACCTCCCAACAGTCCCGCTTTGGGAGCTATGTCACGCTATCCCGCCACAATCCCACGGTCTTGTTTGCAGTTTTGCGGTGTCCCAGCGATCCTGGCTTCAGATGCCAGGATCTAAAGTGGCTGCTGACTGTGTTGCCTTAATACGGTAGCACTGACACCCCCCTCCCCTGAGTCCAACCCCCGCCCCCCCCCCCCATGGTGTCCCGATGGTGAATTTCCAAAAAGTTACCAGTACCCCAAAGTAACATGATCCCATCACTAAAGTTAAAAAATATAGAAAGAGGATGTGCTGCTGTGTTGGGTTGATTAAAGCAAGGTTCTACTTAGAAGAAAGAAGAATTGATCATTTCAAATCTAAGGCTCCAGTAAATATACAAGTACTTGTGTTACACAAAATCCAGAGTTCCTAAACTATATTTACTGGGAAACTAGAAGTATCAGGGTGCCCCCTGCTGGCTTTAGAAAGCTAATACAGAATACGCAGCCAGACTCTATTTTGATGATGAATGGGGTTGACCTGCAGGTGATCACTTCCAGACCTCCCTTATACCGTAACAGTCAATGACCCATTACTTACAGAAGATGATGTATTTTCAGATTGTTGGCTCAGAACACCTGAAGACTTTTCCCTGAACTCCTGTAACCACTCGATGTATGACTGGGAAAGAAAAAATAAGCAACATAGGAAGAATTAGAAGGGCATTTCTTACACCCGTATATGAAGTCAACCTTTTGTGTGTGAGGATTTCATGTTCCCAACCCGTGAGTATGTGTGGCATTACTGTATATGTTGAGGCCTCTGTTGGCCATGAAGCAGGTTTCTTATGGACGCTATACAGAGTCTCTCTCAGTCTGCTACCGGAATAAAATATAGTGAGTTTACACACTGTTTAAATAAAAAAATAACCTACACCAATCCACCTATAAAGGTGTATACAAACGGATTAATATATATAGTTTCCATTGAAAGGAATCCGGTGGAAAAAAAAAACATTTTGACTTCTTTTTCAATCTGAATTTTTTAGTGTCTTTGGCCCTGACAGGTAAGTACCCACACTTTAAACTTGCACACAATATGTTTAATATTTGGTACATTTATGAGTATGTTATCATGTTGATGGCGGCTTTTACAGCTATTTGGTTTTAGTGGAATAAATTGTTATTTATGTGTAATCTGTATATGAATATCTGTATATCCTGTGTTCAACTGTGTATTTATCCAGTAATGAGGTATTGCTCTTTAATTATACATATACATATTATATATACAATTATTTTTATAGACCTCATTTGATGTTTTGGATTTCATAACACTGTCCTTGTGATGTATTTATCTTTGCTACCAGAAGAGTTCATAATGTAACCTTTCCCCAGCAGTGTGCCATCTCCTATGCTGACGAGTTGCATTCTTAGAAGAATATCTGCTGCCAGTTAATAGGTTATATAAACCAGCCTGACCCACAGGTGCATCTAGGTGTTGATCCTCTCTATCTGTGACCCTTTGTTTCCCTGACCTGCTCTATGCCCTTGGCCTTGTGATATCTGACATTGCCACTTCCTCATTCACTGACTTTAGCCTTTGTTTGGATGATGTACCTCCAGCTTGGTCAGATTCTATGTATGATAAAGTAGGTGCTCCCTCTCACATTAAAATATAACGTTTATTGATTGAATAAAATTCATTTGGGTTAACAACTTTTGTGCTCAGGTGTCCTTTTTCTTTGCCATCTGAGCACAAAAGTTCTTAACCCAAATGTATTTTATTAAATCAATAAAAGTTTTATTTTAATCTGAAGGGAACATCTACTTTATCATTAAAGTGTATTTTTCTGGGCTACCCCCATAAAAGGTTCTTCCTGCACTTCCAGCGGAAGTGGTTGACACAGTTGTCCAGCGGAAGTGGTTGACACAGTTGTCCAGCGGAAGTGGTTGACACAGTTGTTCAGCGGAAGTGGTTGACACAGTGAAGGAGTTTAAGTAGGCTTAGAATAGGCACAATGCTATCCTAGATAGAAGTTAGGGCCAGGAGGAAGAATTAATAAATCAAGGCACTGCACATTACGGATTATTATTAACATACTGCACATATCCATATAAATTAAACTCGTAAACATCCATAGATAAACAATCGCAAATAAAAGCATCCATATAAGGATTTTAGTATACCTGCTGTGATTCTACAGTGACCTGTGGAAATAGCGAGAGAAGTGTTTCTTTTGTCTGTGTTTGAATTTCTTTGAGCTGTTGTACTGCTTCTTCCTGTAACAAAAACAGCAATCTAGACACCTTTTCAACACTACACATGCAAATATAAAAAAAAACAACAACAAAGGAAATACTATATTAATGAATTTCAAATGTTTCCAATCAGCAATTTAAAGATTTTCCTTGTGTGGGAGTGTCAATAATATGGAAAGCTGCATGGGTTTATGCTACACCACAGGGACAATCAATATTTGCAATGGAGGGACTTTCCTTACAGCTATCAATTGGTAACAATTAAATACACAATTGCAACATATACTTTGAGCACCTTTGTAATACAATGCTTTGCAAACTGTGAGGCATTGCCATGTCTCGGGGGGAGGAGGGCTGAGCCACTGAATGGCTGAAGACAAGGATCTACAAGTCTAAGGTCAGTGAAAGACGAACGAGAAGTATGGAATATCATAAAATGATTTCATGTGCTCTAATACACAACCGGGATGAACCCTGAAGCTCTGGGGCTAATCCAGGAAGAGAACTGGCAAATATCATAAATATATTTTATTGTCCCAGTGATAGGCTCACAAACAGAGGGGACTAAAAGCAGGGAAAACAAAGACCAGAAATGATGTTAAAAGATCTCCTATCCTAACGAAATATATGCAGACAGATTGGAGAAATAGTTCATGAGCAAATCTCCATGATTTATAAACTATCTTAGTTAAAGTAGCAAATAGCTATACAATTGTGGGTTAACTGGTCAGTAAGTTGGATTCAGGGAGCGTCTCCTGAATTTGATCCTAAGCCATGTACATAGAGGGTTAATTCACTGGTCCCCAGGATTTTACAAAAAGGATAGAAAGGTATGAAAATGGAACGGATTTCCCAAACCTGCTGGAAATGCTGCATAGTTACACTGTTTAGGTGACTTGCATTCACCTGAGTCATCTTATATGTACTTACACAGTGTTTCCTGTGAGGTGTATGTAATAATATAAATCTATTGTGTACAAATATATTACATTACATTAACATTTATTTATATAGCGGCAACAATTCGCATAGGGATTGATACAAAACATAAAGGGGAACTATATTCTATGACGGACTTACTCGCAAGCTTACACTCCACATACTACATAAACAATGGAGACACGTACCACATGTAGTATTGGGCATGTGGTAAATGGCCATTTTTAGGACTAGATATATTCAAGTAGTACAAAGTTACAAAGTAGCAACAGTTATTGTTTCACCTTCGTTTTCTTCTCAGAGTTCACTTTCTCTTCCCAGGTTTTCTCTGACTGGCCTAACGCTTCCATGGCTTGCCAATTTTTTTCTCGCAGATCCTAGAATAACAACAATTTTAAACAAATAAAAAGACCCTACAACTGCTGACCCCACAATCTTACAACTCTCAGAGTCCCCTGCTAGAGAAGCAATATATTATGCGAGCAGTGGTCCAAGAACAGCCGGAGGCTTGTGGTTGGCCATCCATGTTTTAGATACTGATCTAATGCTGGAATTATTTTCTGGCACATTCAAATACAGCACAGACATAGAAAGCCCCACCAGGATTTTGTAAAACAATTCTTGACCAACAAAGAGGTTAAACAGACATGTTCTTTTAGGCTTTGCAGTAGCAAATCATAAAGCATGCATATGCTTACGATTCCGTACTACCTTAAAAAGTTACGTAAAACCCGCCTTGTGCATGTTATCGGTTAAAGATACCGTACATTAATGATAAACTTTACAGAACTCTGATGGATAAAAATCAATGGGTAGCTTAATGTCTAACAAGTCTAACAAAAAACTAGCAGCACAGCATGGTATTTCTGGGGAAATGTAGCTACAGCAGAATTCATGCCAAGAGGTTACAAAAATAAACCTCAGCCAACAGGCACTTGTGAAAGGCAAACATTTGTAGAAAAACAAGGAATATTAAAATATATAATCTAGATTATGCAATCACTCATTAAAAAATATATGGAGCATCATTTTCAAACTGGTTAATAGGCTCACTATGATGCAAATCATACTTCCAGGTACACTGGGCAAAAGGAAGAAAGTTGACTAGTTGGCAGGGCTATAATGAATTAAATGATGTATACATTTTTAATGAGCAATCCTGAATTAAACAGTGATGTGGTCAATATCAAATAACTAAAGTGCTATTGGAATGTTGACTACTCAGGAAGTCTTAGCCCCCACTGGTGTATTATGGCTATGTAGTTTGAAATCTACACTGTGTTCCTGCAGGATGCTTTGTTATAGTGAACTCTTATCATCTCATGCAATAACATATGTATAATGGTGTTCCCCAAAAACTCACACAGGCACCTTTATTAAATGGATTATTTGCATGCGTGCCCACGACCAAGCATCAAAGTGGCCTACTAACAACGTGGTGACTGATTTATTCAGAGAAGCTTATGAAAAGAGAATACTTGAAATGCTACTTTGGGTAAAATTAGGACAGCAGACCATCCACATTTAACTGATTAGAGCCTAAGGGTTTCCGTTATTTTTATAACGGTCTTAGAATAAAATGCGTTTGTGTTCATTCTATTTGGTACTTTTACTCCTTGAACATGGTACAATGAATTAGATGTAGTAGTAAAATATTCTCTTAACCAGAAATGCAAAGTCAATAACTAGAAAAACTCACATTGTTTTTATTTTTCTGCTGTTCAATTGTGTCTTTTAATTCCACAATTTCCTTTTCCAGTGAGGAAATTACACTCTCATTTGTTTGAATCCTAAGAAGAAGAAAAAGAGAGAAATAAAATGAATTAAACACTAGCCTAGCTGGGAGATGTCCATGTCTCAACCAGAGATAATGGAGTATTTCACCCAGTAACCTCAAAATGGAACCAACTATACAAAGTGTGTGGTCTACGTGAGTGGCCCATAATATTAAGTTCAAAGCTATGAACATTTATCGTCCTTAAATACTATTCTGAGAGCCACTGGACTTCAGTGTCAGAAGGACTGATCAATATAGTCACTAATATTCAAACGGTTTACCTCTTTATATTAACTGACCCATCACATGGGTATAAAAAAACAGATGTATAAGAGGCAACATAGGGAAGATGTAAAAAAGAACAATTCTGTGTTAAAGTCTTAAAATCAATGCAAAAGGCAACAACATTCCATTTGGTTTCTATGGTGACTGCCCCATCTTTATTGTTCTTTGTACAAAAGCCCCCAGTGTACTAATTATCTGAACACTCAAACGCGTGTTGTAAAATCCGCTCAGCAGCATGACAGATTCACTAGAACAATTCTGTTTCCTTACCTGGTTTGTAACTGTTCAATTTCAGCTGTTTTACTTTCCTGTACACGAGAAAGAGAATCATTATGAATGTATGTGTTTCTTTTTTTAGCTTTATTTCTAGAAAACTAATCACAGTGTAAAGATTTATAGTTTTAAATCAATCTGTACAAATTTGCAAAACCAGCTTCTTCCAACTTTTGTAAATAAAATAACCAAGTTCAGAAATGAAAATCATCCCAAATTTAAATTGCTAAATATATATATATATTTGTAATATAGTGGTTTCCACTGTGATTGCACCACTTTTAGAATTTTAGACCAGAATAATATCGGGTCTCTGCATTTCCATAAATATTTACACACCCACATATTATCATTGAAAAAAGGACATTACAATTACACAAGTTCTACAAAAGAAACTTGATTTTCCACATGGAAAAGAGCACTACAATAGCTGAATTTTTTGTATAGTTGCTTTTCTCTAATAAAGGTTAGTTCACATTCCATTTAAGCTGTGCTTCAGGTTGTGCTGGTAAAAATGCACACTCATTTTACACACCAAGCCCTTTAACTCACACCCAGCCCTTTAACTAGCCAGGTGCACTTGATTTTTGTTGTATGTTTATATAACTGTTGGGGATGGGACGGCTCATCGCAGGCTGCTTGAATGCAGCCGCTTCACCGTAACATCCCGCACAATGGCCAGTTCATCACACAAGAGGTCATCGCCGGACCTTTCTTCATGGGACCTTAGGGTTCGGAGGTGTTAGGTATTAGTATTAGGGTTTGGGGGGGTTAGGTTGACTTTCACCACTGACAGTTCAGTGTTCAACTGTCAGCTGTGATGCAGCCGGCGCTGAACTGTCAGCTGTGAAGAAGCCGCGCTGAACTGTCAGCTGTGAAGCAGTTGAGCTGAACTGTCAGCTGTGAAGCAGTTGCGCTGAACTGTCAGCTGTGAAGCAGCCGGCCTGAACTGTCAGCTGTGAAGCAGCCGCGCTGAACTGTCAGCTGTGAAGCAGTTGCGCTGAACTGTCAGCTGTGAAGCAGCCGCGCTGAACTGTCAGCTGTGAAGCAGTTGCGCTGAACTGTCAGCTGTGAAGCAGCCACGCTGAACTGTCAGCTGTGAAGCAGCCGCGCTGAACTGTCAGCTGTGAAGCAGTTGCGCTGAACTGTCCTAGACGCTAAATGTTAGGGGAGGGCTGGGCAATTTGCAATCTCTCATATTGCTGAGAAAAAGGGCAAAAACTTTGATGTGAATTGTAGTGCAGGAACAGCTGGTCGGAAAAGAAATGGCTGGGAGTTAGGGCTTAAAAAGAGAAGACAACATTCACCAAACAAGGTTTGGAGGAGACGAAGAGGTAAACTACATCAAAGTGTACAGAAAAGGGATATAAATTAAATCTCATCAATTGGCCATTGCTTTTACCTTCTTGACACGTTGCTATGTGTTTGCTTTATAAAACCTCCCATTAAATAGTAACTTATAGGATTCAAGTTTACTCCATTACATTGCATTCACCCTAACACTATAAGGTTTACAGTCCCTGGTAAATATCTCCAATACACCCATATCTTTGTGTTTCTCTTCTGACCTGTTGCTGTTTCTCAGTATCTGTGTCTTTGCTCTGCCCTGCCTCCAGCAAAGCTTCAATGGACTTTATCCTTTCATTCAGCTGGACATTTTCCCCTGTGACATCCTGCAGATTTTTATTTAGTCTCTCCAACTCCTCAGACTTGTGTTTGTCTTCAGCTTCATAGGACATCAGTTTAGTCTGAAGATCTATCAGAGAAGAAGTCAATACCATGTAACAATAGATATGAAAGAGTAAGTTCCAGTTAAACAAAATATCCTATAACATCAACCCCATGCAATAATACCACATACTATCAAAACCCTATTTCTGTGCCCATTTAAAAATCCCTGATGTGTGCCAGTGATTTTGAAGTTCGGAATATGTTTATCATGTTTATATGATGTAACTATTGCAGATTTCATAAAAATGACATATGGCTTAAACCACCATTTGCAAAATATGACCATCTTATTTAGGTACATTAATATAGCTAGGCATGTAACACAAAGTACCACAAATGAATAAGACATGACAGCTGTATTGTTCCTCCCTGAAGATTAGTGCAGTGCTACTGCTCACCTGCAACACTCTTCTGTTGTTCGCTAGACTTCTCCACATCTGAAATTAAGGTTTTGTAGCTACTCTGGGACTTGCGAAGTTCCTCATTCACTTCATCTAATCTTTTTTGAAGAGTGGCCTCGCTCTCCTTCTGTAACGTCTGAAAAACAAAAAAAAGCACAATTGGTGACCTTCACTATCCTTCAACACAATAGACACAGATCACTGACAAGCAAAGGGAATGATCCATCCCCGGGAAGAAAGCTGCAAAACGTAAGATTAAAAACAGTATTTTTTTTAAATCAGCTTTAATATGCATTATTCTTTCTTAGTATGCATTATTGGCATGGCATGTCCCTTCGATGTATGAAAGCTCCATCATACAAGTGAAGAAAGAAACGTATCTTGTGTTACAAACAATAGTGAGACCTTTTTGATAAAGCTGTGAGAATGTATTCCTCTCTAAAGGATGTGAGCCTGCAAGGAATATTGGAATATTGCAGAAACTCTAACAAAGACCTTATTATTCCTCTGCCATCGTATAATGTGGAAACATTTCGTCATCCCCAGAAAGGCAGGTCCAACTCAAAGCAGTATTTTCACTTATCCAAAGCCCTGGATATGTCTAGCAGCTGTGCAATGAGTTGTTTATTGAGGAGGTGATTGTCCTCAGGTTCCAGGAATTTGACTGTGCTCTGCCAGCCCTATTTCAATTTAACCATAGGGTCAATTCACAGTGACATGGTCTAATTTGGGCTGCTTGACTTTTTTGCACATAAAAAAAAACACATATCTTTAATATTTGACTAAGGTGTCTAAACAGCACATTGTGGTGAACTACATTGGTAAATGTTTTTTGCTTGGTACTTTGTGGTGTACTGCCTTTGATTAAGACCCAGCTCTCATGGGTTGAAATGTCAGGCTAACCATCATGTGATATTAAAACCTTATTTTTCATTTAACCTTTTGAGTGCTGAGATCTCTATTTTTCGTACATTGCTAAATTGGGCATTGGTAGTGAAGTATTATACATTTTTCAGTTTGCCTATGTTTCCAAATCAGCTATCAATGCCCGATTTTTCTAATTAGTGGTCAAATAATCAAAGGTCACTGCTCAGAGACTAATGGGGGCTTGTTTCTTTACATGTAACCACATTAAGTGCCCACACTAATCACACGTAACTGCAAAAACACAAATAGCTAACAGGTGTCTTTAATGAATTAGCCATGTTTTCTAACGACAGGTTGTACAGAGTCAGAAACACATATCTCCAAGCAGGTGATAATCATGTGAGCATTTTCTAAAAGATCCAGAATATAAATGTATGGAAATAAAGGGATTTGAATGTCTTACCTGTAACTGACAGACCTGTTTCTCATAGGCAGCTATTTTACTATCTAGGGACTTTCTCCTTTGCTCTTCTTGCTGTAGAGATTCAGACTTCTCGGTGAGTTCTTTGGTTACTTTGCTGCACTCCTGACGGAGTTTGGCCAACTCTGTGTTCTGCCTAGGAAAAAAAAACAGTGTTACTGGTACGGTACTACATGTGATTCCCCCCTCCCCTCACAATATGGAGCCTTTTCACCTATGTTAATGAGGATGAGGTAAGAGTGCCTGCACTTATGACTGCACTCAAATGCTTTATAACATGACTATTTGAGTCCACAGTATAAGACAATACGAAAACATTAATTCTCTTGATATAGCGCATGATAACTTTACTGGAGTTAAGAAACTGTAAGGTACTCACTAGAGAGCCAGCTTTGCCTCTGTTGAATGCATAGGTTTGTATGTATCTGGGAAGTTTAATACTCTATTGTACTTTAACACAATGATAAATACTATTAGCTGACAGACAGTGGAGAAAGGCACATACAAACTATGGCCATTTGCCAATACTTTACATCACTGTGTTAAGATGAATACATCACTTTGCTGGCTACACAAAAGAATGATTCTCTAGTCTCCTTGAGCCTGACTCAAAGCATTCTAAACAACACTACCATCACTAGCATGGTTAGATCTTGTTATTTATTTCTTTTTATGGAGTTCATGAGTGTAGGTTTTAAAACAAATTTCAGTGAGTCTAAAGATTTTGGTATTGGCACTATTGTTTCCAGTAATTTGCCAAACAAACTGTGAATGTCTTTTCTTGAAAATTTCCTTAAAGGGACAATTTTATGATATTGGACATCTGTATAACTCCAGAACCGATTTCACAATTACTGCCTTAAATTGTAATTAAAGTTAAAAGTAGTAAAACTAGTTCATGGTAGAGTCCCTTTAACGTTTGTTTACATCCGTAACTTTAAATCACTATAGTGCAGCTATACTACATTATGCTGCAATTTCTCCATTTCTGATTTGTATTCATTGTGGAGGAATTTCATAACAATGTGCTCTCCTCAGAGAGACCAACTGATTAAAAAACAGGTGGACTGCCACCAGCAGCCAATCAGAATCTAGAATGTTCTGACTTGAGCTCATCAGCAACCAAGCTGAATTAAACCTGTGCTAGCTATAATATGGTTACACGTACTGTATAATATCCTGTGTCTTTTCATACCTAGACATTACATAATTAACTTTAGGTATATTTCTTATTTCTTATACTTTTTTTCTGTGGAGGTTTGTTTTCTATAATTAATGTATATGCCTCTTTAATGTGCTACTTGACCGCAAAGCCTAAATTGGTCACCATCTTTATAATGAGAATGTGAGGAGAGTTAATACATAAATGCTATGAGTCCTTAATATTACTATATTTCTTGAGACCATACATGGCCTTACAGAACCAATACCCCTGCACTGACATAATAATAGTGCAGTAATGAGAGGTACTCGGTAGAAAATACGCTACACGTTAAGTTCTTTAGTCAGCACAGGACTTACTTGCTCTCGGTTTGGCTTGTAGCTTGGTTTAGTGCATCCCTGAGTATAGAATTCTCCTGCTGCAGACGAGCAAGCTGTGCTTTGGGACCATTCTCAAGTTCATCTTGGAGGCTTCGGATCTGAGTGGAAGAGAGAGAAGAAAAAAAGGAAAACTGGTTAGTAACATATCAATGGTTAGAAATCACTACAGAAAAAAAGGCATTAGAAAAAAAAACATGCAGAATCTGGAAACTTGCCCGCTCCTCTATTAATGAATTTTTAGCACAAAACATGACAATGATATCTTATCCCACAGTGTGTCCAATGATTTTATACAGGTTTTGTATATAACTGATTTATAGTTTTGTGAATATCTGTTGATAAAAGCAGATCTCGTTACAATATATTGTCATTGTAGATTGTGGCATATGGTAGATTTGATATAAGCATAAAGAAATGTAAAGTGAGTGGATCCTATTGGTAAAGTACCTGTGTAAAATATTTGGGTAATGTCACATAGCCCTATAATGCTAGTTCTTAGGGCTCTGTCCTTAGGGCTCTGTTAATGAATCGGTTATTTTACTCTTTGTGACACATTTAACTGTGTGAGCAACCATTCTCATTTCAGCTCTAAGCCAAGGGATTTATTCACTAGATGCCCAGAAGACTTAATCTGGTAATGGTCTTGTGATGTGTTTCCATATCAGGAGTTACACATGGCAGGGGGGTTTGGCTGTCTGGACATTCTGGGTTAAAGATATGTCAAGTTTTCCCCAGCTTCATCCATAGACGGTAAAATATAATTTAAATGTACTGTACGGTTGAAGATCCCATTTCATCGTAAAAGCAATCAAATGGAAAGCAAGGCCTGGGGAAAGCAGGCATGTCAATTCACTGATCCAGCAAGATGGTGCATGTCTATAGATATTTACTAAAACTGATCAGTCAAATAAACTGCAAACATGCAGGCAATTATTGCTGAGCTGGAAACTACAGTTTACCAGTAGTTAATGACCCACATTATGTTGATTGCACTTTAAAGTATAGTATTATGCAGCTAAAAAAAAAAAACTCTCACTTGAGGTTTACAAAGCAGACATATACTGTTATAGCCCCATTCTTGTCAGACTATCTTCATGGACCATTTGATACACAAGAATATATTGTTTTTGATTGAAATATGTTCTCTATCGTGCAATCTCCTGCATGGCACAAAGCTTGGCAGATCATAGTTATTACCTTGCCTTGGAGCTGTTGGGCCTCCTTCATGTGGTCCTGATAACTGGCCTGCATGCGTGCTTGCAGAGCAGTAATCTCCTGGTCTCTAGACTGTATTTGCTCCTTCAGTTTGGATTCCACACTGGTTAATTTGGACTTCTCAACTGCCAAGTCCTGCAAAGAAACACAATACCAATTACAAACAAATTAAGAAAATATATAATTCTGCTGATTTACACTATTTATTATACTATCCTTCTGTTACTGAACAAAGCAAAGGAGTCCATTATAACCTGAATGCAAAGAGCATATTTTTCTTTTCAAATATAAGATACTACTTTAACCACTAGATGTCACTAAAGCCTGATGTGCCCATCTATTGAAAGAATGGCCCACAAACATCATTAGCTACTGGGGAAAAGTATGGCGCATTATCATCAATACTGTTCTCATTACCGCCGCTCCATATAAAAAAATCTATTACAGTGCTAGTACATGACTACACAGTATAGATATATTCATGTTATAACCAGCACTTTATTTGACTTTTGATATTGAGCAGCAGTAATGAGAACAGTACTGTTGAAATGACTGGGCTAATCCGCCAGCATGCTGTCTCTCTGATTTGTGTTTACTAGTTGGTCAGCACATGGATTACATCCCAGTACCAACAAGGCAGCCTTCAAGAAACAGGCTCACTGAAGATCGGGTGCGCTGTGTGATGATTTATCAACTAGTATTTAGGCAAAACGATAAGCCTCTAATAACCTCTAATAAAGGTCAGGTTTTATAATACATTTTTTTTATTGAGGCTTCACGTATTCTCTTGTGTAGTTTTGAAAACATTGTGGATTATTCCCAGTTGAGGCCTCACAAAAACTTTTTTACACTACAGAAGTTGTTTTCACTTTTTGTTTTGCATATGGGTGTCACTACGACAGACCTGGAGCAAGAACATCTTTTCTACAGTGTGCTTTGTATCCACATATCATGAGAAAAAACAAATACACGTTTATTGAGGCAGATTTAGGGTGAGTGCTATGAGGGAAGTCTTTCTGGTGTTCATTTTAATGAAAAGTCAGGCCAGTAAACAATATTGTAGATCTCTACATATCTAGGTATATCTGCTAGGTATTTAGAGAGTCCACACCTTTAGCCACTGTACGAAGCAATCGTGGCCTGTGTTTCCAAGCTGGGGTGGAGTGACTCTGAAAGACTTTTCCGAGTAACCTGAGAACACACATTGTAGGCCCAACTTGACCCTTAGTAAATAAAACCTCTTGAGAATTGCTTGAATTTACAAAAACTAGTCAGTCATGGCAATGAAAATCAATGCAGATTAAACTTTACTATCCAACTAGAACGCTAATAAATATTATGGAATGTACTGGGGATTTAATGTCTGACTGTGACTTTGTTTTTTAACCCCTTCGTGACGTTAGGACGTACTATACCATCCTGACTTTAAGTGCCTTAAAGTCGTTAGGACGGCATAGTACGTCCTGTATTAAACAGCTCATCGCGGCTCTCCGCAATGAGCTGTTTTTGGATCCCGCTGCAGGCACTTACAGCGGGATCCCACCTGTCAGATGAGGCCACTTTGAGTGACCTCAGTTTGACAGGGGAAATGTAGCCAGTGCTCAAAGCGAGCACCGGCTACATTTCTCCAAATCGCGCCGTGCCCGAACCCGGACTCCGTGACGTCACACGTGGCACGGGCAGCAATGGGGGCCCACGGGGCAGCTGCTTTGGGCCCCAAGAATGAATGGGCCCTGGGCAGCTGCCCCGTTTGGCCACACTTTTTTTTTTTTTTTTGCAGGGGTCGCAGGACAGCCGGGCCACTGAGGTGATGGGCCCGGTCGCAGCTCCAACCCCTGCACTAACGGTAAGTACGCCACTGGCTGCTACTATCTCCACAAAGTTCCTGGCAGGTGTGCTGCTGTTGCTCTTTGAGGATGGCCTCTTTTTAAATTGGCTCCTGAACTGTATGGGAGCACTTGATCAGTGCATGGGGGTGGGAGTTATTATGCAGGGGCGGGTCATGGTCGCCCCTCCCCCATTTCATCACACCAGTGACGCCACTGTGGACTTTGCGACAGCAATTTAATGATTTTCTTTGGACCTTCACAGACCTTGCCACAGAAACCTTTCCCTGCTAATTACAGATCCCCAAAATAGTTAAAGAACGCAGGCTAAACCACTATTCCTCCAATGTATATTAACAGCGTAATTACTCTCCATATCAAGTGGTGGGAGGACAGGCGCAGAACTTACCTTGTTCAGCTCACGCAGTTTGTTTTTAGCAGCAGCAGCATCTTCTTGTTCAGCTGATAATTGCTTTTCTTTTTCTTCCAGTTGACGTTTTAGAGCTGTAACTGGGTCTCCTTTTTGGGTTGCCTACAAGCACAGTCCGATAAGTGTTTAAAATACGAATTAGATATATTTTTCTGAATATTTCAATTATTAATAAAGGTGCACTACACACCTCTCCTCAACTAAGTATATAACCAAACAGATGTAACAGCGGTATTACACTTGAAAATCTGATATCACTGTTACATTTAACTTTTTCAGGCATTTACCCACTACTCAGGGATTAAATGCAGAAGTGGTTGAATATGCCACTTAGCATTATACTGGAAGCTGTCAGTCCTATTTAATGTGAGATATATAAATACCATATGACAAAAACTTGGCAACAGTGGTACTTGGCACTCATGCAAAATATTTTAATCTTGTGGCAAAAATTATTTCGTTTTGCCAAAATGTGAACCTCAAAAAAAAAAGAGCTTTATTTTCCATTAGACCCACTAGAAGCATACGGAACCACTGTGTCGGCCCATCAGAGCCGCTGCACCCACATCTATGATCATTTCGCCCATATGACACTCAAATGCAATACCCACATTCCACTTAATCCCTCAAAATCAAGGTTGTGTTTTTTTTCATTATAGCAGCATTGTCTAAAATAAGAAAATCAGCCCTGATCATGCCAAGTGGTCTCCCATGGCTGAATATAAAAATAAGATCCAATTTCCTTTGTCTGAACTCGGTGGGAGAGGAATGTGTCTGATGTCATTTCTTTTTTCTCTGCTACTGATTCATGGAATATGTTGTGGCATCAATAATACAAATCCCATCTACCCATCTATTTAGTCAAACAAACCTGCACCTTCCTGAAATTCATATGAATCACTCACAGCTCCATCTGAATGGTTTCTACATTTTAAAGCTACTGCACAATACTAACTCCTGTTGCTACGGTACGAGGTCATTTCGGGTAAGGAGTGAGATTTAATTGGAAAGAATCTTAGCGGCATGTGGAGCTGGTAAATCATAAAAACATTCTGTATGAGCATATTGGCATTCCCCTACACAAGCTGGATTCAAGACATTGCTGGACATGCAAAAGCATTACTTATATGCCAACAAAAATATATGTTTATTCTACCCAGAAGCTTGCTGGTAGCTCCTCTCTGAACCGCACTATTTGTCAGGCTTGGCAGTGGAAAGAACAAAGATAAAATGGGTATTACCGTATGCCAGGTACCCTGCTTGACACCATTCTTTTCTGTCAGTATCTCGATGAGCTTTTGAGTTTCACCTTCACTAAAAACCATGCTGTTTATTGTTGAAACCAGGGTCTTGTATGGGAGGTAAATTGCGCCATCCAACTCGTTAATGACTGAAAAGAACAATACATATTGCATATCACAGTTCAATCATTTGGAAGCGTTGTTCTCATTTTCATACAGCCTATAGTTTTGTACATTCACATCCAAATTGCCCTTATTACATCCTCCGCATCCTCCCGCATAGTGGTGTCTGTATTAAAGGAAGCTCATGCAGTTCGCTGGCACAGAAATTTGGATGTGCTCAGCAGCCGCAGATGTGCTCAGATTGGAACGAACGCTAGTTGTCAGAGGTATTTTCTTTTTTAACTGGGACACTGCAGCACTTCTTCAAACATAGATGGTTTAACCCTTTTTGTCGGCAGGATAATAAGCAGCTCATTTTCTTGCAATGTGTTGTGCATCGGTGTATTGAGGACTGTTTTAATGTGGTGACACATGCTGTATAATGTAAAATGTGGCCAGGAAAAAATGGAATCAAGCTGAGCAAACGTTGCGCAACTACTAGGAAACTCTGCAGGAGTCTAACAAACTGAGCAGATGGCTCTCCCTCCTGATGTTTGGCTATTCCAATACTTTCCATTTTCATTTGGGGCAAAGCAAGTAAAAAGAAAAATACAGTTTAAAAAAAATCTAGCGTTCTTGTTGTTTTGTGTGTTATGTGGACTCTGAAATTGTTACATTTATTGCTTTTAAGTAATGGCAGTGGTCTGTGGGATGCTTGGAAACTGTGGTTTTCCATTCAGAATGCTAGTTACAGCCAACAGGATACCAGAACACAGCCAGTGACTGGAGTTAAGACTCTTTGTCCAGACACTTCCTAAGATAAGTGTGGCAGTCACCTATCTGGACACTGTTTTTGTCATAAAATACAGATCCACTCCCTTATCCCCAACAAACAAATTTTCTTTTTATAGTGTCAATTTTACAATGAATTAACACACAAGTCGATTGTGTTTGTTCTGTTTCCATAATTACAGAAATCTATTGCAAAAAAAAAAACAGATCATTGACATTCTTCCTAAAAGCAGTTATTTTTGAGAGATTTCTCTGGAATCACAATCACAAGAAACACCCATGATACATGTAAGCAGTATGAAGTATATAAGTAAACACCTGGGGAAAAAAGACACTGGAATAATCAACAAGGTTACCAAACAACCTCAATGGTACTCATTACTTAGTGAGGTAAGAATGACAAATGGAATGGCATACAGCTAAAGTTCAATCAAAAGAATACAGGGCTTCTAGCGTTGCACTGATCTGACGTCAGAGCACCAGGAGTCACGTGACCTTCCAGTGCTCAAACTTCAGATCAGTGCGCAGCGAGCGCAAGAGGCAGCATGAAATGATGTCTGTGCACTGCACAGACACCATGCTGTTGCCACTAGACACCAGGGAGCGGTCATAAGTCTTTGGCGGGCAGTGGCAAGTCCTGGTTGTACAATGTGGGTGTGGGGGCTTGTCCTGGGGGCAGGGGTAAATCCTACATTTGTGCAAAGTGTGTGATAGGGCATGTATTGGGGTGCAGGGGTAAGTCCTGGATGTAAAATGTGGGTGAGGGGGTATATCCTGGGGGGCAGGGGTAAGTCCTGCATGTGCAACGTGGGTTAGGGGGCATGTCCTTGGTCCATGATAATTCCTAGATGTGCAATGTGGATGAAGGGGCATGTCCTGGGGGGCAGGGGTAAGTCCTGGATGTTCAGTGTGGGTTAGAGGGCATGTATTGGTGTGGAGGGGTAAGTCCTGGATGTGCAATGTAAGTGGTGCAGCATGTCCTGGGGTGCAGGGTAAGTCCTGGATATGCAATGTGGGTGATGGGGCATGTCCTGGGGTGCATTTTAACCTTACTGGAATGATATACAAAGGGGTGGGTGTGCATACATTTTTTTCTGTAAAGGCCCTGAAATTTCTGATGGCAGCCCTGAGTACAAAACAATCAGAAAGTTTGAGAAGCAGCAGTAGGGGTGTTAGGAGACATGGTTGCCTAACTCCTGGGATTTGTCTAGCCTGCAAAAATGGTTTGTTCGTCCAATAATTCCAATCAAAAACACATCCATCAAAAAAACTGAATGTTGTTGAATCTTTTAATACCTTTTTGTTTGACAAAATTATGTTAGTCCAATAAAAGAAATATATTAACAGATTCTTCAACAGTTATTTTGCATCTAGCCTTGCGGTAATACTGAAGGTTCACCTCTAACAATACTGCACCACCCAAAATCCCAAGTGCAAGGACTCTGGTTGTGGCAAATTAAAGAGTCTGTATCAACTAAACATTGTTTTAATGTGAACTTAGAGAATTTTTAAAAAAAAAAATGAAAATTGGTTTAAATGTGTCTGTGTCCTGCTTATGACATCACCTATGACTTGATATGTAAATTAGCTGCCTTTCATTTTTTTTCCTTCTTATTTAGGCATTTGCTTGCAATTTTGCTAACGTAAGGTTTGGATCATTTTGAATATTTGTTATTCTCTACACGCACAGTAAAACAATTTTTATGTGATCCAGTCCTTTTAAATTTAACATTTGGCTGTGGATTCTGTAAATGCTGGTAACTACGGTAGATCTACCATCTCATTTACTGTGTTGAGAAAGTCTAGCTAGCTCTTATTTTAACTATTTGGTATTCAGAATCATACCATAGGAAATACAAAATACACGTACTGTATAGCCTCCAGACATATTGGTTTTCCATAATCAGAAACCATGCTG
The DNA here is from genome assembly GCA_036172795.1 of Pelodytes ibericus. Classification (NCBI taxonomy): domain Eukaryota; kingdom Metazoa; phylum Chordata; class Amphibia; order Anura; family Pelodytidae; genus Pelodytes; species Pelodytes ibericus. The sequence continues at coordinate 55,619,776 of CM069862.1, forward strand.
TATGTACTTTATAGCTGTGAAACAGCAGACACTGCATATGAGCAGTGGCATAACTAAAACTATTGCAGCAGTCTGAGGGCAACTGATTATGACATCACATGCATGCAACGTAAGTATTTTCTTTGGTAGAGTCCAAGAGCAATATGAAAGGAAGACATATTGCTATCCTACTACATAGAGTTGCCACCCAGCCGGAGCCAGAAAAACTAAAATACCAGTCATGTTAAGACTGGTATTTGTTTTGCTGGCAGCGGGGAGAGGTGAGCAGCAAACACTATGCTATTGCATAGTGAGGTAGGGCTAAAAAAATACCGGTACCAGGTCGCCATGGCGCCAGGAAATTAGACCAGGCACCCGGTATTCATCCACATGGCCTCCTTGCTGCGTATCTTCTAATTTCATTTGCACAGACTGGAAGCTCATTCCCCTCACCCATCACTGTCCCCCACTCAGCTGGAGTGCTTGGAGTAAAGTTTGTTGTGCTGCACAGACCAAGTAGCAGCAGGAGGAATGCCCCCCTCCCCTGCAAGCAGGTAATACAGAAGAGAGGCGGACACATTAGGAAAGGGAAGAGTCTGGTTATTTTTCTGTGTGTGTGACTGTCTTTGTGTGTGTGAGAGACACGGTGTGTGTGAGTCTGAGACTGTCTGTGTGTGAGAGACCATCTCTCTATGTGTGTGAGGCTGACTCTGTGAATGTGTGAGACTGACTCTGTGTGTGTGTGTGTGTGTGTGTGTGTGTGTGAGAGAGAGAGAATGTCTTTGTGTGTGTGTGTGTGTGTGTGTGTGAGGGACTGTCTGTGTGTGTGTGTGTGTCTGAGACTGTCTGTGTGTGTGTGTGTGTGTGTGTGTGTGAGAGAGACTGTCTGCATGTGTGTGACTGTCTCTCTGTGTGGGGGGGTGACACTGTGTGTGTGTATGTGAGACTGTGTGTATGTGAGACTGTGTGTGTGTGTGTGTGTGTGTGTGTGAGAGTGAGAGAGAGAGAGAGACTGTCTCTGTGTGTGTAAGTCTGTCTGTGTGTGTGTGTAACTGTCACTGTATGTGTGTGAGACTATTTGTGTATGATACTGTCACTGTGTGTTGTGGCCCCGCCCCTTTGTGTCTCTGACCAATGCTATGGCCGGTATTTATTTTAGGAAAACATGGCAACCCTACTGCTACACCACCAGGGATTGCAGGGAGTATAGAGATATTAGCATAAGCTTCTGTATGCACTCAATGACAACTACACTCAATGGAAACTATAAACATAGGTTTCCCTGTCTCCTACCATATATAATTTTCTGCTTGCTGTAGCAACAGGAGCTCTATATATATTCTATTAACATATGTTTTTGAACAAAAAATAATTTAGCTTTTTTTTATTTTAAAAATAACAACGTTGAACTTATTGGAAAAATGATTTGCCCAGCTCTCAATTCAGTGATGAAATATAAAATCTAAACAAGCATATTTCAGTCTTGTGTCTGGTTTAATCAGCTAAATGTTTGGACTAGATGGGATTTTGTTTGTTTAGCTGACCAGACGACTAGAAATCCACCTTAGCGTGCGGGGAAGCAGGAGCGATGAAATGTAGCAGTGTGAACTGTTGCTAGGTAATAACTATGTTGGAAACCTAACAGCCAGATCTCCCCTTCCATGGCTTTCTGATAAAAAAGCCCAGTATGTTTTTCAGTAAAGTCAAACATGACATGCCTTGTTTTCGTACTAACACTTGAATCCTTAGAAGCTGCTCCGCATATAGAACCAGGAAATATGAAATTAACAAAAAAAAGTGCATTTTAAATCCGGAAAAATTGAATGTTCTTTTTTTTTTTCTCTACAGCACATTGTCTGATATATTTATTATGCAACATACAAAGTAGACAAGCTGTCAGTTGCTGTCTGTTTGTCTAATTACATTTAGAACGTATGGGCATTTAACTACCATCAAATGAAATAAAGATTTATATTATGATAACTACCATGGTGCAAGGTGTGTAGTCATCATTCAAATAGCCTAGGGGGGTCTGTGTTTACATTTACCCATTTGGCAGCTATCAGTACAGGAACTGAGTCGGATTTGTGCCCCTTTAGGCTGTTCTCACAGCTCCTTTCCATTCCAGAATGCTGGTAACTAACTAAAATGAAGAAATGCTGGTTTAAAATTGGTTGCTAGCAGCAGGTACTCTTACTCATAGGTAATGGAATTTAAAGGACAACTAAACTTCCTTTTTCACTTGTAGAAGCACAAGTCAGGTTTACTTGGGGGAAGGGGACTATTTTTAAAGCTTTTCTCTTACCTCCCAACTCCCCCCCCCCCCCCCCCCCCCCCGGCAAATCAGAATGCATTGGGGACAGAGAATCCGCCTTCTCTGGTGTCTTAGACACAGGAAAGATTGGCGTATGCTCCATATGTGCTAGGTGTGCGCTGAGCTGTGTACTTTCGGGGTTTGTGTGCTCCGAACAGAGAAAATACACCCGGGAGACAGAAGGCAGCTGCGAATTCAGCTACTCACTTTTTGTGCTGGTCGAACTGGCAACAGAGTGAGTGACTCCAAATGTTGCCAAATTTGCAGCTGCTGTCGGCCCCTCGGATGTATCTCATGTATTTCTGGGGGTTTGTGTGCTGGCTGTTTGCAGCAAACAAACCCCCGGAAATACACAAGCTACATAGTGCCCCTGAGTGACAGGTGTGCTCCGGACAGGTCTGAATCCAGCTGTTCTGTCAAGCTCTAACACTGACACTGTCAGTACGCCTCAGCATCCAGCTCAGCAGCTCTACCTCAGTGTTAACCTGTGTATATCTGTAACAAAACACATTGGTTTTACAGTAGAGGAAGGGTGCTGACGTTTTAACTAGCAAAAGCTTTAGTTTTGGGAAGATGGCCATCTCTGTTATGGAAAACATTCGCATGAAATGGAAATTACAGCTACATTTCCTACAGATGACAATAATGTTATTCTGTTAATATTATTAGTTTAAAAAAAAATCTGGTGGGATAAACATATTAATCTGCTTGAAGAGTCTGACTTGACGTACTGCTTTTAAAAGCACATTCTTGTAGTTTACTGAACCTGTCAACTGGATCAAGTATTTTGGCATGTATATAATATTATACTGGATGATATGCTTGTGCCACCCTCTGTATGGAACCTTTGAGACCCTTCTTCCTGCACTAGTTAGAAGCTAGTTCTGCAGAGACTATGTGCAGTGGAGTGTGATATTCTCTATGGCCAGAATTTATGACAAACGTTTTATTTATACATTTGAACAATGCAACACTATAGTATTATAATAAAAAAAAAAATGGTTTGTTTTGCTGAAGTCATCTTTTTCTTCATCTTCTTCAGTGCCAGTCTGGGATGGGGTACAATGAGTGTAAAGCCATCTGTTTTTTGTAAAGTATTCAACATTGTGCTAGTCTGATTTGACTAGAGTGTGCAAAGTTATAGCTTGGTGGGAAGGACTTTGTATTTGTAGTGAGGGGGTAGATATTTAGGATTTTGGGTGGTGGTTCAGTACCCACCAGTGGATGATAAAATGTAATCAAATGAAAATAAAATCTAAATTTAATATATAATGTAATTATAACTTATATATAAATAAAAATAAATGATTGAAAATAAAATCGAAATATCCAATGCAAACAAATATATAGACAGATGGACTTTAACTAAGTGAATCACTTACTCAGATCAGAAACAACACAAAATCCAATAATGATAACAATCAAAAACATACAAGTTATTATGATTTTTTTTGTGTTGTCTGTGACAAGGCTTACCAAATATTTCCATAATTTAGGAGCCAAACAAACTAATTTAGGAGCCAAACTATTAATTTTAGGAGCCATGGAAATTGCACTTCCATAAAGTTCTGAAAAACTGTCCAGGAGCTAGCAATAGGGAATTTAGTAGCCATAGCTCCTTAGTTCCTGGGATTGGTGAAGCCCTGGCCTGACACTACATTATACAAATGTATTTTGTATTTATTTTACAAGGGTATTTCCTCCATTATGAACACTTGATATTTTGATTTCTTGTTACTTACTTTTTATTAGAGATTAATTTCAACATCTGAAATTCTAAACACTTGTATAATGTGCAAACTAAAAAAAGAGACAGAGAATGTCGCAAGAAAAATCAAAATATTTAAAAAAAAATCAAAATATGAAATGCTTATTTGAATTGAAGTCCTTTCTTTAAACATTTTTACTAGCTTTTCACACAGAACCCTACAGTACAGTCACCTGCATTAAGTTTGCTACAATCAGCTTGAATAGTAGTGTCTCAGTGAAATGGCTTATTCATTCCTATCGTATCACTGTCCCTAGAAAGCAGAGGATATAATTTCCTGAATATCAGGAATGTTAATGTGCTCCAGATATTCTCTCTGTAGTGTAATTAGAGCCTCCAGCAATGCATCTTCTGCTGAATGATATTCAGGCTGCTTGTTGCACGAAAGGCCCTAACCACAGTATAGAAAGCAGCAATTCACTATTGCCTGGAAAGATCAGAAAAGCCTTTTTTTTATAACTGAGAAATATGCAGGAAGAAGGAGATAACAGAAGAAAAAGGAAACTGGTGCAGATGTAAAAGAAAGGCAGATGCAAATGTATGAATTTATTAAAGGACAACTGTAGCAACAACAACAAAAAGTTCTATTTAATTGAAAGATTGAATACAATGTAGGCATTCTAAATAAACATGCTATAATGAATGAATACAAAAATATGCCTTTTTTGCTCTTTATACCTCTATCAGTGGGCAGACATGTTGTCATACCTCCCAACTGTCCCGTTTTGGGTGGGACAGTCCCGTTTTTGGGGCTCTGTCTCGCTGTCCCGCATAGATAGACCTGTGTCACAATTTTCAGACATCTCTAATAGTGACAGAAAGCACTGGCAGAGAGAGAAGACATAGAGTGAGTCTAAGCCAATCAGCAGTCACAGTACTGTAAGCAAATCGGCAGTCAATACTGTAAGCCAATCAGCATTCAGTTCTGTAAGCCAATCAGCAGTCAGTACTGTAAGACAATCGGTAGCTAGTCTCAAACTCTCATTACACAAGCGTTAAGATACACCCTTGTACTAGTGTGGAGCAACATGATAAAAGCTGCTAGACAGTTCTTAGACTAGACTTCTTTACCCTTCCTGCTACCTTAAAGGGACACTAAACTTTTTTTTTTCACTTGTGCTTCTAATATAGAAGCACAAGTGAAAAGTTAGTTGCCCCTAGTATGAGGATGAACTGGCGTGTACTTTTGATAGTACACACCAGTTTATCCTCTGACCGACAGCTGCCATGCTATGATAACTACCATGGTGCAAGGTAGTACTACCATGGCGCAGAGAGAGACCCTCATTTTTGTATGAGATCAGCAGGGGGACCTTAACTATGTCCCCCTTGCTGATCCCATGCAAAAATGTTTAATTTCCCTTTAAATCTGTCCCTGCTGCCTTGAATCTTCCTGGTAGGTGTGATATTGATTGTATTGTCAGGTTTAACAGCATGGTTGTTTGATTTGTTTACCTTAAATATATATGTGCATAAATATATATATGTTTTATAATAAATATGTTTTGTTCATTTGAATTCACGTGCTGGTTATTTTTAGGATGCATGCTTGTGTTGACAAAAATGAAGCGCATTTTAAGATGCAAGTGAGACATTGTAAGGTGCAGTTTCTTTTATTGGGTAAGTTGCGCAAGAGCAATTTAAAATAAAATGTCCCACTTTCATATTTTGATATGTTGGGAGGTATGTGTTGCTTCGGTCAGATGCATCAGATGAATGAAGATCTGACACATCTGACCCAACATGTCCGCCCCCTGATAGAGCTATACAAAGAAAAGAGGTCTCAAAAATGTATTTGATTTGTATTCTTTCATTAAAGTATTTCTATATCATATTCCTGCACTTGATGCAATCTTTCAATTAAACAGAACTTATTTTTGTTGTTCAAGTTGTTCTTGGAGCTGAGAGCAGAATATTGTGTAATGCAATAGGCAATTTTCAAGCTGACAAATTGGCTGCATTTACGAACATATGACTTTTCACTTGAGAGAATTGGCCAAAGACAATTTCCATGGTTAAAGACAATGGGGGGTTATGTAAATGATTACTACACACAAACATGCTGGGAAGTTTTTAAAAAGGCACAATCAAAGTGCTCTGATCTTTCAGACATTGGTTGCAACGGCGGTCAGAGTGCTGGCGAAACCCGGATGTCCCTTATACCGACTGGGAATTAGCGTAATTGTAGTTCGCAACTGTAGTGGTGCTAACCTTTGGCATTAAAACGGTTGGTGACATCATATTTGCCGTTATGGTGCAATATGAACTCAGGTTCAGCATGTTTTTATGAAATTAGACTCATCCTTATTGAGAAACCTGTAAACACCAGAATATCCCCGAATATCCCCAATCTAATTCCTCATAGTCCTCCCTAATGTATAATTAATAATATATCCTACAATATATGTGGGATGAAGGAGCAATTGGAATTACACTATTAAATGGTGTCATAAATAAGTAAAAAGTGAAACATGAATTAAGGAAAAAATAAACTATGTACCTGGTTCAGACTTTTTCTTAGGGACATTCTTTTTCTTTGGAGCTGCATCAGCCTTTGTATCACTGTGGTTTACAATGACTTCAGCTTTTTTGGGAGGCACAGAATTGGTAACTGGTGGGCTCGGTTTTGTTCCCACAGGGGTAACAGCAACCACAGGCACTTCTTTGGCAGCTACCTTCAAAACTGGAGAATGCTTGGAAACAGGGGCCTGTACTACAACCACTGCTGGACTTTGAGTTGGTTCGACCTTTTGGACCTTCTTTTCTTGCTTCTTTTTCTTGTCTTTAGGAGAAGGTGCTATTTTTTCTGGAGCTGGAGCTGGAGCTGCAGCCACCACAGAAACAACAGGAACTTCACGTACTGGAATCTCCTGTGGAACTACCACAGGCTCAGGTTCTGTTTTTTTCTGCTCAGTATTATCCTGAGAAGGTTCATGTTCAAGTAGTTTCCCGTTTGGTTTATCATCCTTCTTTTTGGCTTTGCCCTTCTTCTCAATTACTTTATCTTTCTTTTTTTTGTCACCTTTGGGTTGCTGGTTTTTCTCTTGATCTTTGCGTTGTTTGGCCAAAGCTTCTTCATAAGACGTCTCCTTCATCGAAAAAGTAGACACCAGGACGATGCCAATGGCTGATATAACCATGAAACCACCAAACACCATCACCCCTACAGTTTGCGGATCGTACAAATCCATATTGATTTTTCACCTTTTGATATCTAGGGAAAAAAGAATAAAAATGGATGTCATCAAGAACAAATAAGAATATTTTTGGAAAATAAAATCAAACATAGTAATTGATGGAACCCTCGAAAATATAAACTCTACAGAAAGTCCTTCTTTAAAAAAGTGGGAAATTGAACTTTTTCCTTGAAGCCATTTTTTAGAAGGTATTTCATAGCTTAACCCTGACTTTCTAAACAGAATACGTTTTTCTTGTAGTTGAGACATATGACATTTAAAAAGAAGAACTGTTGCAGTGTCTAACATGATTTTCCTTCACTGGAAAAAGAAGTATGAAACCCTTGCTTATAAATGTAAAAAAGTAAATAAAACACCACTAAACACATCTAAATAGTACTGTACTATTAAAGCAGATGTTTCACCTATAAACGTCATACTAATCAAAAGTGTATTAAGATGAACTATGGACTGAGGGAACTGAAATAGCAGAGTTTGAAGTAGAACGGAAGCTGCGGACAAAGTAGAGGAGTGGGGGCTATTCACTAAAACTAAACTGACGGTGAACTGCAAAAATAATATTGGTAAAGTTCTCCATCTTGTCCGTCGCTCCAAATAAGCTATTAATGCCTGATTTTTGCATTTCATTTGTCAGTTCACCACAGTTCAGTATTTAGTGAATAGAGCCTTATTTCTTAACTTGATCAGCATAAGAAGGGTTTTCAATATATACCATTATTTTCATAATATCATATCATTTACTATAACAACATTGTAAAATATAGTGAAAAATTTAAGAAAAAATTACTTTTTTCAAACTTTTCCATGAAAACCTTTTACACACATACAAACGCTAATAAAAAAAACCCTGCTTAATAGATTTTAATATTTGTCCTGAGTTTACAAATACCCAAGCTTTACAAGTTTAACAATGTTTTTTCCTACAACGACTTTTTAACCCCAACCCTAAACCTACACTAACTCTACATTACTCTACCCTAACCCTGGATCTAAGGGCTCTATTTTTTATTTATTTTTTACTGTGATGTTGCGAAACGCCTCTAGAGGCAGTCAAGCAACATCCCCAGAGTGATGGAAGCAATCCTTGATGACATCCGAAGCTCTTGCCCACAACATTGCAGCGCCATATTGGAAAGGCATGCTGCTTTTCAATATGGCACTTGCAATCACTCCAGTTGTCCAATAATGCCGATATTGAGGCATAACAGCAGCATCAGCTGAGTAGAGGGAGTATTCACTGATTTCTTCCGATGCTTTTTAGACACAGGACACATTTGTTCGTCCTGTGTCATTAAGGGTTAAAATAAATCAACGCTAAAATCCAATATGTCTTTTAAAAAAAAGTATAATAGAAGATTTTATTTTTACACCAATAGTTTGGAGATCTTTAATGACGTACATCAATACGTGAGGATTCCTCAGTAAACTGTTTGTGCCTGAAGAAGAAAATTGTTGTATCGAAAACTCTGCAAAAGTTGGTCCTTATTGATAGAGAGTAATTCTAAAAATTCTAAATATCTTAAGAAAGGTCAAAAATATAGAAATTCCCTTGTACAATACAATTGTCATAAACTCAATATGTAAGGGAGAATTTAAGAGTTAGCTGAGGGATATACACATATAAGGCCCTAGGGTATAAGCCATTTCCCTGTTTGCGTACTCAGACCTGAGTATGTTGGCTAGCAAGAAAGTTATATCCAGTTTGCTGGGCTTTTCTGCTGTTGGTTGTCAAAAAGTTAGTGAGCACCAGATCCTATGCTAATCTGTGGTCAACTTTCGTTATGTGATATCTCTTATTAGATCAGTGACCTAGGAGCAGTGATAGTGATCATTTTTAAGTCTGAGAGCCCATTCTTCCATTTTGAAGATCTCAAAGTGCACTCTCATCTCCCTTGCCCACTCTTCTCATTTCAGTTCCCTTTTACCTCATGTTTGTTTATCCTCCTTTCAATTGTCCATGGCTGCAGCCATGCTATCCTCCTACGTCAGTAATGGCAAACATTTTTGAACTTGAGTGCCCTAAATTTGCCCACCTATCAATATCATCCACCCTGCTTGTTCTTGTTCTCTTCCCTTCCTATAAGTTCTCTTGTACCAAGGAGTTCAAGTAAAAACTGTGCATTAACATGCCCAATATCCATAAATGTCAGTCTTAGATCATAACATTATTTATGTATGGGAGGGACACTACTTTAGAATGGAGATGAGTGACATACAGATAATATGTTTCCCAATAAGGGTATCCAGACTGATTTTGTTTTCTGTCCATTCTACCACTACTACAGCCATTCATTTGTGCTTTACATTGAGTGTTTTTACATTTGGCTGCTCATTGTTGGCTATCTGTTAATATTTTTTTACTATTTAACTATGTGTTTGATGCACCACTTTGACATTTTTTTTTTAAAAGCATATCAAAAAAATCTCAAAATAAATTAACCTGCCTTTGAGTGACTACTATTTTTTTCCCGGCTCGTTAGATCATAACATTTACTGGGTCCTCCCTAATTGATGGTGATACATAACCAGTGAAATGTTAGGATGCTACAATGAAATGAAAGATAATAAAGAGTCAAGGTGGTAAAATTGGAGCAACAACCTAGGAAACCAACGTCTCTGCTGATTGCTCCATAGGTAGCACATTGATCCAGACATTAAACATTCTACAAAAACACATAGATTTGTTAAAATATCTAAAACTATCGTTTGTCTTGACTAATAACAGCTGTTTTATAGATTTAAAAAAAAACGTATGTCTACTCTAATTTATGGTTTCTTGATAGTGTCTTCAATAGTGTAGATATTCCGCATTTCATTCCAACTGGCCTCAAACAACACAAATTTGCCCTCATAACAAATACTAAGGTTTTAAAAATAATCTAAAAAATATATAATTCTTTGAAAAACCAGTCAAAGCATGTTTGTCTTATTAGAGCTGTTGAGGCATAGTCCCTCAAGTGAACTGCAGTCTCTGAAGATCAATTGTGTGACATTTCAATTTGCATACCTACGGTGGGATTATGGGTTTTCAAAAGTTCATGGGCAGAATAAGGTATAAATAATTCTCAATGTATGTTCCCAAAACAAAACTGATGCAGATAATAAGAACACATTTTTAAGTAACAATATATCTCTGAAAATGAAAGGCTAGCAGCTAGATAGCAATTTTGACATGCTAGGTTTTTTTTTTATTATAACTACCAATAAAACACAGAACTCTTTAAACTACAAGACTTCTTTTAAGTTATGCCTCAGCACCCATCAGAGCAATCCAGACTCATATCCTGACTGTCATGATAAATCTATATTGCATACTAATTAACCAAATTCTCCCTAAGAAAAAATGTAAATGATTTAAAATTCAGTTAAATATTTTTCATAATAATAGTACAATGCTTCACATTTTTCATACTTAGGAAATTAACTAAAACAACACATGCCTATTGAACTATGCTTGTTTCTGTTTGGTTTTCAAATTTTGTTATAATCTCTCTTTTTCATTCAGAAGCAAATGGAAAGTCAGTGTAAGCAGGTGAAGATTTGCATAAGTCAATAAGGATGTTCATGGCTGTGCAAATGCAATAGGGCTGGACATTTTCCAGCTGTAGTCATACAGACTATATATGGTACACATGCATTTCAAATGGCTACATGCTTGTGGGTGTGCATGACTGGGATATGGGTAATTCCCGGCCTACAGACATCAAATAATTTCAATAAGTGATGTTGGAAGTACACAAAATAATTTATATGAACTTTATTTTCCTGTGGCTGTTACTAGATGGATTGGTACCAAAGGTACACTTGAATAGTTCCTCAGCCTACCTGGAAAATCTATGGATACTTGCGCATCAAAATCAAACTTAATTTGATCCATTTGGTAGTGTGTTACCTGTACATTGTAAATTATTCTATTTTTTACAAATATCCATTTAGGTAGTCATTAGAAATGTCTTCCAAAGTGCCCGAGTCCCCTGCTGTTGTTTACATTACAAGAGGATCAGTTCAGACAAACTGAACTCTTGCAATTTAAAAATAAAAGGATTTAATCAGGATGATTTTCAGCCTGTGCATAGACCAGTCCATCCAAGCTGGTCACTGCTTCCCTGTTTTTTTGTTTGCTTGTTTCTAGCAGTTATAGGTGACACCTATTCACTGGGCAAGCTTATTCTAATTTTATTGTATTTATTCTCCTTGCATACTTCACATTTATACTTACGGATATATTTTCATGAAAAATGTGTTTGCATTTTTAGATTTGTAGATACATATGTTAATTATGTTACGGATTTACTATTTTTGAAAGATTTTAGATCTGAATTTAGTGCATTTCAAAACCATGTTCTCCCTTTGCTCTCCTTTCCTCTCTCTTGCTTACTGATTGATTGTCCTTTGGACAGATTGCATCACAGGACATAAGCGAATGCATTTGCAACCATATCAGCTAATAGCTTTTCATCAGACCCGCTTATTGTTTTCCACAACAGGACAAAGTTTTATAGTGGGGAGTTGAACTGATAGTACTTTAACTAACTGTGGAAATACAGAAAACAAGTAGAGTTAAAATAATACATTGAATCAAATACCTTGCTCGTTATATCTTAACGGGATCAAAAAAAATTGAAACACACTAAAACTTTAATGGATTTTGTATTTTCCAAACACATTAACATGCCAGTGGATGTGAAAGTGTAACAATCTTTGATCTGGTAGTCTGTCAAATAGTTTTGTGATCTTTTCCAACAGTATGTTGGCCAAGCAAAGAATTTCTGACTTTATTGAACTTTTCAGTTTGACTAGCCTGATACTGGTTAATATAAGGCTATGGACATTCAACACTGTGGGGGTTATGTATAAAAAGTCCTGCACTTGTCGGAAGTTATAAAAACGGTTTATTATGTATTTAAGCTTTTATAACTTCCGACAATTTGCAGTGAGAGAGAGGGACCTTGGCCAGAGTTTGGCGGATGTTACTTGACATACATCAGGCGCTTTTCAATGCCTGATTATTTTATATAATGAGTGCTGACACAACCAAAATCTCTGTATTCGGCAGAGGCAGTTCAGATTCCTGAAATGTGTCGGTAGTGTGCTTTATGAAATGGCGCACTCACCAATCGGACAAGTATTTGGCACAATCTGTGTGTGCACGGTGTTTATACATAACACCCACATGTGATTTTAATTTTGCCTTTTCAAAATTTTTATACTGAGCATACATAATGGAGAGATTTGTTGTAGCCTCTCATCTACGCCTGAGGAATGGGTCTGGTTTCATCTTGAAACCATTGTAACCAAATTCTCAGCTAGCAAAAAAAGAGTATTATTTTAAATTTACCTGGACCCTGTAATGGGAAGTGAGATAGCAAAATGCAAACACAGGCTCATAGACTTGTTATTTCCAAGAAAATGACCGTCAGTGTGATGCAATTTGGAATACATGTGAAACTGAATGTTGCATCAGCATATAATTGTATTGATTACATTTGTATATAAGCTGTGAGAGAAACCACCGTAAACTAGACAAACCTATTATATCATAAGCTGCCAAAGGCCTACACAGTTGAGAAGCCAGTCAGACAAACTTTGAAGCTATAGAAAGGATTTACGCACTATACTGCAGTTAAGTATATACAAAAGCTGTAAAACTTTATTTCTCTATAAAAACAGTATACAAATAAAAAGAAAAGAAAAAGACATAGAACAAACGTTCTAATGTTTTTTTGTACGTCTTCTGATGTCAACAACACAATCGGAGCATAGTGTATGAAATCCCAATCCGAGCCTCTCTTTGATTACATGCCATTTCTCTGAAAACTAATGGTCATTTTCATGCTGTGGACCCAAGATGTCCATCATGAATCTGACATGGTACAACCACTATTTATTTATAGAGGTTTAGAACTCACTAATCCCTGTTATATTATAGGTATACATAAATAAAAGGAGCTTTGGGAATAATGTTGAAGGTCCTTCATCCATATAAACCCATCAGCCCAGTCATAACAACTTTAGAAGTAATGGGGTGTTAGAATTTTTCAAGCTCCAAATTTATCTTTGGAAGATTATTTACCCCTTTATGACCCACACAAAACTAAATAATCTGTGGGAAAATGTAACCAATAATCACTTTGATCCTGTAAAATATCATGAAATGTAATAAACATTTATCTGGCAGGTTCCCTTATAGCCTTCCCTACTTCCACCTACTATATAAACTTTGCTACACTGTTATGTAAGCAATAAAGTTTTGTTTTTTTAAATCTAGCATAGTTTTACAATGTTGCACTGTGAAATGTCAATATTTTATAAATAGTTTTGCTGGTTACAATTTGACATTTTCAACAGACTACCATAATTATGGCTAACAGGTTATGAATATATCTATGTGGTATCTGTGTTTTTCCCTTTCATAAGCAAGATAACTGCTTCTAAATACTGATGCAGATGCACAGTGCTGTGTGTATTTCTGTTAATTAAGGGGTCCTTAGAGATGTAGTCAGCTCTATATTCAATTAGTTACCTAGCATTTTAAGTGTTTTGATAGCTCATCTGCAACCAGAATTAACGTTAAACCACCAGAGAATCACTGGCTTAGCCGACAGAACAGCAAGATAATTTGAGTAATTTCAGATGAACATTTTGCTTTTTTCGAATGATAAATGTAACAATTGGTAATGACAATTTACTGTTCATTCCTACACTGTCCAGCATCACTAAAAATGTTGCTCTTTTCTCCACTGGGGTTTTAAAGCATCATCATGCATCAGGTTCTACATGCTTTACCCTGAACACGTCATCCAGTCAGTCTAGAGGATAAACAGATAATAGAACATACAATGATGTCAATACACTGACAAAGTAATGACTGTATACTAAATTAAACTTGACATTTTATAATAAGTATAAATTAATTATAATTTTCAATACTTACATTCAAAACCTACCTTTTGTGGACTTTCTCCCAGGGGTGTTATACTCCCAAGTTGAATTCGCAAGGTGTTTGCAAATAATGACCATCCACAGAATCTCTCAGGAGCCTATCACGACTCTCCAGTAGATTGATGCATGGCAATGCTCAGTGCATATATGCATGACATCAGCATCAGGTGTATTTATTACATGAGTTGCTATCACACGTGGAAAGTATAGTAATTCCTCCATTATTTTTAGTGGGCTTGTATGTTTTGAGAGCCCTCAAAACATAATGAAAATTAAATGTTTAAAACTCGAGCAAGGCAGGTTATATTCTATATGCCATCAAATTATCTTATACTAGAGTTTATGATAAAGTAGATTTTGTGGAGGGGCCAGTACAGGGCCACCTGGTAACTACATTGCAACACTGAGTATAGGTTATCCAGATACCCTATAACAACATCTTGTAACAAGCTTTTATTGGGATTTCCATTAGAAGTATCAACAAATACAAATATTTTTCTTTTGTATTTCTTGTCTTTTGAATATTTATTGCAGCTCTGGCTGCCTCCTCTTTATCACAGGGTTAACAGAGATAAGGGAGGTAGAGTAAAGTTCAACAATCTTTCAATCGACACACATTTACTTTCTGACTCTGGCTTTATATATTACGAGGTTATTAATACCAATCCACCAAAGTCCCAATGGACGTTTGCACGTCTGTACACATCATTGTTCAAGCAGACCCTCAATGTGTGCTGTTTCCACATGTGTGTAATATTCCCCCCCTCCCATGAAGAATACATGTTGAAATAGAATGTTTATTATGCTCTGTACCAGTACAAACAATATAATGTGACAAATTCAGAGATTTACTAACATAGGGGAGGAACGGTCAGAATGCACCCATGACATCCATCTGACAGATGCAAGGTAAGCACAATAATAATACTTCCCCTGCATCTGTCACCAGGAGGAGTTCCAAACCCTGTACAGGACCATGCAGAGGGAAGTGACAGGCCCAGGTGACTGTGAAGTTGGGCATGCTGCAAGACATAGCCATGTTAGTAAATACTTTACTGGAGGGATGAGACTGGAGGTAGAACTGAGGGTTTACTTCAGCACAACCAAAAACTTTCTTAAAAGGTTTGCTTGAAATAACAGTCTACTTGTCATCTGCTCTGCGACAAAACCTTTGCGACAATAGAGTTGTGTATAGTGTTGCTATTCTACATCCAGTAAGATCAAATATACCAAAAATATATGTCAACTGCAGAATTTAAGGGGAAGGTACATTTCTTGTGCCTCTTCCTATGAGCTCATGAACATGGTTCGGGGATAAGGGTTGAACACTTGCCGGCTGCCACTTCATCTATTGAGGACCCTCAGGCTTTTCTTTTCTCTATTTCAAATCTGAGAGACCTGCTAGTAAAGTAGCTGAGGTCTGTACACTATTAGAGGACACCCCAGCCTGAGGAAAATGGAGCTAGGAATTATCTAAGCATGCTCAGCGGTAATCGTTGCATCATTTTTAAGCCCCATAGGGGGGCTCAAATTATAACCAACCCAAAAATACTCAGCTCAAGTGCAGTGTCACCAAAACATGCAAAAAAACAAACAAACACGCACTCACAGAAATATGTCAAATATTTAGTCGCATGTATGTATACAAAAATATCACCATATCGATGTTTTGGCTCCTCTGTAAGCATATACATGTATGTGCAAGTAATGTTGCAGATGTCCTCCATGCATAATGCATGTGGGGCATGAGGACACAATGCACAGGTGAGTGGCATCACTGTGGGGCATGCACAGTGATTCCCAAATAGGTTTCAATGGACATGAAACTATTCTGAACATACAGCTGTATACACGATTTCCAAAACACCAGGATTATTATTGAATGGTCATATAAACAAGTATATGTGCTCATGCAACAAAAAGTGACTTCTTCATGCAGTTTGCTCCACTAGCTGCGATAAAATATAATTTTTAGTTAGAAATGGCCCTTTAAATCATTAGTATAATGCAGAAAAACTAGAGAAATAAAAATCCTTTTATGGTAGTTTCAATTTGGAAAGCCTTGGGGAAAGTTAAATATGAGACGTGCCAGTTATCTAGCACTGCAATTCTCCAACACACATGCTTCATTAAATGCCATATAGAAACTTCTAAAGATGTGCCAATATGTCTCATCATATGAAATCCTCTAAAACTTCCATCTGATATGCTTTGTGCTTTGGAGAATATTAAACTAGAAATACTGAGCATGAACATAAGGACTTAAAATGCTATGTGGAAAAGCAGAGGAATAGGGTTAGCTTCAACTATATCTAAGTAGAAGTCAGTAGTAGCAATTCTGCACAAAGGCTCTGGTGAGTTCTGCTTAGTACAGTCCCCTATGGCTTCACCTAGGTATGAACTCCTCTGTGGCTGTAGGTCCCAACAGAATTAAGAAGATACCTCCTTCTCTTTCTACATTTAACATTGCATGTGTCTTGTCTTATCGGCTGAGAGATTCTACTGAGCCCGGGACTGATCCAGCCAAGATAATGCAAGTGAAAACCAATGTGAAGATGGCTCAGATTGTTTTAATTGAACACACACTTTCATTATTCCACAGGAATATTCTGTATTACCTCATTCTACATTAGGTGACATCACACATGGAAATATACCACTGTAATACAGTTTAGTATGTGGATAGTCCAGAATGTATTCTCAGAAAAATGGAATTATTCCATGAAACATGTAAGACATAAATACAATAGTAGTAGTATGCCTGGAACCTATATAAAAGGTAAAAATCGGTTACACCAGTGATGTCACAGTTCTGAAACCGTGTGTGTGTGTTTTCCCTGAACATTGCACACTTACACTACAGTTTTTTGTCCCCTGTGTTTGTGTGATGTTTGGAGAGCTTCACAGGATTTGGTGGAGCTGTTCAGTTTCCTCTACCTCTGGCCAGGGCCGGACTGGCCCACCGGGATACCGGGAAAAATCCCGGTGGGCCCCCCTGCCCCGGGGCCGCCTCGGCCACTAAAATTGAAGAATTCGGCTGCTGCAGCATCCGGCCGCAGCAGGCGAATTTCTTAAAGCGGCGACGGCCGCCGAATTGCTTAAAGTGGCACCGCCACTTTAAGCAATTCGGCGGCCGTCGCCGCTTTAAGAAGTTCGCCTGCTGCCGCCGGATGCTGCAGCAGCAGTTCCGGCGGCGGGATGGGAAGTAGAAACCAAGGTGAGTGAGACATACAGGGGGAAGGGGGTGAAAGACACTACACTACAGGGGGGGGGGAGAAAGACACTACAGGGGGGGGTGAAAGACACTACAGGGAGAAGGGGGGTAAAAGACACTACAGGGGGGGGGGGAGAAAGACACTACAGGGGGGGGTGAAAGACACTACAGGGAGAAGGGGGGTAAAAGACACTACAGGGGGGGGGTGTGAAAGACACTACAGGGGGGGGTGAAAGACACTACAGGGGGGGGTGAAAGACACTACAGGGGGGGGGTGAAAGACACTACAGGGGGGGGTGAAAGACACTATAGGGAGAAGGGGGGTAAAAGCCACTACAGGGGGAAGGGGGGGTAAAAGACACTACAGGGGGAAGGGGGGGGGGTAAAAGACACTACAGGTGGAAGGGGGGGTGAAAGACTCTACAGGGGGAAGGGGGGGGGTGAAAGACTCTACAGGGGGAGAGGAGGGTGTGAAAGACACTACAGGGGGAGAGGAGGGGGTGAAAGACACTACAGGGGGAGAGGAGGGTGTGAAAGACTACAGGGAGAAGGGGTGAAAGACACTACAGGGGGAGGGGAGGGGGGAAGAGAGATGCCACAGAAAGGACAGAGAGAGAGAGAGACGCCACAGAAAGGACAGAGAGAGACGCCACAGAAAGGACAGAGAGAGACGCCACAGAAAGGACAGAGAGAGAAAGACGCCACAGAAAGGACAGAGAGAGAGACGCCACAGAAAGGACAGAGAGAGAGAGAGAGACGCCACAGAAAGGACAGAGAGAGAGAGAGAGACGCCACAGAAAGGACAGAGAGAGAGAGAGAGACGCCACAGAAAGGACAGAGAGAGAGAGAGAGAGACGCCACAGAAAGGACAGAGAGAGAGAGAGACGCCACAGAAAGGACAGAGAGAGAGAGAGACGCCACAGAAAGGACAGAGAGAGAGAGAGACGCCACAGAAAGGACAGAGAGAGAGAGAGACGCCACAGAAAGGACAGAGAGAGAGAGAGAGACGCCACAGAAAGGACAGAGAGAGAGAGAGACGCCACAGAAAGGACAGAGAGAGAGAGAGACGCCACAGAAAGGACAGAGAGAGAGAGAGACGCCACAGAAAGGACAGAGAGAGAGAGAGACGCCACAGAAAGGACAGAGAGAGAGAGAGAGACGCCACAGAAAGGACAGAGAGAGAGAGAGACGCCACAGAAAGGACAGAGAGAGAGAGAGACGCCACAGAAAGGACAGAGAGAGAGAGAGACGCCACAGAAAGGACAGAGAGAGAGAGAGACGCCACAGAAAGGACAGAGAGAGAGAGAGAGACGCCACAGAAAGGACAGAGAGAGAGAGAGACGCCACAGAAAGGAGAGAGAGAGAGAGACAGGATACAGGATATGTCTCACACACTGCCCTGATATATACCTCTGCACAGGGCAATTCATATAACTCTGTGTACATACTGGAGGTATATATATTGCCCTAGACAGGCTTTTATATCAGTCTTATCTATAAATAATACACTGTTCAGATGTGCTTTTTAAAATGCATGATTTTCCCTTCTATGAACAAAAAAATTATATTATGCTATGGGCTGCTTTAAAAATCTTATGCGATGGGGCTGGTATATAAATTTTTTCCAGGGCTGGTTTTTGTTCCCAGTCCGGCCCTGCCTCTGGCGCAGTAGTTTCTCTTTGTGTTTATGTTGTAATTACCTATTGCATTTGAAGTCATCTGAAATGACAACTTGTATGAAATGACAACTTCACAGTAAACTTGACGGTGATGTTAATGGAATCAACTTTCCAAAATGTCTTCTTAAACCAATGTCTGGTGTTTGGAGCTGAACAACAGTTTAATACTTCTATAACCCAACGATAATAATTAGTGAGTGAAATGATCTAACTAAATCAATATTTATAAGAAGGCATCTACATATCATATTTTCTCTCTCTGTATAGATTACAGAGAGAGAATATATAATAAATAATGACTTACATATTTATCATGAGGTGAGGCGTAAGCTCTGGGAGTTTATTACTTTTCATAATAATATGGCACAGGCTGTCATATTAGCGATGTCAAGAATTCTTCAAAATAAGTAATTTGTGCCTTCAAGGTCCCTTTAAGAAATATATCAAATTAATTACATATCATAAAATATTTTACTAGTATATTTATATATAATTTATAATAAGCGGCAGAATTTTACAACATATGTCACAATATTCACAGTTATATGGTAATTACATGGAGGGGGGCCATTGTACCTAAAATTATGTTTTATTGGTAATAAAAAAGAAGAAAAAAATACAACCCTTCCACACACATATTTTTATATATATATATATATATATATATATATATATATATATATATATATATATATACATACACACAGAGATAAAGGATTTTATCTGAACAACCCCTGCACTATGACCTATTGGGAAGTCAAGGAATCCTCTACTTAAATAAACCTTCCCTTTCAACCCCATTATAAGAGACCTTGTAATTAATCTGCCCTAAAACCTGGCAGGCCATAGCCTCTCCTTGAAAGTGAAAATAAAAGCCAATTTTCTTTTTCCAGGAATCAGTGTAAATCATATCGGCCCCACGGTTTGCCTCATTGCTCAGGTGTCCATATATAAATAATATGAGTCAGACAATAGCCAGTTTTCTCAGAAATGCCTGTTAGTACCATGCCATTATTGGGCATTAATCAATACTATTCTTATACATGCATCAATGCAAAACAATAAGGTTGACTATTGCTTTAAAACTATTAAATTTTAAGGTTTTTGTTTTATTTCAGAACACATCCTTTTTGTGACATTGCCTTTCAGTTTTATTACGTTTTTCCAACAGAAAAAATAAATGAATGCACAAAATGCTGAAAGTACATCCCTCTCTGCATAAGACACACTATAAAACAAACAAATGTGGTTAGACAAATCTTCACAATTAAAAATAAGTTTTCAATTATAATATTCAAAAAAGGCTAGACATATTTCTTTTAAATCCAGAAATGCAATCTTCTTGAACCAGATTGTAACCTTTTATGTATATATTTTATTTTGCTAAAACTTTATGTTCATTTACCATACTTATATGAAATGCTCCTGCCAAATAATCAATGTAAAGAAAAATGTTTTCTGAAACACTTTCCTAATAGGAAGACACATTACAGAATGTCAGTACAGTTGAAAGCTTTACCAGTTGATAATAGACACAGTGCTGCACTCATGCAGAACACATATCAATATATTGAAACAACTACAATATATAAATTACGTCAGATAAACTGGCTTTTTAAATTGTGGCACAACTTGCAGGTTCATGAAGCCCAAACAACTAGAAATCAAGAATAGTTATTTATTATGTGCATTGTATAATGCTGTTGAATATGCGTGTGCAATATAAATAAAATAATAACATATATCTATGCCAAATTGCAAAAGCTATTTCACACAGAGCACTTCCTTATAAAATAGTAATTTGAATAGTAAAAAATGTTTTGAGGTGTTATCTCCTCCCACTGCTGAATACTTTTGTTAAAACAAAAACTGATAACTATATAGATTGCCTTGATAAGTACACTTTTGATATGATATTATTATGGGGGGTTGCAATAAAAAAAAAAAAAAAACATTATAATATAAAGCATTATATTTCAGTGCCTTCATTATTAGGGAATACAATTATTACAGTATAAATAAGTTCAGATTTTTAAATTGTGTGTTACTATCAAATCTAGTACAGTTAGCGTGTGCACTTCATAAACACTGCAGTTTCTCAATACTAGCATGAAAGATCAAAGCTGACGGAACATTGCAACAGTCTGGAATATAAAGAAGGGAGGAGGGCCGGGGAAGGGGGGGCAGACGTGAGGGAAAACCAATAACACAGTTCCATATGCTAATAAAGTCCATCCCATCGTAGTCTGAGTGTCCTGTAGGATGGAGATTGCCCATGATTTTTCCAGACCGCTAGATGGGTTAAGCAGACGTGTCCCTCACACTAGCAGCTCAGATGAGAAATGTGGACACGTAAGCTTCTTCTAGAAAGGCAGGTCACAGATTGGGGGAGCTCCCTCACACCAGGGATTTCATCTCTGGCTCATACTTTCCATTAGCAAAGACAAAAAAAAACTCTGAAGGGTTTTACCACAACAGGATCTTATACAGAATATGCTATTGTGAATTGTGCCTCAGCTCAAGTTCAAAGCTAATGTACATTATACTGTACTCTGATTCCTCAGAGATTCCCAGAGGATCGCTGGAATACCGGTACAACCAGACTACAATTCCCAGGATGCTCAGCCTGCCACAAGCATATGTCTGGCCAAACATTAAGGGAACTGCAGTCCATAACATGTGTCCAATCTATACATATCAAAAGTACAGGAACAGATTATATGTATGAACCCTATTCCTAGAGAACAAGCCCTACCACTTCGGATTGTCTAAACACAATGATGCGGCTCCAGCTGCCGCGGACTTAATTTCCCACATTGCACAGCCAGCTCTATTCGCAGGTTTTAAAGCCCTAATCTTTATAGACATTCCACTCCTTTTACTATTTCCCACGCACAGTCCATGCAAGTCACAAAGTTTTCAGGTCACTTTTCAACTTATCAGTTACAAAGACAGATCATATTCTCTTCCTTGTATGTCGGATCCGGTATGACATCCTTACCGAACTGCATTGCAAATTTCCCAGTTCCCAATATTCAATCATCAATCTCACTCCCACCGATAATAAAAAAAATTTAAAAATGCTGGTAATAACAATGACACGATGAGCATAAAGCAAGGATGGCTAATGTTTAACCCTCCAGCTTTTCTGGTCTGCAATTCCCATCATGCACATCCAGTTAATTGCATAGATGAAGAATGACACTATGACTATACAGCGGTGATGTGCATCCTTTGGAACGACAGACCCTGTAATGCCCAGCCACCAAAACTGCTGGCTGAGCATCCTGGGAAGCGCAGTACGCAAAAGGGAAAGTGCCAAAGGTATGTCATCCTTAAATAGGCTGTTTTACATATCCATTTAAAAGAATGCGTGAAATGTTAATGCTAATATTAGGGATACTTAATAATTGAAGTGGCAGTGCGTATGCCATCAATATATATTTAAATGTCGTTGTCTCTCTGTGACTGCGTGCATGTAGCAATTGCAAATGCTTACCTGCACAATGAAGTCCAAACTGGTGCAAGAATGCTGCTCTGACACAGCGCTGGACAGACACAGACAGTGGGAACTGCTTGGAATCCTTCTGGCAAAGACTGTCTCACTAAGCCGGCTCAGCCTCTCTGCTGACTCTCTGGAGTCGTGGCACTTTCTTTTCACAAAGTCTTTTTTTTTTTTTCAACAAAGCTTTATTGAGCGGATGTTAGCAAACAAAATCAGAGCAGCTGTATTCATCCCTTGAGTTTTTCTGCTTATCCTCTTGCTTATGATATCATAAACATTAATAATAGTAAACATTATTAAACTAAGTAGTAAATATTAGTGTTATATTTATTTGTCATTTCAGGCTCAACATAATTTTGATATTTAGGGCTTTATAAATTAAAGAGAAAACAGCAGAGAATTAAGAAGTTTGGAAGTCCCTTCTCAATGCCTTGCAATTATGGAACAGCTGGTTACTTATGACCTGGGGCCGAAAACTGTTTTAGTGGTCCCTGTAGGTTTGCCACCTGGCCGGTATTTTACCGGCAGACCGGTAAAAAAAAAATGGCTTGAGGGCAATGTTAAGTTTATGGAGGCAGTAGCATAGCCAGTATTTTTCTGAAGAAAAGTTGGCATCCCTAGGCCCCTCGTGCAACCATCAGAGATAGAATAGGTAAAAGGCCATACACCTAAATTTGTATCTTAAAAAAGTAAAGAAGAAAAAAAAATACAATTCTGCAGTCCTAAATGTATCTCCATTGTCTTGGACAGAGGAGAAGGAGAGTAGACCTGTCAGGGTGACTGACAGTACTACTGTGCATCTGTTATGTTTTAACAATAAATATTTTTATTTTACAAACATATTTTGCTGCCCCTTGCTGATCCTGCTCTCAGCACCTAATACACACAGTCACACATGCACCTGCAGCCATATATATACAGTGTCTCACATGCACAGTAACACACATACACACACAGACACATATTTGCACATGCACAGTTGTAGTAACAGGTGTACAATATCAATAGAGCACTGTGATACTATTATACTCTGCCACACAAACACACACACACTCTGCCACTTACACTCTACCACTCACACTCTGTCACTTACACACACAAACTCACACACTTACACTCTACCACTCACACACACACACACACTTACAATCTGCCACTTACACTCTGTCACTTACACACACACACACTCTGCCACTCACACACTTACACTCTACCACTCACACACACACACACACACTTACACTCTGCCACTTACACACAAACACACTTACACTCTGCCACTTACACACTCTGCAACTCACATACACACTCAAATTAAATAAATTGGACTTGTCCCAACCTCTGCCTAGTTCCCACGCTGCAACGCTCCCCGCCAGTAACTTTAGTCAGAGCACCCAGAGGTCACGTGACTTTGGATGCTCTGACTTCCCCACAAATGAGGGTAGCGCAGGAGGAACCGTGTATGTCGGGGCACTTAGAGGGCAGCCAGCCAGCCCCTCTGACTGAGGAAGCGCCCTGACAACCACATTTAAAGGAATTAAATTAAAAAAAAACAAGTGGCTGCCAGCATGTTTCCCACAAAGTTTGCCTACTTCACCTATTGGTAGCGCCGGCTCTGTCTAGCTGAGCTTCATGGGAACTGTAGTTAATATCATATGGAATGACAGATGTTAGAGATGCCAGCTATCTATGGCTAACTATATATTTATATAAGCTAATACACTACTTGCTGAGTCTGAGTGATTATATATTGATGGAAGATAACTATACTACTTGCTATACCTGCTTAAAAATATAGTGATTTAGACTATGCTGCAGCTCCACCTGTATCCACCACCTATAGGAAGCAAGGCTCAAAATATACCGTATTTGCTCGATTATAAGACGACCCTGATTATAAGACGACCCCCCCAAACTTTGGATATTCCTTTAGGAAAAAACTAAAAGCCTGAATATAAGACTACCCTATAGGAAAAAAGTTCAACTTGTATATATTAACATGTAAAGTGCTTTTTAATAAAAAATTATGATATTAAAAAATGCATTTCTTGTTTTTATTTCCTTTTATGTGCCAATGCTGCCTCTCTCTTTCCCCTCCCCCCAGCGTTGTCTCTCTTCCCCACCCTCCCATTCTTTCTCTCTCCCCTCCCTTTGCGTCTCTCTCCCTACCTTTGTGTGTCTCTCTCCCCCTCACCTTGTCTCTGTCTCTTTCCCCCTCCCTCTCCTTGTCTCTGTCTCCCCCCCCCCTCCCCTTGTCTCTGTCTCTTCCCCCCTCCCCTTGTCTCTTTCCCCCCTCCCTTCCCTTGTCTCTGTCATTTCCCCTCTTCCTCCCCCCCCCCCCCCCCCCCGTCTCTCTCTAATTTAATGCAAGAACACCTTTCTATGTGCAGAATGATATGGTGCGAGTATTGGCAGGCCATGATTGCATTGATGTACCCTAAATGTTTGCGCATTTAAACTTAATGTACAATATTTGAGTCATGTTATAGGTCAGTGGTCACATATTATGGTTTGGGAAATTGCACAGCCTATTTTCATAATAATGCTTGTTTTACCATTTCTTTCTTTTCACCTCGTGGGTGAGCTCTCAGAAATAAATATCTAATTTTTATATGCCCACTAAAACACTTCTTACATACATAATAAAATAATTTAGAGCTCACCCATAAGGTGAAAAGAGAGTATGGTACAACATTTTTATGATAATAGCCTAATAATAGTGCAATTCCCTAAATCATAATGTGACCAATGACCTAAAAAAAAAAAAACGACATAGATATAGTCAGTCAGAGGAGTTAACCCCTGGATGGCTAGACAGATATAGGCAGTATAAGAGGCGTCAACCCCTTGGGTGACTAGATAGATATAGACTGTATCAGAGGAGTTAACTCCTTGGGTGACTAGACAGATACACACACTGTCTAACTGTTTAACTTACCTGGTGCAGGCATCTCTATGCTTTGAGCTCTCCGTGTGAAGGAGGGACTGAACCAATCACGGGAGGCTTCTGAATTTTCAGCCAATCAGGAGAGTTGAGACACAGAAAGAAAAAAAAGGCTGCTGCATGGAGCAGCAAAGTGCCACCTCTGCCAAGGTGCCGTCTTGGGCAGCTGCCCCATTAAAGGGACGGCCCTAAATAAACCAGACAAGTAATAGATACACCTGTGTTTACTCTTGAGTGTGTCAGCGGGCGCACAGCCAATCACTCTGATTGGGGTCTGTAGAGGTCTAGTTAAGGCCCCCTCTGCGGATCCCATGCAAAATTAGGGTCTCTCTCTGTACTATCAAAAGTGCATGCCAGCATAGCCATAGACTAGGGATAACTAATTTTTAGAAGGGCTTTCATTAGATACCATTATGTTCATTATATCTTATCATTTACTACAACAGAATCATAAAATATGATGAAAAAATAAAAAAAAACACCTTTTCTAACTTTGACCTAAAAAATAATTTACACAAATGCATTAAAAAAGTGCCTGTCTAAATAGTTTCTAAATTTTGCCCAGAGTTTAGAAATATGCGTTGTTTCTTTTCCTACTGAAATTTTCACCGCAACCTTAACCCTAAATTTAACCCTAACTCTAACCCTTATGCTAACCCTAAATTGTTTCTAAGTTTAATTTAATTGTAACCCTATTCCTTATGCTAACCCTAATGTAATTGTAACCCTAACCATTATTCTAACCCTAACCCTAGATTTTAGCTAATTAAAAGGACTGTCTAGTTCCCAAAATGCATCTTCCAAATATTAATGCATATTAATGTGCTTTCAAGGTACTTTAAAATGCATGTTTTACATTTTACATTGCTTTAAATATAAAATACTTACAGCTGGAAGAAATTGTGAAACTACAGCAGTTACAAGGACTGCCCACACCAGATGAGTAAAAGTAATTTCCTTTACCGTATTTTCCGGTGTATAAGACAACTGGGCATATAAGACGACCCCCAACTTTTAGAGTAAAAATTTAGAGTTTGGGATATACTCGCCGTATAAGACTACCCCTCTTCCAACGAGCATTTTCTCCTACAGTGACACTTACACACACACCCTTACACAGAAAGTGACACACTTACACACACACAGTGACACCAATAGACACTGAGACACACTACTTTGACCCTCAATATGCCAGTATTTTGCCACTCAATATGCCTTTCTTGTGCCATTTAATATGCCAATATTTTGCCCCTTCAATATGCCAGGATTTTGCCCCTCCAACATGCCAGGATTTGGGCCCTCAATATGCCAGGATTTTACCCCTCCAATATGCCAGGATTTTGCCCCTCAATGCCATTTAATATGGCAGGATTTTGCCCCTCCAATATGCCAGGATTTTCCCCTCAATATGCCAGGATTTTGCCCCTCTCCTACCCCCTTCCCAGTACTTACCTCATTGCTGCTCTGCAGGTGCGCGCGGCTGTGAGGGAAGCGTTGTGCGCTCCCCTCCAGCCGCACGGCTTCAATAAAGTTTGTTTTAAAAAAAAGTTTAAACAAACTTTATTGAAGTTGCGCGGCTGGAGGGGAGCACACAACGCTTCCCTCACAGCCGCGCGCACCTGCAGAGCAGCAACGAGGTAAGTAAAAAGACGACACCCGGCGTATAAGACGACCCCTGACTTTTGGGAAGATTTTCCTAGGTTAAAAAGTGGTCTTATATGCCAGAAAATGCAGTATTTTTTTGCTGCAGGAACTATTGAGAATAAAGCCATTCAAATGAATGGAATATCCTGTCTTTCTAGTGATGTCATCATACAATGTGTTGCACTGTTAAGAGATCCTACTGTGTGCAAAAGCAAGGTCATTCATAGGCCAAACAATAGATTAAATTTGAGGAGGACAGGATGTGACTATATGAAACAAAACTTTATATCCTCTGTGTCAATATAATCAGTGCTGCCGCACCTGCAGTAAACATACAGAATAATCACTGGGGAGGGCTTGAGTCAAATATTAAAAATGTGATTTATACAGAATGCCTGCATGAAATCACACAAGGATAAAAGCCTGTGCAATATACAATCAGTGATCTTCATCTTGCACCAAAGTGAGTTTGGGGACTAGACTGTCCCTTTAAGTCTTTTTTATTATTATTATTGCAATGTTGCTGACTGCCTCTAGGGGCAGTCTAGCAACAGCATCAGAGTGACTGAAGTTAATTTTTTTTCACTTCCAATGCTCTTCCCAAAAGAGGACAGCAGCCATATTAGAGGAGCATGCTGCTCTCCAATATAACTCTGTGCTCGGTGCTGCATAATGCCTCAACATCGAGGAAATAGAGCAGCACTGCCAGAGACACGTCATTTGTCGTCAACAGAGTAGCCAGCTGGACGTGTCTGACACGTCCTTTGTCACAAAGGAGTTAATCTCTGGAGGCCCTCTAGCTGGCGGAGGACAACTTGAGCCTCTAACTTAATCCAGCCCTAAAGAATCCAAAGAAGAGATACAAAAGTATGATGCGAAGACAGAGGGACTTGAGTTGGGATTATCCTAATGAAGGCAGAACCATTGTAGGTTATGTGCTTCATACATAACATACAGCATTTAAAGCAAATTAAGTTGTTTCGTAAGCAGGCAGATGAGTGTTACAAATTAGTTTCCTTATTTCCTACCACACCAACAAGACTGCTTCTACTAAAACAAAAGTTGTTCAATAGTTTTTTATGTATTTAAAGGAACATTGCACCTTAGTCAACTGTTGTTTCTTTGAAGGGAGCGAAGTTTTAAAAAAGCATGTCACGTGGGTTTACTATCTGCTGTGTCTCATAGCTGAGACATAGCAGTTCCTGGTTGTCACGTGCTGACAATGTCAACACGTGTTCACAGCCAATCAGTGCGGGGGCTCGTCCAGCTCCATCTGCCGAATGCGAGGGTCTCTCGCGGCTGGTGTTTTTGCAGAGGGGCCTAGTTAATGTCTCCCCTGCTTATCCCATGTGAAAACGAGGGTCTCTCTCTGCAAGACACAGTGAGACATGCTTTTTTTTTTTTTTTTTTTTTTTTTTTTAAAAGACGGTCACCGACCAGATGGCTGCCTGCTTCCTATGGAAGCCTGGCAGCTGTCGGTAAAAGGATAAACTGGCGTGTACAATCAAAAGTACATGCCAGTTTATCCTCACACTAGGAACAACTAACATTTCACGTGTGCTTCTATATTAGAAGCACAAGTTAAATATAACGTTTAGTGTTCCTTTAATGTTTGCCTTTATGGAATTCCATGTGCTTTCCTCTTTGCAAGGAAGTTTTCATACTCTGATAGTTAAGTTTGATTTCATATACATTTGGGTCTCTGGACTGCAACTATTCTTTATTAAGCATTCTAAATTAGATCTTCTCTTGTAAGTTTTTGGGGAATAAAATAAATGCTATGTCTTATTTGCTTGTCTTTCAGTAAACAGCACGTTGCAACTTTGCAAAAGTGACATCAGTTCTAGACTCCATGTGAGTCCCCTTCGTTAGATGGCACAGCTCATTTGGGGACCTCTTCGTTCAAATGTCAACTGTGTTGAATTGACAAAAAAAGTTGCAAACAATATCTGTTTTACGTTAGATTATTTTCATGAAATTAAAAATGTCCAACATCCCAGCCTAAACAATGGTTTAGAGAATAATGGCATGAAATGTAACTAATATGTGGCTCACCAGTTATTGTTAATAGTTTGTAGGGGTTTTAGCTCAGAATGGTTCTTTAACCACTTTACTGCTGGGTATCCGCACTGCTTAGCATCGTATGTAGAGGTTTTGACAGTAAATGCCTAATATAACACATTCATGGAATGCTCCATAAATAATGTACGCATCTGCACTTAAAACAGCCTTTTAAGTGCAGCGTTTATCAGTCTTTTCCCCTTTCATTATTGAAAAGACTTCTAGGAAACAGAGCAAATAGTTCACTAGGATACTAAAGCCTTTCCATGTAATAATGGTTCTTTCTTCTCAAGCTGGTATATGGAACTTATTATTAATAATATAATACTACTGTAAAAAAAAAGTATTTACCTTTCATTGTCTATCAACACATCAGTCACTGTCAACACTGTCAGTTTAAAAAAACATTTCCTCATAATCTGGAGTAAACCTGATGTGTAAATTAATAGATACACGCAGGATTACTCTCTGCAGTGTAAGGGCGCCCACAGCCAATTCGAGCGGATGCTCGCACCGCTCTGTCTGCTAAACGCTAGCACAGAATGAGACCCTCGTTTTTGTATGCGGACCTAGTTAAGGTTCCCCCTGCTGATCCCTTGCAAAAATGAGGAGCCAGTTGCCAACCAGTGAACTGTGATGAATTGACTAGGGAGTTCATCAGCAAAGATATTTAAGTTGGAACAATAGGCTTCCAACTAGGCTACTTTGGTCTCATTTTTTCAGGTCCCTTTTTAGTGTTTTACAGTTTACTATTTAGTAAACAGATTTCTAAATATTACTTTTTGGGAATGTTGATTCCCTTTATGTATTTAAATGTTTCTATCATATCCCCCCTGTTACGTCTTTCCTCCAAGCTATACATGTTAAGATGCTTTAACCTTTCCTGGTAAGTTTTATCCTTCAACCCATGACCAGTTTAGTAGCCCTTCTCTGAACTCTCTCCAAAGTATCAATATTCTTCTGCGTACAATACTCCAAGTGAGGTCTCACCAGTGCTCTGTACAATGGCATGAGCACTTCCCTCTTCCTACTGCTAATACCTCTCCCTATGCAACCAAGCATTCTGCTAGCATTTCCTGCTGCTCTATTGCATTGCCTACCTACCTTCAAGTCCTCTGAAATTATTACTCCTAAATCCCTTTCCTCAGATGTTGAGGTTAGTACTGTACCAAATAGTCTATATTCTGCTTTTGGGTTTTTACGCCCAAGGTGCATAATCTTGCACTTGTCCACATTAAATGTCAGTTGCCACTGCTCTGACCATTTTTCTAGTTTAGCCAAATCATTTGCCATTTGGCTTATCCCTCCATGAATATCAACCCTGCTGCAAATCTTTGTATCATCAGCAAAAAAGACATATTTTGCCAACAAGACCTTCTGCAATATCACTAATAAAAATATTAAAGAGAATGGGTCCAAGTACAGATCCCTGAGGTACCCCACTAGTAACAAGACCTTGCATCGAATATACCCCATTGACTACAACCCTCTGTTGCCTGTCACTCAGCCCTTGTCTAATCCATTCAACAATATTGAAATCCAAACTCAAAGATTTCAGTTTATTGATAAGCCTTCTATGTGCGACTGTGTCAAAAGCCTTACTGAAATCTAGGTAAGCAATGTCTACTGCACCACCCTGATCTATTATTTATGCTACCCAATCAAAAAAATCAATAAGATTAGTTTGGCATGATCTCCCTGAAGTAAACCCATGCTGTCTCTGATCTTGAAATCCAAGCTACTTTAGATGTTCAACAATCCTATTCTTTAA
The DNA here is from genome assembly GCA_036172795.1 of Pelodytes ibericus. Classification (NCBI taxonomy): domain Eukaryota; kingdom Metazoa; phylum Chordata; class Amphibia; order Anura; family Pelodytidae; genus Pelodytes; species Pelodytes ibericus. The sequence goes on from CM069862.1 coordinate 55,650,794, forward strand.
CAAGGTTTCCATTATTTTCCCCACTACTGAAGTAAGACTTACTGGTCTATAGTTGCCCGCCTCCTCCCTACTACGTTTCTTGTGAATGGGCACAACATTAGCTAATTTCCAATCTTCTGGAACTACTCCCGTTAACAATGATTGGTTAAATAAATCTGCAATATAAACGTGTTAAGTGATAGGCGCTATTTTGTTAAGAAAAATTAAGCATAAAATTAAGAATAAAAAAAGGGAAAAACTAAATAAATAAATAAATTGTGACGTGCTGCAAACACTAGTGCAATTCCCCCAGAGTGACACAAAACAAAAGTAATAGTAGTGATAAAGTGTTGCGCAGGTCAGTAGTATAAATTCAAAAAGAATGTATAAATTCAAGAGAATGCAAAACAAACATATAAGTGCTTCAATCTATAACATCAATATAGTAAAACAATCGATGGAATAATAAATAATTAATAAGCGAAAATTATATATATAAACTAAATATGAACGTAGAAATACTTATCAAGTCAAAGATTCAGTATTAAAAATATGGATTCCAGTCGGGTTGTCCCCAAGAAACTGTTTTTCTTCCAAAGGGATTGTGCATAAAAAGACAAAAAAACATAGACATACAATGGGTAGTATTCACAGATAGGGATTAGCTGTATATTTTCCCCCAAAGGAAACACACTCACACACTCTAGAGCCTAAAGGTACTGGCTCTAAGTACGTATAGCAGTTGGACTGCAAGTCCCACCATCCCACGTGTGTAGGTTTCGACTCCAAGTTCCAGTTCGTTTTATCCAGAGGATAAGTTGGTGGTAAACGAGTCAAAATGGAGTATATTTAGTATTAAAAAATATATTATTTATTTGCCCCTATATATAGTGAGGCTTATATTAAAAAGACATATAATTACTCAATAAATAAGTAATTTAAAAACGGGGAAAATAAGAACAAAAGGAAAAACAGAGAGAGAGAGCAGGTCACCAGTCCTCCCGTGTTCAGCGTGTTTTACAGGCGGTGTGCACCCTCCGTCTGCTATCAGCGGGGACCTTGTCGGTGCCTCTCTTCCGTGATCTTTTAAAGTTCCTTTTTAAATGTCCTCAAGCGAAGCGGCGCTTTCCTGTGACGCGTTTCGTCGTTTTCGACTTCTTCAAGACAGTGACGCTTCAGCCGGAGGAGTTTCCTTTTTAAAGTGTCCGTCTGCCGTTTCCATGGCAGTTCAACAACAAGTGGGAGTGTTTTCAGCGTGCCGAAAGAAAAGTAGGCACTAATAAACAGACTAGTCGATATTCACCCAACAGAGAGACAAAATAGCATATATCACCAGCGAATATCGCTGTGTATAGACTGGCAAATCAATACATAATTGCTGTAAAGTAAAAAACAGCAAAGTGCAGAACAAATATCTAATAAAACCAAAATTAAGGGGGAGGGAACGTGAGAAAAAATTGTGTATATAGAACAGAGTGGAAAAAGACATAGGTCAGACTTGCCTCATTTCTCTATATGGCACATACCTAACTATTCCAATTTATAGACACAGATAAATCAAGATTGGCATAGGGATACATATTTTAAAAACAGTACTTTACTTAGAAATGGAAAAAGCATCACAATAGACAAAAAATATATGTAAGAACATTAATAAATAAAAATGTATAATGTAAAAAATATATAAAAATATGCAAAAATATATATTGTTCTAGTGGTTGACTATCTATAAAGGTATGTATATAGTCTAGAAAATGCGGTCTTACAAAAAATGATACAATTCAAAATCTGCATTAAGCCCTCTAGGGGCCAGAGTATCAAGCTCGAATATCCACCTCATTTCGGCTTGGCCAAGGGTTTTAATTTTATTACCCCCTCGCCAATGTGTCTTAGGTTTTTCGATAGCCCAGAATTGGAGCATAGAGGGGTCTTTTTTGTGTGTTATTAAAAAATGATGTGACAGACTGTGTTTTTCATATCCATTTTTTATGTTCCGAATGTGTTCACCTATCCGAGTTTTTAGGGGTCTTGATGTTCTTCCTATGTAGTACAGCTCACATGGGCATTTGAGTATATATATTACTCCACTCGATTCACAGGTGATAATTTCTTTGATCTTATATGTCTTATCCATGTGAGGGTTCTTAAAGGTACAAATCTTTTTTTCTTGTGTTTTACTTGTTTCTTTACAAGCCAAACATATTTTGCATCTATGGAAGCCTGTTATGTCACCAAAGAAATTTTTATTATTTTTATCATTTAAGAGTCGTGTCTTATCCGTTTCTAAAAAGCTTTTGCTTATATGGTTTTTTATATTGGGGACACCTCTATATATAATTTTAGGGTGTAGGCCCAATATAGCTTGTAGTTCTGGGTCTTGTCTGAGTATAGGCCAATATTTATTGCAAATGTTTTTAAAAAATCCATTGTTACCACTAAAATTGGTAACAATTGGTATTTCTTGCAGTTTTCCATTACTATTTTCTTCATTACCCTTATGTTTAGGTTTCAGAAGTTCTTTTCTATCTAGATTTTTTACTTCTTGAATGCTTTTGTCAATAAGTGTGCTTTCATAGTTTTTGTCTATAAATTTCTGTTTGATCATATTTGCCTGTATTTGATAATCATTAATATCACTGCAATTACGCCTTAATCTGCATAGTTGGTTTTTGGGTACATTAAGAAGCCAGGGTAGGGAATGACAGCTATCAGATTGTATATAGCTGTTTGTATCAACCTTCTTGAAGTGAGTACGAGTCTTTATTATTTTTGTATCGTGATATATTTCTAAATCTAAAAATTGAATACTCTGTTTATTATACTCTGTTGTTAGGGTAATACCCCATGTATTGGAATTGAGGTATAGCAAAAAAGATTTTAATGTTGGAACGTCTCCTTTCCATATGAAGAAGAGATCGTCTATGTATCTCCTATAGTTCACCAGGTTTGCCACCCAGGCATGCCCCCCATATACGGACGTTTCCTCCCAGAATGCCATAAAGAGGTTGGCATAACTGGGGGCAAACCTGGTGCCCATGGCTGTGCCTCTTAATTGTAAATAATAATTATCCTCAAACCAGAAGTAGTTGTTTTCCAGTATAAGGAGTATCCCCTCCAGAATAAAATCAATTTGTAGTTCTGGGATGGTTGCTGCTTTCTCTAAGAAATGTCGAACAGCCTCACATCCCTTTCTATGTTGGATGATAGTGTATAGTGAACTTACATCGCAAGTCACCAACATATAATCATCCTGCCAGGTGAGTCCTTCAATTTCTCTGATAAGGCTCATCGAGTCTTTTAGGTAGGATTTAGTCTGTATCACATATGGTTGGAGTTGTTTATCTATATATTCGGACAAATGAGATAAAAGTGAATTAATTCCTGAGACAATAGGTCTCCCAGGGGGGTTAGGCAACTGTTTATGGATTTTTGGTAAAATGTAGAACACAGGAGTTCTTGGGTATAAAGGATTCAGATATTCATGTTCTTTCTTATTTAAAATCTTTAGTAAGAGTCCTTTATCTAAAAGTTTAGTCAGTTTACTTTTAATTGTATATATTGGGTTATAGGTTAGAATTTTGTAAACCTCTTTGTCTGTTAATTGTCTCATAATTTCCTTACAATATTGTGTTTTGTCCAGTATGACAATTCCCCCCCCTTTATCTGCCGGTTTTATAGTTAGTTGATCATTATTTTCTAAAGACTTTAGTGCTTGTAATTCTCCTATCGACAGGTTTTGTTGGAATTTATTGAGATTTTTGATCTTTTTAATGTCGTTAGTAACCATTTTTTCAAAGGTCTTCATTTCGTCTGACTTCATATGTTTCGGAAAAAAATTTGATTTAGTCTTTAGTGTGGTATGGGTATAAGCGTCCTCTTGTGTCTGAAGACTTTTTTCAGTAGGATTTTTCATAAAAAACTTTTTCAGACATAAATTACGCATAAATTTTTGAAGATCAATGTACGTATTAAATTTATTCGTACTTATTGCTGGTGCAAATTTTAGTCCTCTATTTAAGGCTTTTATTTCGTCTTGAGTTAAAATATGTGTACTAAGGTTGAAAATACCCTTAGGTTCTACCACCTTCCTTTCTTTTCTCTGTTGGATTCTAGTCCCAGCTCTATTTCCTCTATATTGGGACTTCTTGGTCTTTTTTGTGGTGACTGGGTAATACTGGGGTCCCATTTCTGGTGTTTGTTGTGACCCTGATCTAAAAAAGAAGAAGAAGTAGGTTCTAGGGCATAGTTAGCAAGGACTTCAAATCTATTTTTGATAGGGATATTGTTCGGGTTGTTTTGGGGAGCCTGTCTATTTTTGTATGGTTTTCTTGTTTGTTTCCATTCTGAATTAAGTTCCTCATTTTCATATCTGTTGTAATGGGAATTGTCATGTCTCTGTTGGTGATATTCATATCTACTGTATGCCTTCTGATAAAAAGGTTTTCTGTTTGATTGGTTAAAGGAATTGTGGTTATTCTTCCTATAAAATTGATTTTGTTGTCCTACATGATACTGATATGGACGTTGGTTTTGGAGTTGGTTTTGGTATCTCAAAGGGTAAAAGTTTGATTGTGGATAATTAACCCTACTCAATTTTTTGGAGTTAAAGAATTTCGGGGTTGGTGTGGGGACTGGAGTGTTGTTAAAACCCAAAGTATTTTGTTGTCTAGATGCATCTTCCAGTTCTAAGTTATTTCTGGAGAAACTTCTTACTTTGTTATTTTTATAATCATTCTGATCTCTAATAAGTTTTTTCTTTTTCTTTTCTATAATTTCATTTTCTAGTTTTCCCAAGTTACTTTTAATTCTAGTGACAGAGTTCTCAAAGGAAAGATTTGGTATGTGAGGTTCTATTTTATTTTCTAAGTTCCTCAAATCATGGTCAATTTTGGATAAGTCATCGCGTCTAAAGCGAATAATTAGTTCCATCAACTTGTTAGTACAATTTTCTAGAATTTTATCCCAGAAGACCAAAAAGGTTTGATCATCTTTATAGCTGGTTGGGCGTTTAAGAAAGCGTAGCCCCCTTGGGGTAATCTTTTCTTTTAAGTACCTCTCAAGGGTTGCTATTTCACATTTAAATTTAATTTCCTTGGTAAGAAGCTTCTCCAGTTCCAAACACAGTGAGTCCAAAGAATCATTTGGTTCCACAAAGTTCTCTACTGTTAGTGTTTCTAGTGGACAGTCTAAGGTGCATTTAAAGTTATTCCTAAATTCAAAGATAGACATATTTGTTAGCAAGCTGCCCTTCACGTGGGGAAAAATAATAATGCAATATAAACGTGTTAAGTGATAGGCGCTATTTTGTTAAGAAAAATTAAGCATAAAATTAAGAATAAAAAAAGGGAAAAACTAAATAAATAAATAAATTGTGACGTGCTGCAAACACTAGTGCAATTCCCCCAGAGTGACACAAAACAAAAGTAATAGTAGTGATAAAGTGTTGCGCAGGTCAGTAGTATAAATTCAAAAAGAATGTATAAATTCAAGAGAATGCAAAACAAACATATAAGTGCTTCAATCTATAACATCAATATAGTAAAACAATCGATGGAATAATAAATAATTAATAAGCGAAAATTATATATATAAACTAAATATGAACGTAGAAATACTTATCAAGTCAAAGATTCAGTATTAAAAATATGGATTCCAGTCGGGTTGTCCCCAAGAAACTGTTTTTCTTCCAAAGGGATTGTGCATAAAAAGACAAAAAAACATAGACATACAATGGGTAGTATTCACAGATAGGGATTAGCTGTATATTTTCCCCCAAAGGAAACACACTCACACACTCTAGAGCCTAAAGGTACTGGCTCTAAGTACGTATAGCAGTTGGACTGCAAGTCCCACCATCCCACGTGTGTAGGTTTCGACTCCAAGTTCCAGTTCGTTTTATCCAGAGGATAAGTTGGTGGTAAACGAGTCAAAATGGAGTATATTTAGTATTAAAAAATATATTATTTATTTGCCCCTATATATAGTGAGGCTTATATTAAAAAGACATATAATTACTCAATAAATAAGTAATTTAAAAACGGGGAAAATAAGAACAAAAGGAAAAACAGAGAGAGAGAGCAGGTCACCAGTCCTCCCGTGTTCAGCGTGTTTTACAGGCGGTGTGCACCCTCCGTCTGCTATCAGCGGGGACCTTGTCGGTGCCTCTCTTCCGTGATCTTTTAAAGTTCCTTTTTAAATGTCCTCAAGCGAAGCGGCGCTTTCCTGTGACGCGTTTCGTCGTTTTCGACTTCTTCAAGACAGTGACGCTTCAGCCGGAGGAGTTTCCTTTTTAAAGTGTCCGTCTGCCGTTTCCATGGCAGTTCAACAACAAGTGGGAGTGTTTTCAGCGTGCCGAAAGAAAAGTAGGCACTAATAAACAGACTAGTCGATATTCACCCAACAGAGAGACAAAATAGCATATATCACCAGCGAATATCGCTGTGTATAGACTGGCAAATCAATACATAATTGCTGTAAAGTAAAAAACAGCAAAGTGCAGAACAAATATCTAATAAAACCAAAATTAAGGGGGAGGGAACGTGAGAAAAAATTGTGTATATAGAACAGAGTGGAAAAAGACATAGGTCAGACTTGCCTCATTTCTCTATATGGCACATACCTAACTATTCCAATTTATAGACACAGATAAATCAAGATTGGCATAGGGATACATATTTTAAAAACAGTACTTTACTTAGAAATGGAAAAAGCATCACAATAGACAAAAAATATATGTAAGAACATTAATAAATAAAAATGTATAATGTAAAAAATATATAAAAATATGCAAAAATATATATTGTTCTAGTGGTTGACTATCTATAAAGGTATGTATATAGTCTAGAAAATGCGGTCTTACAAAAAATGATACAATTCAAAATCTGCATTAAGCCCTCTAGGGGCCAGAGTATCAAGCTCGAATATCCACCTCATTTCGGCTTGGCCAAGGGTTTTAATTTTATTACCCCCTCGCCAATGTGTCTTAGGTTTTTCGATAGCCCAGAATTGGAGCATAGAGGGGTCTTTTTTGTGTGTTATTAAAAAATGATGTGACAGACTGTGTTTTTCATATCCATTTTTTATGTTCCGAATGTGTTCACCTATCCGAGTTTTTAGGGGTCTTGATGTTCTTCCTATGTAGTACAGCTCACATGGGCATTTGAGTATATATATTACTCCACTCGATTCACAGGTGATAATTTCTTTGATCTTATATGTCTTATCCATGTGAGGGTTCTTAAAGGTACAAATCTTTTTTTCTTGTGTTTTACTTGTTTCTTTACAAGCCAAACATATTTTGCATCTATGGAAGCCTGTTATGTCACCAAAGAAATTTTTATTATTTTTATCATTTAAGAGTCGTGTCTTATCCGTTTCTAAAAAGCTTTTGCTTATATGGTTTTTTATATTGGGGACACCTCTATATATAATTTTAGGGTGTAGGCCCAATATAGCTTGTAGTTCTGGGTCTTGTCTGAGTATAGGCCAATATTTATTGCAAATGTTTTTAAAAAATCCATTGTTACCACTAAAATTGGTAACAATTGGTATTTCTTGCAGTTTTCCATTACTATTTTCTTCATTACCCTTATGTTTAGGTTTCAGAAGTTCTTTTCTATCTAGATTTTTTACTTCTTGAATGCTTTTGTCAATAAATGTGCTTTCATAGTTTTTGTCTATAAATTTCTGTTTGATCATATTTGCCTGTATTTGATAATCATTAATATCACTGCAATTACGCCTTAATCTGCATAGTTGGTTTTTGGGTACATTAAGAAGCCAGGGTAGGGAATGACAGCTATCAGATTGTATATAGCTGTTTGTATCAACCTTCTTGAAGTGAGTACGAGTCTTTATTATTTTTGTATCGTGATATATTTCTAAATCTAAAAATTGAATACTCTGTTTATTATACTCTGTTGTTAGGGTAATACCCCATGTATTGGAATTGAGGTATAGCAAAAAAGATTTTAATGTTGGAACGTCTCCTTTCCATATGAAGAAGAGATCGTCTATGTATCTCCTATAGTTCACCAGGTTTGCCACCCAGGCATGCCCCCCATATACGGACGTTTCCTCCCAGAATGCCATAAAGAGGTTGGCATAACTGGGGGCAATGGTTACTAACGACATTAAAAAGATCAAAAATCTCAATAAATTCCAACAAAACCTGTCGATAGGAGAATTACAAGCACTAAAGTCTTTAGAAAATAATGATCAACTAACTATAAAACCGGCAGATAAAGGGGGGGGAATTGTCATACTGGACAAAACACAATATTGTAAGGAAATTATGAGACAATTAACAGACAAAGAGGTTTACAAAATTCTAACCTATAACCCAATATATACAATTAAAAGTAAACTGACTAAACTTTTAGATAAAGGACTCTTACTAAAGATTTTAAATAAGAAAGAACATGAATATCTGAATCCTTTATACCCAAGAACTCCTGTGTTCTACATTTTACCAAAAATCCATAAACAGTTGCCTAACCCCCCTGGGAGACCTATTGTCTCAGGAATTAATTCACTTTTATCTCATTTGTCCGAATATATAGATAAACAACTCCAACCATATGTGATACAGACTAAATCCTACCTAAAAGACTCGATGAGCCTTATCAGAGAAATTGAAGGACTCACCTGGCAGGATGATTATATGTTGGTGACTTGCGATGTAAGTTCACTATACACTATCATCCAACATAGAAAGGGATGTGAGGCTGTTCGACATTTCTTAGAGAAAGCAGCAACCATCCCAGAACTACAAATTGATTTTATTCTGGAGGGGATACTCCTTATACTGGAAAACAACTACTTCTGGTTTGAGGATAATTATTATTTACAATTAAGAGGCACAGCCATGGGCACCAGGTTTGCCCCCAGTTATGCCAACCTCTTTATGGCATTCTGGGAGGAAACGTCCGTATATGGGGGGCATGCCTGGGTGGCAAACCTGGTGAACTATAGGAGATACATAGACGATCTCTTCTTCATATGGAAAGGAGACGTTCCAACATTAAAATCTTTTTTGCTATACCTCAATTCCAATACATGGGGTATTACCCTAACAACAGAGTATAATAAACAGAGTATTCAATTTTTAGATTTAGAAATATATCACGATACAAAAATAATAAAGACTCGTACTCACTTCAAGAAGGTTGATACAAACAGCTATATACAATCTGATAGCTGTCATTCCCTACCCTGGCTTCTTAATGTACCCAAAAACCAACTATGCAGATTAAGGCGTAATTGCAGTGATATTAATGATTATCAAATACAGGCAAATATGATCAAACAGAAATTTATAGACAAAAACTATGAAAGCACACTTATTGACAAAAGCATTCAAGAAGTAAAAAATCTAGATAGAAAAGAACTTCTGAAACCTAAACATAAGGGTAATGAAGAAAATAGTAATGGAAAACTGCAAGAAATACCAATTATTACCAATTTTAGTGGTAACAATGGATTTTTTAAAAACATTTGCAATAAATATTGGCCTATACTCAGACAAGACCCAGAACTACAAGCTATATTGGGCCTACACCCTAAAATTATATATAGAGGTGTCCCCAATATAAAAAACCATATAAGCAAAAGCTTTTTAGAAACGGATAAGACACGACTCTTAAATGATAAAAATAATAAAAATTTCTTTGGTGACATAACAGGCTTCCATAGATGCAAAATATGTTTGGCTTGTAAAGAAACAAGTAAAACACAAGAAAAAAAGATTTGTACCTTTAAGAACCCTCACATGGATAAGACATATAAGATCAAAGAAATTATCACCTGTGAATCGAGTGGAGTAATATATATACTCAAATGCCCATGTGAGCTGTACTACATAGGAAGAACATCAAGACCCCTAAAAACTCGGATAGGTGAACACATTCGGAACATAAAAAATGGATATGAAAAACACAGTCTGTCACATCATTTTTTAATAACACACAAAAAAGACCCCTCTATGCTCCAATTCTGGGCTATCGAAAAACCTAAGACACATTGGCGAGGGGGTAATAAAATTAAAACCCTTGGCCAAGCCGAAATGAGGTGGATATTCGAGCTTGATACTCTGGCCCCTAGAGGGCTTAATGCAGATTTTGAATTGTATCATTTTTTGTAAGACCGCATTTTCTAGACTATATACATACCTTTATAGATAGTCAACCACTAGAACAATATATATTTTTGCATATTTTTATATATTTTTTACATTATACATTTTTATTTATTAATGTTCTTACATATATTTTTTGTCTATTGTGATGCTTTTTCCATTTCTAAGTAAAGTACTGTTTTTAAAATATGTATCCCTATGCCAATCTTGATTTATCTGTGTCTATAAATTGGAATAGTTAGGTATGTGCCATATAGAGAAATGAGGCAAGTCTGACCTATGTCTTTTTCCACTCTGTTCTATATACACAATTTTTTCTCACGTTCCCTCCCCCTTAATTTTGGTTTTATTAGATATTTGTTCTGCACTTTGCTGTTTTTTACTTTACAGCAATTATGTATTGATTTGCCAGTCTATACACAGCGATATTCGCTGGTGATATATGCTATTTTGTCTCTCTGTTGGGTGAATATCGACTAGTCTGTTTATTAGTGCCTACTTTTCTTTCGGCACGCTGAAAACACTCCCACTTGTTGTTGAACTGCCATGGAAACGGCAGACGGACACTTTAAAAAGGAAACTCCTCCGGCTGAAGCGTCACTGTCTTGAAGAAGTCGAAAACGACGAAACGCGTCACAGGAAAGCGCCGCTTCGCTTGAGGACATTTAAAAAGGAACTTTAAAAGATCACGGAAGAGAGGCACCGACAAGGTCCCCGCTGATAGCAGACGGAGGGTGCACACCGCCTGTAAAACACGCTGAACACGGGAGGACTGGTGACCTGCTCTCTCTCTCTGTTTTTCCTTTTGTTCTTATTTTCCCCGTTTTTAAATTACTTATTTATTGAGTAATTATATGCCTTTTTAATATAAGCCTCACTATATATAGGGGCAAATAAATAATATATTTTTTAATACTAAATATACTCCATTTTGACTCGTTTACCACCAACTTATCCTCTGGATAAAACGAACTGGAACTTGGAGTCGAAACCTACACACGTGGGATGGTGGGACTTGCAGTCCAACTGCTATACGTACTTAGAGCCAGTACCTTTAGGCTCTAGAGTGTGTGAGTGTGTTTCCTTTGGGGGAAAATATACAGCTAATCCCTATCTGTGAATACTACCCATTGTATGTCTATGTTTTTTTGTCTTTTTATGCACAATCCCTTTGGAAGAAAAACAGTTTCTTGGGGACAACCCGACTGGAATCCATATTTTTAATACTGAATCTTTGACTTGATAAGTATTTCTACGTTCATATTTAGTTTATATATATAATTTTCGCTTATTAATTATTTATTATTCCATCGATTGTTTTACTATATTGATGTTATAGATTGAAGCACTTATATGTTTGTTTTGCATTCTCTTGAATTTATACATTCTTTTTGAATTTATACTACTGACCTGCGCAACACTTTATCACTACGGTTAAATAAATCTGTTAACAGTTTTGCTAGTACACCACTAAGTTCTTTTAATAACTTTGGATGTATCCCATCAGGTCCCATCAACTTATTTGTCTTTACTTTAGACAGCTGAAGTAAAACCTCTTCCTCTGTAAACTTACATGCATCAAAAGACTCATTAGTCTTTTTCCCTAAATGAGGTCCCTTACCCTCATTTTCATTTTGTAAAAACTGAACAAAAATATTCATTAAGGCAGTCTGCTAAGCCTTTATCCTCTTCTACATAGCATCCTTCTTTTGTTTTTAATCTAACTAATCCTTGTTTTACTTTCCTTTTCTCATTTATGTATCTAAAAAATGTTTTATCCCCATTTTTGTGGTCTTTATAGGACCACTTCTGTAACTAATTGATCAATATTCCACATTTGATGTATTGCCTGACAACATGTAGCAGCCATAGTGCCTTGGCGTTCTGTCTCCTGCAATAATAAAGTAGTCATTAAACAGCATGACTGCTTGCGCAGCCATCACTCTTTAAAAACGAATAAAAAAAAATATTATTTTATTTACCTAGTTACTGTTTATAGTCATTCCAATTTGTATGTGTGTTTATTCTTTAGCACAAGCACAACTGTTGGAAAAACATCTTTAACTGAAAGTTTGCATCAAGAGTAGGCATTTTAATTTGAAATGCTTTAAAGAAAGAACATAAATAGATGCCCTTATAGATGCTTTGTGCAATCTGAGTGTTGGCTGGGGAATGTCCTGGGTGTGCAATCTAGGTGCTCTGGCAAGACATGTGGGTGCAATTAGGAGTCCTCCTCCTGGTAGTGTGATGTGTGTAAGGTCAGCTCAATAAGCAGGATCATGCCTACTGCCCACCAGCCTTATTATAACTTTCATTTATTATTATCTGTCAAGAGAAGCATTTCAGAATTCATTTCAGACAAATGTCATCACAAACACTATACAATGCATAGCAGAACATATAATATATATATAATATATAATGGCCAATCTCTGACACAGTCAACACGGGTTCTGTACAAGTTTTTGGTGTGTGGTGATTGTCTGCATGTGGTGTTTGGTTATCTTTCTATTTGGAGAAGGTATGGGTGGTGACAAATGACAATGAACCAGCATGTTAATGTGCTCGTTTATTTCCTTGCCACCTTAGGTGTCCCCACATCCCACCAACTTAATGCTTCACTTCCATCATGATCTTATGGCCAACTTAGAGCGCATTTATATGATGGTGCCGCATCGTAAGAAGATGGCTGAGGGTCTTTGTGTATTAGTATCAACGGCATATAAAGAATGGAAACTCGGCTAGCGAAGGAGAAGCCCTGAAACCTTTCCTGATCTTCTGGGAGCAATGCCTGGTCCAGTGAGCCTTCTGATGAGGATGTCTGCATGTTATCTATGCCAACTTTAAAAACCCACATTGACGGCTGTGAAGTGAAAACGGTAAAATCAGTTGGTGCTACAAACACATGCACATCTATGGATATGCATAAAGCTGACCTGCACAAAACAGAATATGATAGAAAGGTAGAGCACCTTCAATCACACATTCTAATAATGAAAAAAACATTCCAGTATTACTTTAGAACTAAAATAAAACATGGCTCTGAAGCATTTAGCAGTACTAAATTAAAATCTTTTTATTTACTTACTGTGTTTAATAGAAAGGGTGGGTATAATTTACCATCTTCTTGTTTCTGCCAGTCGACAGAACTGAAGAAGGGATGCAATCATATATTGGTGGCCGACTCCAGACGACAGATATTATTTTTTGACAGTATCTATGGAAAAGAGCAGTGAATGAGAAAAGGTTAACTTCCTTGTAATAGACCAGATAAAAGACGAAATTATATTTTCAAGTTAACCAAATCTCTGTGTTTTTAACTTTTAAAATCAAGAACTTGATAACAATTTAGAGGTTTGGCTGCTTAGGGTATATGCAGGGCCGGCCTTAGGGGTGTGCGACCTCTGCGAGCAGGTGGGGGAGCTAACCGGCTGAGATTTATAGCTCCGCCCCCACCCTGTGAAGCAGAGCAGCATCTGCTTCACGGGGATCCACGGGCAGCAAGAGATAGTTCTGCTCGGCTCCCCATGCATGCACTAAGCATGGGGAGCCGAGCAGCACTTTGCTGTGCTTCACAGGGTGGGGGCGGAGCTACACCTCTCAGCCGGTTAGCTCCGCACCCTCCCTTGATCCACATTTGCAGGCAAAGGAAGGGGAGGGGGGGAGAGAGAGAACAGGAGGTGAGAGAGGGACAGAACAGGGGGTGAGAGGCAAAACAGGGGGAGGGGGAGAGAGGCAGAACAGGGGGTGAGAGGCAGAACAGGGGGGGGGGAGAGAGACAGAACAGGGGGAGGGGGGAGAGAGACAGAACAGGGGGAGGGGGGAGAGAGACAGAACAGGGGGAGGGGGGAGAGAGAGAGACAGAACAGGAGGAGGGGGAGAGACAGAACAGGGGAAGGGGGTGAGATAGACAGAACAGGGGAAGGGGGGGGAGAGAGACACAGAACAGGGGGAGGGGGGAGAGAGAGACACAGAACAGGGTTAGGGGGGAGAGAGACAGAACAGGTGGAGGGGGGATAGAGAGACAGAACAAGCAAGGGGGAAGAGAGAGACGGAACAGGTGGACGGGGGAGAGAGACAGAACAGGGGGAGGGGGGGAGAGAGAGACAGAACAGGGGGAGGGGGGAGAGAGACAGAACAGGGGGAGGGGGAGAGAGAGAGAGAGAGAGAGAGAGAGAGAGAGAACAGGGGGAGGGGGAGAGAGACAGAACAGGGGGAGGGGGGAGAGAGACAGAACAGGGGAATGGGGGAGAGAGAGAGACAGAACAGGGGGAGAGGGGAGAGACAGAACAGGGGAAGGGGGTGAGATAGACAGAACAGGGGAAGGGGGGGAGAGAGACACAGAACAGGGGGGGGGGAGAGAGAGACACAGAACAGGGGGAGGGGGGAGAGAGACAGAACAGGGGGAGGGGGGAGAGAGAGAGACAGAACAGGGGGAGGGGGGAGAGAGAGAGATAGACAGAACAGGTGGAGGGGGGATAGAGAGACAGAACAAGCGAGGGGGAAGAGAGAGACAGAACAGGTGGATGGGGGGAGAGAGACAGAACAGGGGAGGGGGGCGAGAGACAGACATGGCAAGGAAGAGGAAAGGGACACATACATTGGGGGGGTGAAAGACGGGGGGGCGCCATGGAAGAAGCCCGCACTGGGCGCCGGGACACTTAAGGCCGGCCCTGGGTTTATGTGTGGATTGTTGTTGTTTTTTTTACTGGAGTGTACGGTTAAGTTTAAACTACCAACACCCGTCTCCTGCTGATGCAGATGAAAAGTCTTTCTCTCTGGGCCCTATTAGCCAAATTATAATGTTATTATCCCCATTATTCCAGACTCAATTCTCAATAGTCAATGGTGGCTTGGTTGTTCTATGTCACAGTGCTCATCCTGTTTGAAAAGAAATCCAGGTAACATTATAAACACTTTCTAAAAATGGTCCACATAATCTTATACTTTATAGCGCTGCTCCTTATGGATCAGATTTAATAATACGGGTACAAAATTAAGGGACAGGATGATGATTTTTTGTACAACATTTTATCTAGGAGTCCTTGCTACATTTGAAATGTAAATCCAGCTTTAAATGTCTCCCATAAAAAATAGTAATTATTATTCTAAAGTCATCATAATCCTTTAATTATTATTCTGAATAGTACTGGATATTTATCAAGAGAGGTCAGGATACAAAACATGAGAGACATACGTCCAGAATAACGCACATTGTAAGGATTAGTAATTTGTTCATGTATATTTGAATAATATTTAGATACAAGTGATTCTCCCCTGTTCATTAGGTTGTGGAGTATCATATGTCATGGCCCAGCTTAGTAAATATGCTCATCAGTATTATATTGGTCCAGTTGATTAATTGGAAGGCTATTTGTCTCGTGCCTGTGTCTGGAAGCAGGAATAACAGCGAGTGAGGAAAGAGCTTCCAGCTGCAATTTACAGCACCCGTCTTTCAATATGAATGTCCTCCGAAAATTTCTCAAGCACCGATATCTTCTTCACCATCTTGACAGCAAACCACTGCTTGCTGATGAGATCGCATGTCAGCTGCACCTAAAGAAGACATAGAGGAGATTAAGGTTATTATTGTATGTTTGGTAATAGGTACAAAACTAGCTACAGTGGATATAAAAAGTCTACACACCCCCTGTTAAAATGTCATGTTTCTGTGCTGTAAAAAAATGAGACAAAGATAAATCATTTCAGAACTTTTTCCACCTTTAATGTGACCTATAAACTGTACAACTCAATTGAAAAACAAACTGAAATCTTTTAGGTAGAGGGAAGAAATAATATAAAAATAAAATAATGTGTTTGCATAAGTGTGCACACCCTTAAACTAATACTTTCTTGAAGCACCTTTTGATTTTATTACAGCACTCAGTCTTTTTGGGTATGAGTCTATCAGCATGGCACATTTTGACTTGGCAACATTTGCCCACTCTTCTTTGCAAAAACACTCCAAATCTGTCAGATTGCGAGGGCATCTCCTGTGCACAGCCCTCTTCAGATCACCCCACAGATTTTCCATCGGATTCAGGTCTGGGATCTGGCTGGGCCATTCCAAAACTTTAATCTTCTTCTGGTGAAGCCATTCCTTTGTTGATTTGGATGTATGCTTTGGGTCGTTGTCATGCTGACAGATGAATTTCCTCTTCATGTTCAGCTTTCTAGCAGAAGCCTGAAGGTTTTGTGCCAATATTGACTGGTATTTGGAACTGTTCATAATTCCCTCTATCTTAACTAAGGCCCCCGTTCCAGCTGAAGAAAAACAGCCCCAAAGCATGATGCTGCCACCACCATGCTTCACTGTGGGTATGGTTTTCTTTTGGTGATGTGCAGTGTTATTTTTGCGCCAAACATATCTTTTGGAATTATGGCCAAAAAGTTAAACCTTGATTACATCAGACCATAACACCTTTTCCTACATTCTTTTGGGAGACTTCAAATGTGTTTTTTGCAAAATGTAGCCTGGCTTGGTTGTTTTTCTTCATATGAAAAGGCTTTCGTCTTGCCACTCTACCCTATAGCCCAGACATATGAAGAATACGGGAGATTGTTGTCACATGTACCACACAGCCAGTACTTGCCAGATATTCCTGCAGCTCCTTTAATGTTGCTGTAGGCCTCTTGGTAGCCTCCCAGACCAGTTTTCTTCTCGTCTTTTCATCAATTTTGGAGGGAGCCCCAGTTCTTGGTAATGTCACTGTTGTGCCATATTTTCTCCACTTGATGATGACTGTCTTCACTGTGTTCCATGGTATATTTAATGCCTTGGAAATTCTTTTGTACCCTTCTCCTGACTGATACCTTTTAACAATGAGATCCCTCTGATGCTTTGGAAGCTCTCTGTGGACCATGGCCTTTGCTGTGGGATGCGACAAAGACAATTTCAGGAAAGACCAACTAGAGCAGCTGAACTTTATTTGGGGTTAATCAGAGGCACTTTAAATGATGGCAGGTGTATGCTGACTCCTATTTTACATGATTTGGAATGTGATTGCTTAATTCTGAACACAGCTACATCCCCAGTTATAAGAGGGTG
Source organism: Pelodytes ibericus (assembly GCA_036172795.1). NCBI lineage: Eukaryota > Metazoa > Chordata > Amphibia > Anura > Pelodytidae > Pelodytes > Pelodytes ibericus. Next base: position 55,667,956 of record CM069862.1, read on the forward strand.
TGCACACTTATGCAATCACATTATTTTATTTTTATATTTTTTCTTCCCTCTATCTAAAAGATTTCAGTTTGTTTTTCAATTGAGTTGTACAGTTTATGGGTCACATTAAAGGTGGAAAAAGTTCTGAAATGATTTATCTTTGTCTCTTTTTTTTACAGCACAGAAACCTGACATTTTAACAGGGGTGTGTAGACTTTTTATATCCACTGTACTTAATGAACAGACTGCATGAAGACTACAACATAAAAAATGACAGTGCAGAACAGAGTAAACAAATCTGAAGGGAGGCGAGATATTGACAGGAGACATATTTTACCAAATTTGCAAGACAATGTTTCAGCTCTTTTCAAAGAGGCATTTGAAGCAAATAAGTGTATTCATCCTTTACTAACTGGTCATTTATACATTAATCCTGATGGGAACACAATAGGCTCAATTCCCTCTTTAAGTCTTAGCAGTTATCTCCTTGGTCCTGAATACTGTCTACATACAAAATGGACCACAAAATGGCCAATGCCCTGGATCCTAAATATGCATTTGTAAATAAAGCATTCACTTGATAGAGACAGAAACCAGAGTTACCTAATCCCAAATCTGAAAACTAAACACATTTTACAATGCACACAAGTATTTTCTTATACTGTAGTCAACAAATCATCCAAGAGACAATCAAAAAAGAATTCACTGGATTGGTCTGCCAGAAAAAAAAAGTAAAAAAAGAAAAGAAAAATCATTGCCACTGGATATGACTGCAGGAATGAGAGTACTGGGGAAGGGGGGAGGAGGGTGGCATATAATGAGCACAGTAACACTGGCATATTAATGACAAAATATGCCTCCGGTCTTATAAGACCTTGGTCATGAAACAGAACAGAGAGAAACCGATAAAAGAAGGGAAGTTTGCAAACATTCAAACATTACCTGATTTATCATATAAGACTAGACAAGCAAGAAAAGAGTTTGCACAATCCACCTTAGAATTGAGGAAAAGGGACATAGGTTACCGATGGGGCTTCCCAGTGTCTCTAATTGTAAAATATTAAGGGTCTACATTAGTTTTTAATACTCCGGAAAAAGCCCTGCAATGGATCAAAAAGAAAAAAATTTAATGATAGTATGGGGAAACCACCTTAGAGCAGAAGTCAGAGTAAATAAATAATAAATAAGTAGGGACTTGAGTCAGATATATGGGCATAGAGATGTTTTTTTTTTCCCCCTCTCTTTCCCACATTGGAAGAATAAGATTATAGGTTCCTCAGAATAGATATTAAGTATCAAGAGGAATTCACATAGGAAGGATCTGAGGGATATAAAGATTACAAACTGGAATAAGAATAGTTTCTAAAGGGAATAACTTACAAGTAAACACTGATACAATGAACGGGGTCACTCGATAAAATAATTAACAAATAATTTAGAATTATCTAACGATGACAAACACTAAGCACAAAGGAAGCACAATAAGAGTTCGCGAGAGCACATAATCTATTTCAAGAACACCAAGCATACAAAATAGGAAGAAGAATAGAAGAGATATGGAAATAATACACAATTACACTTAGATACGAAAGAGAAGTTTGACACCGAATAACAACACATATTCACTATGAAGGATTATAGCACTAAGAACGGTAGAAGGCAGGGAAGGGGGGATGTAACGGGAAGTTGGAGTTTGATTTTTTTTTTCTTCCTCTTTCCCTTTCCATCACGATAAATGATTATACAAAACATATACGGATGGGAATTAACTATAGTAGTAGTCCTCTCAGCTACGGAGCTCTACCAGCTAGAGCCCCACAGCATTAATGTGTTGACGCGGAAATGTTTAATTATGTGCTTCAATTTAGAAGCAAGAAGCTCTTGATGAAGGCGTTTATCACGGGCTATGGGGACAGCAGGGAGGTTCAGTACGCTGAACTTATGGTTTTTATTGTTTTTGTTGTACAATGTTTTAATGTGTTGTTTTTGTTGGGGTAACAGTGGACGGCAGCATCAGACTGTTCAGACATAGACAAAGAGAGATGGCGAAGTTAATATCAAATAATGTCCAAGGTTTAAATGGCAATAAGGCAGGCAAAGTAATAGATAATGAATTAAAAAAGAAACAAGCCAGAAGTCATATTGAAAAAATACAGGACGAAGGAGAAGTCTTTAGGAACCCACAAGGGATTGGCGCGGCTTTTGGTACAATAGATTTTTATTGCAACTGTTTTTCTTAACTGCAAAAAGAAGAAAGGGGTGGAGTACAGAAGAGAAAAGGGGAGATATTTGTACAAGGTAAAAAATAATAATAGAAAGAAATAACAGTACTTTGTGCATGCAATAGTATGGACATACTTACTTATTAATTTATACATATTTATACAATGTACTTAAAAGACAATATACAATTCTGAAGTGGTTTCTGATGTGATCTTAAAACATAAACCAGCATTACCTTATTTTTATATTAGGGAAGTTTTGTTACATGTTCTAACCATGGATTCCATATAGATTGGTACAAGTCATATCTGTTTTGAGCACAATAAAATGCTTTCTCGTGTATGGAGACAGATTTTATCAAAGTTATAAGCTCTGAAAATGTTGGGGTCATTGGGTTCTTCCAATTTCTGGCGATGATTAATTTGGTTGTTATACAGATTGTTGTGATTAGTTTCTTGTGAAATTTGTTAATATTGGGGAGGGACATATTCAAAAGAGCTAGTTCCGGGCATTCCTTAATGGGGAGTTGGAATATAGCCTTGAGAGTATCAAAGATTTGGGTCCATAATGGCCTGATCTCGGGGCAAGACCATCAAATGTGTGCCATTGTCCCTTGACCGCCACAGTTTCTCCAGCAAAGGGCACTCCTCCCCTGGTACATCTTAGAAAGACGTGTAGGTACTAAGTACCATCTAAAAAGGACTTTTTTGGAAACTTCCGTGTGTTGAGAGCAATGTGATGTACCTGAGAAGTTTCGAAAGGCTTTAAACCATTCATCCAAATCTATATGTAATCCCAATTCAGTTTCCCATCTTAACATATAAGGAAGTTTATTTCCATCAGACTTTGACAGTAAGGCATTGTAACATATTGATATACTTTTAGGACCGTTAGGAGATCTACGACATAGGTTTATGACATTTATGGTGGAGGAAGATAAATTAGAATTCTGATTTTTGAACTTTTGTTCAAAAAAATTAGATAATCGTACATATGTGCAGTGGTCACATTGAGTGAGACCGTGTTTGTCTATTAGTGATTGAAATGAGCACATCTCATTGCATGGGAAAATGTCGTTCAAAATGGATATACCTCTCCGTATCCATTTAGTTAAATTAAGATCTGGGATTAATAGCTTCAGAGTAGCCAATGGGGAGGCACTAGAAATGTATGGGATTGTGTGATATTTTTGTTTCATTTGGTCCCAATACAGTAGGGATGTCTCTGTGCAGGAAAAGATCTGGGGAATAGGCGGACGATGTGATCTACAGAGAATGGATGTATATAGTTGTTTTCCATATCTAGCCAAGCCAGTGTGTCAGGAACTGACTGTGCCTGGACTTGAACTCTGACTTCCATGTTCCTAGCTCTCTTCTTTACTGGTTCGCTAGCCTGTCTTTTACATTTTAGCCTATGTTCTAGTTACAATGAATATACCAAGCCTTGTTATTATCATCAACTCTCCTCACCTGTGTCAAGTCATGTGCTCACTCTCAGCCTATAAAAGCCTCTTCCTGTGAATCTACCTTTGCCAGATTATTGTGGTTCCTGCCTGCAGTATATCAAGCTTTCTATTGATTGTTATTTACCTGTTACCGATTTTGGACCGTCTCACTACTCTGCCTTCTCCTACCCACTGACCTTGGCTTGCCTGACTACGTTTATACTCTTTGTTCCAGCCTCACAGCTCTGCTAAAAGACCAGATTGTCACTCAAAGCTCAGGGGCTCAACCACCTGGGTAACGAGTGGCTACTTCTGGCAGAAGACCTTGCTGATCTGGCTGCTGGACTCCAAACCTGCTAACATCAGTATCATTACACAGTGCTTTATTCTTAAGATGACCTTTGATGGCCTGGGATAGGATTGCTGCCATGTGGTAATAATGAAAGTTGGGAGTACCTAACCCTCCTTTTGTGCTATGTCTTTGGAGTATATGGGAGGAGATTCTTGCTTTCTTACCATGGGTTATAAAATTTGAGGTTAACCTTTGAAATTGCATAATTATTGATTTAGGAACAGATAAAGGTATAGTTTGTGCCAGATATAAAAACTTTGGGAGGATCATCATCTTGACAGTTGAGATCCTCCCCAACCAGGATAAAAATGTTGTAGACCAATCTATAAAGCATTTTTTCGGGTGGTTTAGTAACTTAAGCATGTTAAGATCATGGATATCTTTTAGGTTTTTGGGTATGTTAATACCTAAATAAGTAAAGAAGGTTGTTCTCCAATCATAGTTAAAGGATTGTTTTAAACTATCCACTATTTGTTGTGGTATATTTATTGGGAGGGCTTGTGATTTCGTAACATTAATTTTGTGGTAGGACACTCTGCTAAATTGTGATAAGGTTTCGTGTAAGTAAGGGAGGGTCACTTGTAAATTGGACAATGTTAAGAGAATATCATCGGCGTATAAGCCTAATTTGCATGTAAAAGAGGGGGAGGTTTGTATACCAGAGATATCTGGGTGCCTTCTAATTATAATAGCCAGTGCCTCTAAGGAAAGAGCATAAAGCAATGGGGAAAGTGGACATCCCTGGCGTGTCCCGTTGGTGATTTCAAATAGTGGGGATAGAAATCCCGAGACATTCACTTGTGCGGAGGGACTCTTGTATAGAGCAAGTATTGAATTAATAAAATCTATAGGAATACCAAATTTCAATAAGGCTTGTTTCATATAACCCCAATGTAATCGGTCAAAAGCCTTTTCTGCGTCTAACGCAAGAAAAAGGCTTGGTATTTTATGTCTGACCACATGTTGCATTACATTCAAGGCTTTTCTTGTATTATCTGAAGATTGTCTTGTTTTAATGAAGCCCACTTGGTCGTAGTGTATGATATCTGGTAACAAATTGTTTAATCTTTCTGCAAGAATTTTAGCGTAAATTTTTGCATCTGAGTTTAATAGGGATATTGGTCTGAAGTTTTTACATGTGTCAGGTGTTTTTCCAGTTTTTGGTAGGGTTGTTATATAGGCCAACAGGAATTCCTTAGGGAATTCACCCGAAGACTTTCCGTGGTTATAAAACTCACACATATGGGGAACTAAAATATTGTTAAAAACTTGGTAGTATAGATTTGTGAATCCGTCTGGACCTGGGGCTTTGTGGTTTTTCAGGTTTTTAATAACATTGCGTATTTCAGATTCAGAGATGGGAGTAAGTAACGAGTGGCTTTGGTCGGGATTCAATTTCGGAAAGTCGATTTTAGAGAGATATTTAGTTAAGTCATCATCTGTTGGTTGGTAAACGGAACTATCGTCTTTAAGATTATATAGTTTCTCATAATATTTAGCAAATTCTTTTGAAATGTCTACAGGATTAATAATTATTTTCCCTGAGGAGGTTTTGATATAGGCTATCTTAGTTTTTGCAGTTTGTTGTCTTAATTGTTTGGCTAGTATCGTACTTGCTCTATTGCTGTGTATATAGTATTTCGATTTCAGTTTTCTAAGTATGAATTCTGTTTCTTGCATTTGGAGTGAATTTAGTTCTTGTTTGAGACTATCTATTTGGGATTTTAATGTTGGGGAGGGTGTTATTTTATGGCGTTTTTTAGCTATATTTAATTGCAATAGCAACTCTATTTTAGTTTTTTCTCTAGATTTCTTTTTTCTAGATGCTTCTTTTATCAATAGACCTCTTGCTACTGCTTTATGAGCGAACCATACAGTTGCTAACGAGGTGTCTGAGGGTAAATTTTCTTGAAAATATAATTTTAATTGTGAAGCTAGACCTTCTTTGATTGTGGGATCATCTAGGAGAAAATCGTTTAATCTCCAAGGATTACACCCTTTTGTTTGGAACTGTTCATCTAGTGTTAATGATATAGGGGCATGATCCGACCATGTTATAATTCCAATTTGGCTAGATAATAATTTTTTAATCAGGGATTTATCTACTATAAAATAATCAATACGTGAATAAGTGTTGTGTGGGGAGGAATAGAATGAATAGTCTTTATCATTTGGATGGAGTAGTCTCCAAGTATCATACCAACCATATCCGTCTAGTAGTTCGGTAAATTTTTTACCTAATTTCAAAATAGTGTGGGCCCTTTTAGAATCCTTTGCAACGGTGGAATCCAAAGAAGGGTCTACTGCTAGATTAAAGTCTCCTCATAAAATCAAGGGGTTTTTACTTGTCTTATGAATTTTAGCAAATAAAGTCTCAAAAAATGATATCTGACTGGAGTTTGGGGAATATATATTAACTAGGGTGTATGCCATATTATTAATATTACAGTTTAAAATTAGGTAGTGACCTTTGGGGTCCAATACTTTACTGGTTATGGAGAGAGCCAGGGATTTATGCAAATATATAGATACCCCTGCAGTTTTGGTGTTGGACATTGCATGAAAAGCGTTGGGGTATAACTTGTGAGTAAATTTAGGAGGATTTCTTTTATCAAAGTGGGTTTCCTGAATAATTAATACATCTGCATGTGTTTTCCTGGCTTCCTCCATCACCATCCTCCTTTTATGAGGTGAGTTGAGACCTTTTGCGTTAATGGATACACATGAGATAATACCACTATCTTGTTCAATACAAGTCATGAGTCTATTAACGATAACAGGATTTGCTAGCGTTTGCTGTTTCATATATACAATTGGTATAGTTGATATTGTAGTAGTAAGTACACTGTGTAATTTTAACTTCAAGATTCTTGTATTGGTAATATAAGAAGGAAAAGGGAGAGTTAATAGTGGAGGGAGAAACGGTAGAAATACCTGGGGAAGGAGAGATTTATTAGTGGAGAAGTAGGAGAGGCGAGATGCGTCCTTCTTCTGGAAGTTGGAGGTGTTCCCCAACTTGCTCACCTGGGTGAAGGGCATTTTAGGGGAGTGTGTGTAGGGATGCTTTGGACAAGAGGTAGATGTAAAAGATATGAAGTGGAAGAGAGAAAGAAAAGGCAGTGCACCTGTAACTCAGGCTTGTAAGCCTGAACATTTAACATTTTTCATATGCTCATAATACCCTAACATGAGTAATAAAAGTAGCATAATAAACAATTATAGTCAAATTATCAGTTATAGTATAATTGAGTGGGTATTTACCTTAGACCATTCTGCACATACTTAATTTTCTGATAAGTATAATGTAAGCATAATCTAAAAGTTACCCTCAATATCAGATTTCTGAACAGTATCATATTACTTTTGTTATAGTTAATATTTCATTTAAGGTTCTATAGTCCAACCTCAATGAATGTAAAGTCCACCGTATTGAGGAGAAAACATTAGTAACTATAGTGAAAAAAAACAAGAGTTAACAGTCAAACCTGAACAGGACCTCTGTGGTGAGGAGTTCTTGAAACAAAGTTCTTTAACCATTATGCTTGGATTTCTTGGAAACCGTGACCCAGTCTTGGGAAATCTTGCTGGGTGATTTTCATGATTGTGTTTGTTCCAAGGTATTGGGTAGGATATCCCAAGCTTGCAAAAGGTGTTTTCCATCTTCTGGAGTGAGGATGGCTTTTGGGGATCCATTCCTGTGGACTATCAGCTTAACTGGAAATCCCCAGCGGTATCTGACTCCATTAGCTCTTGGCACTTTGGTGATTTCCGTAAATTCTCTCCTGCGTTGGAGTGTGAGCGAAGAGAGGTCTGAAAAGATTTGAATATCTTTATATTCTTCAGGCAGATCTGTCTTCGCTCTTGCTGCTTCTAAAACTTTCTCTTTGTATTTGTAGAAATGTATGCAAACTATTACATCGCGAGGAGCATTTGCAGGTGCGCTTCTGGCTTTAGGGACACGGTGAGCCCTATCAATCATGGCTTCACATTCTGTGTCTGGTTCTGATAGCATGGAGAATAGAGTATGGAGGTAGTCCTCTAAATCTTCATTGGAAGTTGTTTCTATGATGCCTCGCACGCGTAAGTTGTTTCGTCTCGAGCGATCTTCAGCATCAGCCAGCTTGTTACGAAGCTGAATAATTTCTTTCTCCAATGATGTATGGCCATCTATCAGCGCATTATGAGACTCAGAAAATTCTCCCATTTTGTGTTCCAAGTGATCTGTGCGGGATCCAATATCAGAGATTTCTCTCTGTAGCTCTTCTGTTAAGTGTTTTATATCCTTGTGCCATTCTTTTTTCATATCTGAAAGTAACAATTTGATATCATCAATTGAAGCAGGGCTTTTAGTATTTTTCTCTTGTTTGGATTTCGCAGGTTCCCGCTCTTCTGCTTCAGAAAATGGCGCGTCTATGGAATCTTCTGGTGACGAAGGTAAGTTTTTCTTCTTGTGTTTGGGCTGAAAATAGCCAGAAAGTTTCTCATCTGATTTCTTTTGTCGTTGGGTAGTCATTTTGGGGTATTTCGCTTTCTTGCTGCACTGTTTTCTTCAACAAATTGCAATCATGTCCTCGTCCAAGACGGAGCTTCAGTGTTTTGCGTCCATCTTGGTGTGCGTCCAGACCACGCCCCATTGACGTGGCTTTTAATAAATATTACAGCTCCCTATATAATATAGACTCTAGAGTAGGAGCGGATCAGATTAGAGACTATTTGGAAGATCTACCCATCCAGAGAATAGATAAAGCCAAGAAAGATCAATTGAATAAACCGTTTACAAAAGAGGAGGTACTAAAGGCTATCCAAGAGCAGAAAAAACAAAAAGCACCAGGCCTGGATGGTTTTGGGGCAGCTTTTTATAAAATAGTGAAAAATAACTTTGTTGATCATCTAACAAAAACCTTTAATGAAATAGGACAAAAAGGGAAATGCCCAGATGAATTCCTGAGAGCCAATATAATACCAATCCCTTAACAGAATAAAGATCCCTCCTTAGTAGTGAACTACCGACCTATATCCCTGATTAATACAGATGCAAAGATCCTTGCTTCCAACATAGCGGCTGGATTAAGATCCATTATTGACGAAATGATTCATAATGATTAAATAGGATTCATCCCAGGTAGAAGTTCAACAAATAACATCAGAAGGATAATAGACATACTAGATTGGTCAAATTCGGAAGGGATAGCGTTAATACATACATATAGAATTAACTGGGATTTTATGTTCCAAGTTTTTAATGCATTCGGGGTGGACGGGAATCTGTTTAGTGCAATAAAATCATTATATGACGACCAACAGCAAGAACAATAGGACAGAACTTCAGATCAGAATGGTTCCGACTGGCCACGGCACACGTCAGGGTTGCACACTATCGCCAATGTTGTACATATTGACAATAGAAATATTTGCAATTAAGATAAGATCCTGCTCAGATATTAGGGGGTGCTCTATTGATCAAGAAGAATCTAAGATCACATTATACGCTGATGATATCCTATTGACAATCAAGGAACCTCAACAATCTATGTCATCTCTGATGGAAGAGATAGATCAGTACTCTAGACTCTCCAATTATAAACTTAATACAGAAAAATCATGGATCTTGCCTTCTACAGGTAAGGGAATAGAATACTTGGGGCTAAACATTACATCAAAAGTAGAAGATATCTTACCCACAAATTTTTGAGCCTTACTGAAAGAAACCAGTGCCTCACTTAAAAGCTGGAAGAATACATTCATCTCATGGACAAGTAGAATTAACGTTATAAAAGCCTATATTCTTCCAAAATGGCTATATATGTTCCATCATTTACCTCTTAAAATACCTGATAGCTGGCTAGCCCTTGTACAGATCTCCTTTTCTAAATTTATATGGCAAGGCAAGAGGCCGCGTATTGCACTGAATAGGCTGTCACAAAAGGCAAAGAGTGGAGGACTAGGGATGCCAGATATAAAAGATTATTATACAGCAAATATAATAGGTCATATATATATATACAATGCAACTGCATGATACTAAAAAACTGGTACAAGATAGAAAATCAGAAATTTGAAGGAGGGGAACTGGCCTCAGCAATTTGGGCCTGTAAAGAGCCCAAATGGGTTAGAGGTAAGAACTATATAGTCGATAATATATTAACTGTCTGGTTTAATATTAAGAAAAAATTGGGCCTACACGATAAAATCATAGAAACATTGGACCTAAATATTTTAGAATATAATATACCAGACTTAAACTTAGACAAGTGGAGAAAGGTAGGCATTGATAAGATAAAAGATCTTATCGCAGGGGATTTAAGATCATTCCCAAAACTTTCTCAAGATTATGGTTTGGGGAGAATAGAGAGATTCCGCTATTTGAGAGTTAAAAGCTTCATAACCAAATCTTTAAGTAAAGATATAAGCAGACGAAATGGATACCTGAGTTCGATATTTGGGGGTAATAAAACAACCAAAGTAATGACCAAAGCATATAGGGCCTTGACGGAAGGGAAGGAAAACCAAATGGACAGGATAAGAGGGAAATGGGAAAATATCCTCGGGTTTAGAAATCTTACAGGAAGAATGGCTGCAAGCTTTGAGGAATTATAACAAAGATAGTCACTGTATAAATATAAGGGAAAATCAGTTTAAACTCATGAACTTCTGGTACCTTGTTCCTTCTAGAATAGCAAAAATGAAAAGAAAGAGGGGATTATTTGCATATTTGGTGAGAATGAGAAGGCGTTAAACAACTATGGAATACTTGCTTCCAAAAACTTAAAGAAATCTCCGATATAGCATTGGACAGGAGAACTGAAATTGCTTTATTACATACCAGTTCAACAAAAAAAAAAAAAAAATTCTGATCACCCATTTCTTCGCTGCTACAAAAATCTTTAATTGCCAAAAATTGGAGAAAAGACACTCTCCCCGGCTACAAATGAAAAACGTAATCTTATTCCATTTAAAAATGGAAAAAGGTATGAGATGGGTCAATGCTGTAGCAGATAAGAAATAACAGGAGACTGGATTAAACAAATTGAAAGAAACTAATACTTCACCACACAAATAAGTAAGGATAGCTGTGCTGCACTCCACTGTGACCTCAAATTTATGTTTTTTTTATGATCTTCCTCCAAGATACCCGGAAACTGATATTAAATTAGAAAGATACATAGATAGTAAGAACTAGCCCTGGCAATACATGACTAGCTAACTAGATAGTTCCGAGATATTCCGGAGGTTATTGGGGGAGGACACATATATATGGATAGGTGTTAATGTTTGTGTATACGTTATATGTTCTGTCATAAACTGTTGAATAGGAAGACAAGGATTATTCTTGTGATAAGAAGTAATAAAACAGTAAAGCAGTCTTACATTCGAGGTCGTTTTATAATCTGACCTCAAATTGAGGTCAGATTATAAAACAGGGATCCAGGTCCCCAGCAGAGCTGCATCCCCCTCTCTAACAGCAGGGGATGTCTGCGCGATGAGCGCAGACTCCCCTGCTTCCGCCAGGCACGACCGCCGGGGCTTCAATGAAGAAGCCGGGTACTTCCGCTTTCGTCACAGAAGTCCCGGCGAGCGTGCCAGACGGCAGCAGGGGAGTCTGCGCTCGTCGTGCAGACATCCTCTGCTGCCCCACTAGGCACCAGGGAGAATCGGGCAGCTGGGGGATGTCTGCACGATACGTGCAGACATCCTCCATGCTGCCCGACACCTCCGTCTATTATGACGGACCAGCTGTCCGTCATAATAGACTGCCGTGTCGGGCAGCATGGAGGATGTCTGCACGTATCGCGCAGACATCCCCCGGCTGCTCCCACTAGCCACCAGGTAAAGAATCAAGGGGAGGGGGGAGATAGAGAGAGACTAGGGGAGGGAGAGGGGGGAAGAGAGAGAGACTAGAGGGGGGAAGAGAGAGAGACTAGGGGAGGGAAGGGAGAAGAGAGAGAGACTAGGGGAGGGAAGGGAGAAGAGAGAGAGACTAGGGGAGGGAAGGGAGAAGAGAGAGAGACTAGGGGAGGGAGGGGGGAAGAGAGAGAGACTAGGGGAGGGAGGGGGGAAGAGAGAGACTAGGGGAGGGAGAGGGGAAGAGAGAGAGATTAGTTTGGAGGGAGGGGGGAAGAGAGAGAGACAACGCTGGGGGGGGGGGAAGAGAGAGAGATTAGTTTGGAGGGAGGGGGGAAGAGAGAGAGACAACGCTGGGGGGGGGGGGGAGAGAGGCCGCAAAGAAATAAAAACAAGAAATGCATTTGTATAATAATTTTTTTATTAAATATTAAAAAGCAATTTACATATATACAAGTTAAACTTTTTTTTTCCTATAGGGTAGTCTTATATTCAGGCTTTTAGTTTTTTTCCTAAAGGAATATACAAAGTTTGGGGGGTCATATAATCGAGCAAATACGGTATGTAAAGTGTTTAAAGTCATGGGTTTTAAGCATGTGATCATCAGCAATTTGGCGTACTATCACAGACAATATGAGGATGATTCCCACAGATTTGTACCTGCCAAGCATGCATATTACTGGCTTGCTATTTTTTTGGGAGAAAAGTGTTTATTAAAGGATTTATTAGTTCTACGCAAATGTCCCAAGGCTGTGTTTATTAAAACTTTAAAAACATATTTGTTATGAGTACATATGCACTGGTGCTTTGTTTATTAAAGGCTGTATTTGCTATCAGAGCTGTTTTTCTGAAAGGGTTTATTTTGTTGTGAATATATAAATACCAGAACTGGGTGTATTAAAGGTTTTACTTTGCTGTGAGTTGCAATCCATTAAAGTTGTCCTCACATTACAATTACAGATAGCAGCTGTAAAGATAGTGATAGCTATCTCTCTGTGCTGCATTTATTACACATAGGGTGACCACATGTCCCAGACATGCCCAGGGCAGGGGGACTTTATATTCCCATATGAGACTTTATATTCCCATATGAGACTTTATATCCACATTCCTCTCAAGAGTCCATATTTAAAGGGACTGTATCACCTACACATTGTTTTTACTGTGCATGTAGAGAATGAAAAGTGATTGAAAATTATGTATATATTGTGTTAGAAAAATTTCAAGTAAATGCCTAAATTAGAAGAAAAATCAGTTTTAAATGTGTTTGTGGAGTCTCCTGTGGCCTTACATGCAAATGAACTGCTTTTCAATGGGAAATGTATAATTTGCATATTATACCACAGATGATGTCATACACAGGAGACTCCACACACACATTTTCTCAAAAAGAATGGGAGATGCGAGAAAAGTGCTGTTTATATTTCATTCTTGCCCAAAAAAAGTTAATTTAACAAATCATACAATTCATGGTCTATTACAGGTTGAACTGCAATGAATCTAACCTAATCACTTAATCAATTAGCTGGAAATGCTTGATTTATTAGTGATTCCCATAGCTCAGTATGCATGAGGATTGAAGATGTTTGGGCAAAGAGAAATTAGCTTAACCCCTTGGCGACAGCTGATGTGCCTGGCACGTCATGCACTTAACAGAGTAAAGAAAGCGACCAGCAATCGGTGTAGCTACAATGCCTCTAGGTAGAGGCATTGTGCAACACCCCCAAAAAGTGTGCCCGCTGCACACATGCTTAGGAAGCGAACGATCGTTCGCTTCCTAAGCACCTCCGATGTTGCTAAAGTGCCTCGCTAGCTTCAGGCTCCCCAGAACCGATGGTGGTCGCTCTCCATCGGCTCAGTAGCAGCGCTTCCCTTCTAATGGCAAGAACATCGGAAATGAATGTATTTCACTTCCGTTGCTCTAGGGGAAGCCAATCGATGCCTGCACAACAGATCTGTGTGATCTGTGTGCAGGCATGTATGATAAGTGCTCTGATGAGCACTTATCATACAGTCAAAGGCAATATTAGTAAATATTGCCTTTGACAAGTATTGATCTGCCTCCCTCACCTTACTAGTTTTAGTAAGGGAGAGAGACAGATCAGATAAAGTAAAAAATAAAATAAAATAATAAAATTAAAAATATTTAATAACATTTTAGTAACCAAGGGCTTTTATAAAAGCCATTTCAAGTGTTTAACCCCTTCCCTGCCATTGATAGCTGTGTACGCAATGATCATACACAGCAGCACATTTTTTGCTGTCTGTGCATTTTTTAGGGGTTAATTTTTTTATTGTAATTCATTACAGTATAAAAAAGGCTCTTTTAAGAGCGATTAACCCCTTGCTTGCTGTAGATCAGTGCCTAAGCAGCGATCTGACGCAAATGCAGCAATCTTGCTGCAGAAGCATTTTTACTTTTTTTAAAAACTTTTTTATTACACCCGTCACGGGTTAATTATACCCACTAGGGGATTACGTTTAACGCAAAAAAATTTTTAGCTGTCTGAGCGCATGTATAGCTATCAGTAACAGCTGATCAGCGGCAAAGGCGGGTTGGCGTTTTCTCAGATGAGCATCACCATTCGCCTGGTTAGATCAATATTTGATCTGACCCGTGTAGGTCTGCCTCCCTCTCACTTGAGTTTTAGTGAGGGAGACACACAGAGCTGTATAATGTAAGTTTTTAATCATAATATATTTAATAAAATTGAGACCCAAAGGCTTTTATAAAAGCCCTTCCCAGTATTTAACCCCTTCCCTGCAATTGATTGCTGTGTACGCAGTGATCTTACACAGCAGCACAATTTTTGCTGTCTGTGCAATTTTTTTAGGGGTTAATTTTTTTTACTGTGATTTATTACAGTATATCAAAGGCTCTTTTAAGAGCTATTAACCCCTTCCTTACCGTATATACACAGCAGCACATTTTTTTGCTGTCTGTGCATTTTTTTAGGGGTTAATTTTTTTTTACTGTAATTCATTACAGTATATCAAAGGCTCTTTTAAGAGCTATTAACCCCTTGCTTGCTGTACATCACTGCCTAAGCAGTGCATATTGCCACTGCCTACGCAGCGCATATGAAACAATCTGGTCGCAGAAGGATTTTTTTTGTCACACTCGCTAGGGGTTAATTATACCCACTAGGGGATTACGTGTATTCCTTTTGAAGCTGTCTGAACGCGTGTTTAGCGATCAGTAACAGCCGATCAGTGGCAAAGGTGGTTTGGTGATTTCTCAGATGAGCATCACCATTCGTCTGGTTAGATCAATATTGGTAAATATTGTTCTGACCCATATGGATCTGCCTCCCTCTCCTCACTTGAGTTTTAGTGAGGGAAAGAGACAGATCTGTATAATATATTTTTTTAATTGTAATAAATTAAATAAAATGTTAAAGAATTGTGAGTCCTAAGGGCTTATATAAAAGCCATACCCTTTGTATAGTGTAGCCTGTGTATTGACCCCTTCCCTGCCACTGATCACTGCACAGCAGAACATTTTTTCTTGTATGTGCATTTTTAGGGGTTAATTTTTTTGTACAGTACTACAAAGGCTCTTATAAGAGCTATTAACCCATTCCTTGCTCTACATGTCAAAATTCCAAGTTGGAAAATCAAAAAGCGCACCTCTCAAATGTAGCCTTTCAACCCCCAACAAAGCTGACAAAGCTATGCATGGGTGGTATCCCTGTGCTCGGGAGATGTTGCTGAACATATATTGTGGTATTGTTTGTCAGTGACACATAACGAAATATGTGAATTTGTGTCTAAAGTACAATGTATGTGGGAAAAAATACACAATAAAATGACTACCACAAACTTTGACAAAGGCTGGTGTTAGAATTGGTGCATGGAAAGTGTTTAAATACCACCATTTAAAATATCCTAGGGTGTCTACTTTTACAAAATATATACTTTTTTGGGAAAAATACACTGTCCTACTTTAAAAAAAAAGTCCCAAATGCAAGATGGGCTCAGCCTGACTACACGTCAAAATTCCAAGTTGAAAATGCGCACCTTCAAAATGTGGGCCTTTAGCCCCCAAACAACCCAACAAACCTATGTATGGGTGGTATCCCTGTACTCAGAAGATGTTGTTGAATACATATTGGGTTATTGTTTGGCAGTGACACATACCAAAATCTGTGAATTTATGTCTGAAATACAATATTTGTGAAAAAAAACAAACACAAAAATTACTACCACAAACTTTGACAAAGGCTGGTTGTAGAATTAGTGCATGGAAAGTGTTAAAATACCACCATTTGAAATAGTGTAGGGTGTCTACTTTAAAAAAATATATGGGTTGATGGGGTAAAATACACTGGCTGGTTTCAAATATGTCCCAAATGGGACAAGGGTGCAGGCGGTCTGTATGTCAAAATTTCAAGTTGGAAAACCAAAAACTGTACCTCCCAAATTTGGCCTTTTACCCCCCAAACAACCCAACAAACCTATGCATGGGTGGTATCCCTGTACTCAAGAGATGTTGCTGAACACTTATTGGGGTGTTATCTGGCAGTGACACATACCAAAATCTGTGAATTCATGTCTGAAGTACAAGGTTTGTGAAAAAAAAAAAAACACAAAAAAATTACTACCACAAACTTTGACAAAGGCTGGTGGTAGAATTAGTGCATGGAAAGTGTTAAAATACGACCATTTGAGATAGCCTAGGGTGTCTACTTTTAAAAAATATATGGGTTGATGGGGTAAAATACACTGGCTGGTTTCAAATATGTCCCAAATGGGACATAGGTGCAGGCGGTCTGCATGTCAAAATTTCAAGTTCGAAAACAAAAAACTGCACCTCACAAATTTGGCATTTTAGCCCCCAAACACCCCAACAAACCTATGCATGGGTGGTATTCCTGTACTCAGGAGAAATAGTAGAATCTATTTAGCAGGTTTTTTCGTTCGCTTTTGTCGATGAAGAGAAGATGTTTCAAATAAAAGTCCGGAAATTTGTGTATTTTATTTTTTTTTTACCATATTTTATTCTTTTTTTTAATAATATTATAAGATATGATCAAAATAATGGCATCCAAAGAAAGCCCTTCTTGTCCCGATAAAAGCAATATATAATATGTGTGGGTACAGCAAATGACAAAAAAAGAAAATTACAGCTAAACACAAACAGCACAGAAATGTTAAAATAGCCATTGTCCAGAAAGGACAAAAATGTTTCAAAGGCTCTGTCCTTAAGGGGTTAAATTTAACAGGCATGTTTACATTTAGCCTGTTAGAGTGAAAACGTAACCCCTTCGCATCAAAGGATGTGTCAGGCACATCCAGCCGGTAACTCTGTTGACGACAAATGACGTGCAGTGGAACAAGCAGTTTTGGCAATCAATGATCACGAAAACCGCTTTGGCGGTGCTGCCATATTGCCTCATGCCTAGAACTTTTTTCAAGGCTTTAAAAAAACTCCAGTTAGGGTTGAAACGTTCCACTTTTTTCACTGTAGTGCTAGTCATTTGGCTATTTTTTGATGTTTCCAGTGACACATTTGTTCCACGTGCTGTAGGAAGAGCCTGCAAAGTGCAGCCCAGAAGTATGTAGGATGGATATATTTGTACAGACACAATCCAGTTAATTAATCATGGTAGGTCCTATGAGATCTCCACCCTGATTAATTAATTGGATTCTGTCTGTGCGTATATCCATCCTACACACTACCGGGCTGCACTTTGCATGCTCTTTCTGCAGCATGTGGAACAAATGTGTCCCTGGAAACATGACCGATGTTGGCAACTATGGTTGTGTTGTGTTTACTCACCACAACTCACTGTTTTAAACCCCAATATAGTAACATGTTCTAACTTCTAGTGGAAAAACAAAAGGTACCTTTCAAGCTGTTTTTGTACCCATGATCCCCAGCTAGCCCATAATAATATATATGTTTTTGTTCAGTTTTTTCTGGGACAGGATATTTCTCTCTTCTCTCTCTCTCTCTTTGAAACAAGATAAAAATGTATCACTGAGAAAGAGGGCAATACTTCTTAACTTTTCTATTTTGGACAGAGCTGTTGGGAATCTCCCCTTCCCTTATGCCAGAACATCAGGCAAAAACGCCACACTATTAAACATCAACACTGTTTGTGTGGTCAAGCAAACCAAGCCAGAAGCACCCTACAACATCTTTGTGGAGCTCTGACGAAAACAGCAATTGTTCCAGTCTCACTGCAGTGTCCAGGCAGGGTGAGATCACCATAGCCTCGGGGCTATTGTTTTTAAAGCGTTGTATTTTATGCATTTTATTGTAAATGCAACTTGTTTGTGAGTTGATCCACTTAATACATTTTCATACCATATAATATTAAAACACAATTTTAAAAAATGTGGTAGTCTCCTTACTTAGCACTTTTGCTATTTGTGAGATCCATTTTTTTCTGCCATATAATATTAAGCAGTATTATACTATTTTTTTTCTTATATTTCCTACTGCCTTCTTTTCTACTGTGTACCTTGGGAGCTTGGAGATCCCTCAGGCAGAGGATAAAATCCAATTTTAAAGGGGAAGTATTGTTTCGTTCTGTCAGTGAGAAAGAGGGAATATTTTGACAATCAGTGTTCATTATGCCACCCGGCCTGTATTTTACCGGCATGGCCGGAAGTCGAGCTCCTAAAGCTGGTGCTGGTATAACTTGCATACTGGCAATGCAAAAACCGGTATTTGTTGTGCAGCGGGAAGTGGTGAGCAGGCAGAAGTAGATCATCATATACTATCAGTGACACATACCTCCCATCCCCCTATAGGATAGCCAGGTCGCTTTAAACCCTGGTGGTCTGGCTGCAACAGGCATCACCAGTACGCGAGGGCAGAAAGGACACACAGCCCCTCCTCCATTCTATCCACCAATCATAGAGCCCAGAGATCTCACCTGTCACTCCAAATCCCGGTGCTCTGGCTGCAAGAGGCACCAACAGGCAGAGCAGGAAGGACACGCAGCTCCTCCTCCATTTCATTCACTAATGTGAGCACTGAGAGGTCTCACCAGGTCACAATACGCTCTAAATGACAGAGGTACTGATACATGAGCCAGCCTGGCACGTGGGAGAAGCGGTTCAGAAAGATCCTGGAGCATTAGAAACAGTCCACTAGGGATGCTTGTGAAAATTGTAAAAAAAAAAAAAAAAACTTTTATCAAGCACTTTTACTATACTTCCCAAGATTCCCAGCCAGCATCATGTTAGCAGTTTGACTGAGACTCATGGGAATTGTAGTTAATAGTACAGTGACTTGTGTTGACTGTTAAAGTTACAATGATTCCCAGCCCGCCAAAAGTCTTCCATTATGCTCGCTGAGCACCATAGTAATGGCAATCCACAGCAAAATACGCTAATGTGAGCTCATGACATTAACACTCATAATAATGTAACTCCACAGCAATAAAACTCACAGTAATGTGACAAGGTTTGCCAACTATTCTACAAAAGAATACCACCCAAGGTCTTTACATAGACTTAACTTTGACCTCAAGCCAATTTTTTTTACCAGCCTCCCTGTAAAGGTTGGAGGAAGTAGCATGGCCCTTATTTTATTTGTTTTAAAAAAGGTGACAACTCTATGTTCATATATGTGTTTTGTCATTTAATGTATTTTTTGCATGTGATCACATTAATAAATGCAAAAAATAATGGTTGATCCTGGTCTGCCTAACTGTTAAAGGCAACCAGGATCGACTTACCCCATCTTTCCCCTGCAAATCTGGGGGAGGATGGCAATGGATTGTGATTATTCTTTACAGAAATCACAATCCTCACTGCAATGACTGAGACAGCCTGTCTCAGCTATTGCAGGCTAAGACAGCCACTTTTCTGGGTTTTTCAGACATGCCTTGATCAGAGGCAGCCTGAAACACCCCTCACCTGATTTGCATGAGGGGGCGTGATTTACAGGTTAGTGACACTTGTCCACAGCCTTTTGTTTTGCTTACTTGGATAACATTCAAACTTGAAGCTTCCAGAAAATACACGAATCACAGTGAATACAAATGCAGAGATTGTGCTATTTTAATGGCAGCCTGTACATGTGCAGGCATTGTCACCAATGCATTGCATTGGAGGACCATACATGTACAGGCATTGCCATGAAGGGGTTAAAGTAAGTGTTTTTATGGACTATATAATTTTTGCCAGCTTTTTGTTTTTGTTCTCTATTTTGCACAGGGAGCTGCAGCACCTTATACTGCATATCTGTTGTACTAGTTCCCCGGGAAACAGGCAAAGCCTAGGTGGGAGGGGGCATGTATGAGTGAGGGGTGTGAGTGGCACCTATGACAGTGCTGGGGGGGGAGTGGCTGTGGGTTGGGGTATTTAAGGACCCCTCCATCTTGGATTCTGCAGCCATTTTAATTTCAAACGGACACAGCAGGAAAAATCTCTCTCTCTGCTCGTGTCTTTAGTAAAACGGCCTAAGGTATGGATGTGGAGCACATTCTAGCGGCCCTTAGGGCTGAAGCGCTGCTGGATGGTGGTGCACACCTCCAGCAGCAGATGGCTCGGCTGAGGGGGACTCCGTCCGGAACCCCCGTTCCTGAGGTTGGTCGTGGGTCGGGCAGGTGCGTCTCGCGCCCCCCCGCCCGCCTGAGTCCTGTTGCAGGCCCCAGCGGTGGGTACCGGTGTCGGAGCCCCGCGAGGCCGGTGAGTACGCCTGGAAGGCCCCGGCCTTCTCCCTCCCTGCCCCGTAGTGCTCGCTTGCAGGCCGCAAGGCCTACTGCCTCTCCGGAGGTCTCCCCGCTCCCACCCCTTATCCAGGGCGGGCCGTCGCCGGCCGCGAGGTCCGCCCGTCGGGCTTCAGGCCCACGCCAGAGTGCTTCCCCGGCCTTACCTGCTTCCACACCGGCCAGGATCCTCCGGTCCGGCGGTGTTGTCTCCCCTGGAGGTCGGGCGGTGGTGCCCACGCCTCCTGGTCCCCCCAGCGGGGGGAGGAGGCCCCGTGCACCCCAGGCACGTGGCAGACGGGCGAGAGAACGGAGGGCATCCCGCTTACCTCCTATGCTGCCCGGCCCAGCTCCTCTTGCGGAGGGGTCCCTGTCGGGCTACTCAGAAGGGGAGGATGAGGTATGGACCCCCTCCCCAGTTCCCCATTCCTCGATGACAGCCCGTGCTGCCTTGGCTGAGGGTCATGGGCCCCAGTTAGGGGGGAGGGTCTCTGATGGGACTGTTTCTTATCCTCAGGTTGTGCATTATTCTCACGCTCCGGTGGGGCAACAGGTGCCCCCTCCGGTGATTCAGTCGGTAGCGGGTGCCCTTCCTACGGTCCCCGCTGCGGGTCTGGCGCCTTCCGGCCTGGCAGCGCCTGGGCTGCTACCTCCAACCGGTGAGTGTGGTCTTTTACCGGGGTCTGGTCTGGCGCCTGCGTGGGAGGGTTTGATGCGGGGTTTGCAAGGGGTATTGCTGCATTTGTCTGCGCCCGGGGTTCCAGTGACTCCTTCTGTATCACAGCAGCTGGACGCGCAGCTGCGGGGGGTGTGGGAGGCCGGTGGGTTGGCTGGTACGGGCATGATGGGTACTGGGCCTGTGACGGTCCCCGAACAGGCCCCATTGCAGGCCTTATCTCCCCCGGTGGTGGCTACGGCAGGGGATGCGACGGCCTCTGGGGTGGAGTCTGGGGCTAGTGTGCTTGAGGCTCCGGTTGCGGTTGTGGCCCCGGTGGCTAACGGGGCTTCTTATATGTGCTGGTCGGGCCCGTTGGGCCTGCACCTGAAGCAGGAAGTTAAGGAGAAAATCTGGAAAGGGGAATTCCTGGAGATATTCTCTTTGATTCCCCTGGAGGATGTTCCTCCTCCTGAGAAGGAGTTAAAAGACTCCGAAAAAGAAAAATACAAATACCGTAAGATCCCTAAGACCTACGGTAATTAGATTAGGGGGTTTTCTATTTTGGCCAGTGTGATGGGGGAAAAATATCCTGAGCGATGCTCGTCGCTTTTCTGCTATCAGGATCAGATTTGGACGGCGTGTAGGGTTTATGGGGGTCTGAGTTGGTGGCGATACGACGAACAGTTTCGCCAGCGCTTGGCCGTGCGTCCTACGCTCTCCTGGGACCAAATGGACATCGTGCTATGGCTGTCTATCATGACGCGGCCCGCTTCGGCCCAGGGGGGTCTATCTTCCTTTCTCGGGGGGGCCGGCGGGATGGGAGGAACCACCCCCACCCCGTCGGCCGCGCAGAAGCGTCCCGGGTCTTGCTGGCAGTTTAATGATGGGCAGTGTAAATGGGGGTCAAACTGCAGGTTTAAGCACGAATGCTCGGGGTGCGGAGGTAATCATCCCTCCTCCCGTTGCTTTAAACGTGGGAAGTCGGGCGATAAGTCAGACATGGGCCCAAAGGGGGAGTACGCCGGTGGACGTCGCCGCGATGCGCCCGTGGTTAAATAGGTACCACAACCGCAGGGCTGCGGATATCCTGTTGTCGGGTTTTGAAGAGGGATTTTGGATCCCCTTTCAGGATCGACCTATGGTGATGTCTTTTCGTAACTTGCGGTCAGTGGCATCTTATCCGGCAGTGGTGAGGGAGAAGTTGGCGAAGGAGATTGCTATGGGGAGAATGGCGGGTCCCTTTCGGGACCCTCCACTGCATAACTTGCGGGTGTCTCCCCTGGGGGTGGTACCCAAGAAAGAGCCTGGCAAATTCCGTCTCATACACCATTTATCGCATCCCCACGGGGGTTCGGTGAATGACGACATTGACGCGGAATTGTGCCGGGTGTCTTACGTGTCTTTTGACGCGGCGGTACGTATGGTTAGGGCCGCGGGTGTGGGGGCCCTTATGGCCAAAACGGATGTTGAGTCGGCTTTTCGGTTGCTGCCCGTGCACCCGGAATGTCATCATTTACTAGGATGTTTCTTTGAAGGGGAATTTTACGTGGATTTGAGCTTGCCCATGGGGTGCTCAATTTCCTGTTTTTATTTCGAATGCTTCAGCACGTTCCTGGAGTGGGTGGTGCGCACGGAATCGGGTTGTGACTCTGTGCTGCATTATCTTGATGATTTCCTGTGTGTTGGCCCTCCCCGATCTAATGTGTGTGCTCACCTATTGAGATCGGTGGAAATGGTTTCGAGCTGGTTCGGGGTTCCATTGGCTCCTGGCAAAACAGAGGGCCCAGCGACGTGCCTTAGCTTCCTGGGCATCGAAATTGACTCGGTGGCAGGGGAGTGCCGTCTGCCGTCTGATAAAGTGGTGGGTCTCCGGGTGGCGGTGGCTGAGGCGCGGCGGGTGCGTAAGATACAACTTCGCCCGTTGCAGTCCTTATTGGGTAAATTGAATTTTGCCTGTCGGATTATTCCGATGGGCCGGGTTTTCAATAGGCGTTTGGCTGGTGCCACGGCTGGGGTTGCTCATGCTCACCATTTTATCCGTTTAACGAGGCCCTTGTGGGATTCTTTCTTGGAGAATTTCAATGGGAAAGCCCTATGGCAGGCCCCTGAGGTGTCCAACAGGGATCTCCATTTATATACCGACGCGGCAGGGTCTGTGGGTTTTGGGGCTATCCGGGGAAAGCAATGGTCCTCTGGGGTGTGGCCGTCGGAATGGCGGACATCTGGCTTGACGCGGAATTTGGCATTTCTGGAATTGTTCCCTATATTGGTGGCGTTGGAACTTTGGGGGTCGGCCCTGCGGGATCGCAGGGTCGTTTTCCACTGTGATAACATGGGTGTGGTTATGGCTATCAACAACTTGACGGCCTCCTCCCCTCCGGTGATTAGGCTATTGCGGCGCCTGGTGCTGCGGTGTCTTTGTCTTAACGTGACTTGTAGGGCTGTGCATATACCCGGAGTGCAGAATGTCATAGCCGATGCCATTTCTCGTTCGCAGTGGCCGGAATTCAGGGCTGCGGCCCCTTGGGCGGACGAGGACGGATCCCCCTGCCCTCAGGACCTGTGGGACCTTGGGCAGGACGAGTAGCGGAATGGGTTCAGGGGTCGGTATGCCATGCAACTTGGGGGAGGTATGGGAAGGCCTGGGCGGAATGGGAGAATCTGGAGAGGTCCCATGGGGGTTTTCGGACCCTGGAGGATAGTATTCAGGGTCTGTTGTGGTTGTTATGGCATTGGGAGGCATCGGGGATGTCCCCTGGGGCGGTTTCGGGAAAACTTGCAGGTTTGGCCTTTGGATTTAAGATCCGCAGGGCCCCGGACATCACGAAGGACTTCGTGGTGCGCCAGGCCCTTAAGGGGTGGCGCAGGGGTAGGGTGAGTAGGGACTCTCGTAGGCCTGTGTCTGGGGCTCTGCTTTTGGGGCTCTTTCATACGTTGCCATCTGTTTGTTCATCTCCTGGTGAAGTGACACTGTTCAGGGTTGCCTTGGCTCTTGCCTTTTTTGGTGCTTTGCGGATTGGAGAATTGGTGAGCCCCTCAAAGACTAGACAAGGGGGACTCTTACGGCAGGACGTGCTGCGGGAGCCGGGGTCCCTGCGGTTTTTGATACGTCGTTCTAAGACCGATATGGAAGGAAAAGGTGCTTGGGTTGTTTTACAGGAGGTTAGGGGTTCGGTGGTATGCCCTGTGCAATGCTTGGATTCCTACCTTCTTATTCGCCCAGAGGCCTCCGGCTCTCTGCTATTGCACTTGGATGGGTCCCCATTGTCTCGCTTTCAGTTTTTGCGGGTATTTAAAAAATCTTTGGATGCTATGGGGATTTCTAGTTCCGAATTTGGGGGGCACTCCTTTCGGATAGGGGCGGCTACAGAGGCCTCCAGAGTGGGTTTTTCGGCACGGGCGGTGCAGCGCATAGGGCGTTGGGAATCGCGCCGCTTTCAATCGTATGTTCGCCCGGCTGGACTAATTGATTCTTCACCTTTCTTGCCCGTTTAGATCATGGCCCATATAAGATTTGGCTGATCGGCCATTCTTATATCTACTGGGCTCGACGGCGTGCAGCTGTCCGCCCGGCAGGGGAACGTATGGGTTTCTCTCCTTTACAAGCGGAGGTTCGATGGCTGGGGGCAAGAGGGATGAGGTGGATCCAATTCCTGCCCGAGGTGGTTCAGTTGGCTCGGCTGGTGGGTCCCCCGGATATAATGGTTATTCACCTAGGAGGTAATGATTTGGGCACGGCTCCGGTATTGGCATTAGGGGACGCTATCAGGCGGGATTTGGCCAGGTTGCAGGTCTTATTCCCAGATGTGGGTTTGGTTTGGTCTGAGGTCGTCCCTAGGAATTACTGGAGGTGTGCCCAAAATCAGAGGGCCCTGGAGCGTTCCCGGATTAAGTTGAATAAGAGGGTCTCCAAATTTGTATTGGGTATAGGGGGGATTACGGTCCGTCATAGGGTGTTTGAGAGGAATGCGGCTGTTTTCTTCCGCAGTGATGGGGTTCACCTGACTGATGTAGGTTTGGACCTTTTCAATTTGGCCTTGCAGGAGGCTCTGGAACAGGCCATGGCGTTGGTGGGTGGTCACCGCTGATTTAAGGGGGTTAAACAGCGGTGTCTGTGGCGGGGTGGTCCTTGCCAATACTGTTATGAATGGAGGATCGAGTCAAAGGATGGACAGGGTGGACCCTCTCTTAACCTCTCAGATATTAGAAGGATGGCTAATGGTCGTGCCCACCGAGCTAAATGTCGGCTGGTGGTTAGCATCAGGTTGGAAATAATGCTGGATTTAGTATGGACGAGGGGAGAGGGGTGTCCCTCTAAGGACTCCAGTTTAAAGGATGGTGATTTAATGTTTACAATTGGCAAGGACTATTTGGAGCTGTATGTTAATTATGTTTTGGTATGTTATTAAAGTATTTATATTTATATTTATATTTTACAGAGTTAATAAGTTATAAGAAATAGATGAATAAAGTGGAGAAGGTTTGGCATACAGTTCCTTCGGTTTTGTTAAATAAAGAAAGCTGTGGCATATTTAACTCCATACATGTCTCGTGTCATTATTGGGAAAGGGTATGGGGTTTATAAGTAAGTAAGGAACATTCCCCTTTACATCATACAAGTTCCCCGGGAAACAGGCAAAGCCTAGGTGGGAGGGGGCATGTATGAGTGAGGGGTGTGAGTGGCACCTATGACAGTGCTGGGGGGGAGTGGCTGTGGGTTGGGGTATTTAAGGACCCCTCCATCTTGGATTCAGCAGCCATTTTAATTTCAAACGGACACAGCAGGAAAAATCTCCCGCCCACCCTCCCTATTGTTTTGTATTGTACTATTCATGTCGTATTAACACCCCTTTTCTCTGTCACAGCAGGCGGGGTGGTCCTTGCCAATACTGTTATGAATGGAGGATCGAGTCAAAGGATGGACAGGGTGGCCCCTCTCCTAACCTCTCAGATATTAGAAGGATGGCTAATGGTCGTGCCCACCGAGCTAAATGTCGGCTGGTGGTTAGCATCAGGTTGGAAATAATGCTGGATTTAGTATGGACGAGGGGAGAGGGGTGTCCCTCTAGGGACTCCAGTTTAAAGGATGGTGATTTAATGTTTACAATTGGCAAGGACTATTTGGAGCTGTATGTTAATTATGTTTTGGTATGTTATTAAAGTATTTATATTTATATTTTACAGAGTTAATAAGTTATAAGAAATAGATGAATAAAGTGGAGAAGGTTTGGCATACAGTTCCTTCGGTTTTGTTAAATAAAGAAAGCTGTGGCCTATTTAACTCCATACATGTCTCGTGTCATTATTGGGAAAGGGTATGGGGTTTATAAGTAAGTAAGGAACATTCCCCTTTACATCATACAGGACTGAGCCAGCAATGCATTCTGCCATCCTTTCCATAACTGATCATTTAAACACAGGCTATACCAACACATCGGGCACCAAACTGGAAGAGCAGGGCCAGCACAGACCCAGACATCTGTCGGTGTCTGCTATATACATCGGCGCATGCAGAGATATCACCAAATATTGGCGTTATACTCTTTGTTTAAAAGCAATCCCCATTGTAAAACAAATGTTGTGTTCACATTCTCTCTTTACATCTGTTCTTTCCACCAAATCTGTGCCATTTCTCAGCATCATCAGAGAAACAATACATTTACACAAACTCTGCTTTCAGTGTTTGTATAATCCCCCACCTTGTTAGAATGTATTGTGGTTAAGGGTCTTGGCTACTTTCTGAATCATGTGGTGCTCTCCTACTCAGGTTATGTAGAGAGAAGACAAAACGTTTCCTAGACAGAAGTGTAGACAACATCCCATAATTCCTTTTATTATTTTATTTCAAGCCTTCGTGAGTCTGAAATGTCAGAACTATTCCTAGGTATTTGTGTGTCCGACTTTTTCTGCTTGGTGGAGCATTAGAATGTGTCAGGTGCGGTAAGTACGAGTGTGTCAGTGACTTCTGGGGGCATGTCTTTCACTCAACAGGGCCGCATGCTTTAAAGGAATCCTTGAGAAACTGGAGATGAGATTGGAGTTGGATCCGCTGCCGGTCTCTATGCCCAATGACAGAGGGGTCGTTTACCAGGTACTGAGGGGAGCAGCTCTATAAATCCTTTGTTCACCCTCCAGGCAATGCATGTTTGTTAGGCTGTGCCTGTTCGCAGTCCCATTTACCCTTGTGCTGTTTTGCTATGTATATTCCTGACCGCCTGGCTTGCCTCTACTGATTTACCCTTCTTGCTTTTGCCCTGTATATAGCCTTACTTACTTTCCACTCTATGCTACCTGGCCTAACCCTCTGGACTGCTTTTGACCTTTCTTATGTCGGCTCCATGTGTTGTGACATTGCCAAAACACCTGAAACTCTCATGAGTACCTCTCACTGCATGGCTCACCATCCTGTGCTTCGCTCTCAACCCATTCCTGACAGAATACATCACCTATCATTAAGTCCAGCTTGATGAAATCCGTCACGTGGTGGCTGTTCATTTGTGTGCTGGGACATAGAAACATAGAAACATAGAATGTGTCGGCAGATAAGAACCATTCGGTCCATCTAGTCTGCCCATTTTTTTTTAATACTTTTATTAGTTCCCCGTTCCCGGTCTTATAGCTAGGATAGCCTTGTGTCTATCCCACGCATGCTTAAAATCCTTGACTGTGTTTACCTCTACACGTCCACCACTACAGGACATGTTACACCTCTACCACGACATGTATCCATATGTTTTTAAACTAGGGAAAATAAAGATGAAACCTTACCAAATTAGAACTATGGAACATTTTATTTTGGGTACAGTTGTACAGTTGGCATTTCTTTGAGTGTACATTTTTTTTCATTCAACTCTTTATACTTGACCTAGAAATTGCACATAAGAGCAAACAGTGTATTACTATAATGAGGTTTACAGTGTCAGGCTGACCTGAA
Source organism: Pelodytes ibericus (assembly GCA_036172795.1). Classification (NCBI taxonomy): domain Eukaryota; kingdom Metazoa; phylum Chordata; class Amphibia; order Anura; family Pelodytidae; genus Pelodytes; species Pelodytes ibericus. The sequence continues at coordinate 55,696,057 of CM069862.1, forward strand.
ATCTTGGAAAATTAAATTTACAAACCGAACTGTGAGCAAACATTTGTGACTCATTTTACAGGATAACATTATTTGAAATAGCATTGCAAATACAAATCAGTCAACAAAAAGTATTTCAGGAGCAGAATGCAGATAAGTCAAACAAACTTTAATTTATAAATTATTTATTATTTCTAAATTATTTATTATTCATACATTTGGGTTTGACTAAAAAGAGTCCAAACTGCATACCTCCCAAGTTTGGGAACAAAAAAATGGATGAGGGTGCTGTCAGGCCCGCACTAACCAGCGACATGTTGTTAGGCCTCCTCTAGCCTTATCAACCTCCTGCAGTTTGTCATCATGGTCTCCTCCAGCGGAGAGTTGGGGAGTGAGTCTGGTCTCCATTACGCACACACATGCCAAACAGCCTGCATGGCTAAGAGCACGTCTTTAACGCATCACTATGGCAACCGAACGTGGCTGAGACCCATTTGCAAGAGGGCCTTCCCTGCCCCTATTTAAACTTTCTTCTTACTCCCAAATGGCGCTCAGTTATTGTGCTCTCAGTGTGTTGTTATCTATAATGCTGTATATGTTCCATTCCTGGCTCCTGACCTTTGACGTCTGTATCCTGAGTCCTGCACCAGTGTCCCTTAGTGTGTTGTTTACATCTACAGTGTACCTGTCATCCTGAGTCCTGCATCAGTGTTCTCTAGTTTGTTGGTTACATCTACAGTTTACCTGCCATCCATTGTGTTCATATGTGCTTGTAACTACATGCAGTTCTGTATCATCTTCAGATTCACTTGCATTTTGGGTTCGAGCTCTGAACTGTATGTACCCGTTATAAAAGGGAGCATGATATTTTGGGAGAGCGTCTCTTACAACTTGGAGTGCGTGTACATTAATGTGAGTACTTAGGTAACGGTGACGCAGGACATGCTTATCACATCTACAGGTAGAAAGATGCATCATGGCCGTAAGTGCCCCCGGAATCGGTTGGGAGTACTACCATGTACAGGCATTTTAAATATTCTCACTGAACGTTGTGCTTTTATTGTTGAAGTGCATGCAGTCCACTTTTGTCTCTCTTGAACTTTCACTCTTTTATTGATACAACTGATCAAGCCATTTTCTGTCTCCAGGCCCAGTGCTGGGGTGGCTGTTTCATTAGAGAGCACCAGCTGTCTTGGGGGAAGCCCTTGCTTTGCTCATTTGATTAATTTGAGCAATGCCTGAATGGCTCATGAATGGGTGTAATGAATGTAGGGTCTCTGAGCCGATTTGAAAATGTATACTGAGCTATTTCTACTTAAGCCTCTGCAGTACCCGAACGTTGCCACAAGGAGTGATATATAGGCCCCAAATACCAATACTGCGTACCCGTTTCTATTCGAATTGACCTCTGTTAATGTGGGAATCTTGATTTGTTAGCTTTGACTGCGCTCAATACACTCAGTAACTAAACCATTTTTACTCCTCCATGGGGGGCATCTGTAACATTGCGAGAATGTATACTAAATAGCATGTATTGAGCTAAGACTAACTTGAGTGCTGCTTAATAAATATATTCCTTAGACAGTATAGCTCGATATTGATAAAATTTCCTTATACTGACTTCTCACAGCTACTATACTGTCTGCAAAACACTTGAACAACATTTGTTTATATAGATTACATTTGGATCTATATATTACAGTCATTGTAGTGACAACTAAGTTGATACTTTCCTGTCAATTCAATACTCCAGCATTTCATATACAGGGATGATATTATTTGTATTATTATTGTTGCAGACTAATTTATGATGTTTAATTATATGATAAAATACAAACACTTTATAAGTGTTTCTTACACAGATATTGATATTACAATTTGAATATATGTTTTTAATAAATATGAAATTAAATAAAGTTAGAATTAGAATTTTACATATCTGTAAGGGAATAACCCTAATTGAAAAGAAGGTCAACAGGCACCACACATATCTCTCTCTGGAACTGTGAAACACTCATACACACCAGTGGCATCCCAAGGAGGGTGCCGACCACACCGGGTGACACCTCCAGCGGGGGTGCCACCCGTGCTGCCCGCATCCCCCCGCACCGCATCGCGCCGCTTAACTTTTTTTTTTTCTTTCTGGCAGCCGCATCAGCTGGATTCGGCTGCCAGGAAAAAAAGTTTAAACAAATAAAAAATCACTGCGACCCGATGTAACGTCACATCCGGTGACTGTGTTTCCCTCCTCCATGCAGGAGGGAACATTGCACGGAGACGTCCGGCCGGGGACATGGAGCAGCAGACAGGTGGTAAGTACTGGGGAAGGGGGGAGGAGGGTGGAATAATGAGCATTGGTACTTTAATATGTGCCATCTGAATGGCACAATATTCCTGGCATCTGAATGACACAATATTCCTGGTATCTGAATGGCACAATATTACTGGTATCTGAATGGCACAATATTACTGGCATCTGAATGGCACAATATTCCTGGTTACTGAATGGCACAATAATACTGGCATCTGAATGGCACAATATGGCAACCGAACGTGGCTGAAACCCATTTGCCAGAGGGCCTTCCCTGCCCCTATTTAAACTTTCTTCTTACTCCCAAATGGCGCTCAGTTATTGTGCTCTCAGTGTGTTGTTATCTGTGGGTGGCTAGACAGATACAGGCAGTGTCAGATAAGTCAACCCCTAGGGTGGCTAGACAGACAGAGGCAGTGTCAGATAAGTTAACCCCTTGGGTGGATAGAGAGATAGAGGCAGTATCAGAGGAGTTAACCCCTTGGGTGGCTAGACAGATAGAGGCAGTGTCAGAGGAGTTAACCCCTTGGGTGGCTAGACAGATAGAGGCAGTGTCAAAGGAGTTACCTTGGGAGGCTAGACAGATAGAGGCAGTGTCAGAGGAGTTAACCTCTTGGGTGGCTAGGCAGATAGAGGCAGTGCCAGAGGAGTTAACCCCTTGGGTGGCTAGACAGAGGCAGTGTCAAAGGAGTTAACCTCTTGGGTGGCTAGACAGATAGAGGCAGTGTCAGAGGAGTTACCTTGGGTGGCTAGACAGATAGAGGCAGTGTCAAAGGAGGAGTTAACCCCTTGGGCGGCTAGACAGATAGAGACAGTGTCAGAGGAGTTAACCCAGTGGCGTCCCGATGGGGGTGCGGGGAGTGCGGACCGCACCGGGTGACACCTCCAGCGGGGGTGACACCCGTGCTGCCGGCACCCCCCACATTGCGCTGCGGGAAAATCAAAAACATACCTCCTTGCTGCTGTCTCCCAGTGCAGGTCCGTGGATGTGAGGGAAGCGTTGTGCGCTCCCGTCCAGCCACGCGGATCAATAAAGTTTGTTTAAACTTTTTTTTTCAACAAACTTGATTGAAGCCGCGGGCTGGAGGGGAGCGCACAACGCTTCCCTCACAGCCACGGACCTGCACCGGGAGACAGCAGCAAGTACTGGGGAAGGGGGATGAGGGTGGCATAATGAGCATACTAAGGGGCAATATCCTGGCATATTAATTGGCAATATCCTGGCATATTAAATGGCATATTGGGGGGCAAAATCCTGGCATATTAATTGACAATACCCTGGCATATTAAGTGGTTATATCCTGGCATATTGAGAGCAAAATCATGGCATATTAAATGGAAAATTGGGGGTCAAAATCCTGGCATATTAAATTGCAAATTGGGGGGAAAAATCCTGGCATAATAAATGGCATATTGGGGGGCAAAATCCTGGCATATTAAATGGCATATTGGGGGGCAAAATCCTGGCATATTGAGAACAAAATCCTGGCATATTAAATGGCATATTGTGGGGCAAAATCCTGGCATATTGAGGGGCAATATCCTGGCATATTAAATGGCACATTGGGGGGCAAAATCCTGGCATATTGAGAACAAAATCCTGGCAAATTAAATGGCATATTGGGGGGCAAAATCCTGGCATATTGAGGGGCAAAATCCTGGCATATTGAAGGGCAAAATCCTGGCATATTAAATAGCATATTGGGAGGCCAAATACTGGCATATTGAGAGCAAAATCCTGGCATATTAAATGGCATATTGGGGGGCAAACTCCTGGCATATTGAGGGGCAAAATCCTGGCATATTAAATGGCATATTGGGGGGCAAAATACTGGCATATCGAGAGAAAAATCCTGGCATTTTAAATGGCATATTGGGGGGCAAAATCCTGGCATATTAAATGGCAAATTGGGGGGCAAAATTCTGGCATATTGAGAGCAAATTCCTGGCATAATAAATGGCATATTGGGGGGCAAACTCCTGGCATATTAAGGGGCAAGATCCTGGCATATTGAGGGGCATAATAATCCTGGTATATTGAATGGCATAATAATCCTGGCATACTGAGGGGTTAAATGCTGGCATATTGAGTGGCATAATAATCCTGGCATATTGAATGGCTAAATCCTGGCATACTGAGGGGTTAAATACTGGCATATTGAGTGGCATAATAATCCTGGCATATTGAGTGGCTAAATGGCAAAATCCTGGCATATTGAGTGGAAAAATAATCCTGGTCTATTGAATGGCTAAATCCTGGCATATTGAGGGGTTAAATGCTGGCATATTTTAATTGGCAAAGTTAAGCTGTGGCATGGTCTGTGGGGCAAAATAACATGTACTATGAGGAAAGTGACACTGGCTAGTTCTGTGGGGAAAAGTGACACTGTGGCATGCCAAATCATGTAGGTGCAATATGAGTGCAAGCCAAGTGCTGTGGGTGCAATATAGGTGCATGGCAAGTTCTGTGGGTACTGTATGGTGCTGTGTTAAGTCCTTTAGGTGCAATGTGGGTGCAGAGGAAGGGAATAAAAAATAGGAATGCAATTTTTCAATAACATTTTTAATAAATAGAATATTAAGTAATTCAAATAAGTATAAATGCAACTAGTTATAGAGAGATGTCTGTGTTTATAGATATGTATTTTTTTCGAATTGTACAATTGTCACCTTGTGGGGCATAATTAATGGCGGTCCCATGTGTGGCATATTTATTGGGCCCCATGTGTGGCATAATTAAGGGGCTCTTTTGTTTGGCATAATTATGGGGCGCTTGTGTGTTGCATAATTAAGGGGCACCTGTGTAAGGTATTGTACGTACCGTGATTCAGCGCAGGGGGAACCACAGTTGCAGAATAAGACAATCCTTGCCTGATACCACCACTACCGAGGGCTGCAGAGGAGGCAGACTTCAATAGATGGCAGCAGGCACGAAGGTCTAAGAGTAGTGGAGGTGCAGTCCGAGTCGGGGAGCCAGAGGGTAGAATGGTCATAAAACGATAGCCGAAGTCGGGGAGCCAGAGGGTAGAATGGTCACAAAACGATAGCCGGGTCAGGGAAAACAGAGAGCAGCAGAATCCAGGGAAAAGCCAAATGTTCAGGGATCAGACGAGAGAGGAGGTCAGGAAAAGCCAGGTCAGGAGTCCAGTAGATCCAGATAGTAGAACAAAACTTTGGGCAGCAAAACGGAGGAGCTGGGAGCAATCCACGCTGAGCTAGCTTGAGAAATCTTCAAGCAAGTTTGAATTGCGCGCCCAGAAGATTTAAAGGGCATAGCTCCGCCCCCGTGACGTGCGCGACGCGCGCCACGCTGCCCGTCGCCATAGCGATGAAGGAGACAGCAGTGAAAGAGCTTCGCGGCGTGCACGCGCTTGTCTCCAGTTGCGGCTGCGTTTAGAAGGGGATAGCCGGCGGTGACAAGACTCGAAAGTGCTGATTCCCGTCTTGTGAGGTAAGTGAAAGGGACCAGCGGAGCGGACCTTACAACCTGTGTGTGTGGCATAATTAATTGGGCTCCAAGGTGAGGCATAAATAATGGGGCTTTGGTGTGGCATAATTTATGGGGCTTTGGTGTGGCATAATTTATGGGGGTCTTGTGTGTCATAGTTATGGGGCTCCTGTATGTGGCATAGTTATGGGCTCCTGTTTGTGGCATAGTTAAAGGGCTCCTGTGTGTGACATAATTTGTGGGGCTCCTGTATGTGGCATATTTAATGGGCCATCTGACTGGCATTACTAAGGAATGTGTTTGGCATGGTATTGGAGGAAATCCAGGGGGGTGACACCATGAGTTACCGCACCGGGTGACACCAACCCTAGTGACGCCTCTGAGTTAACCCCTTTATCCACACACTCACACACATACACAGACAGTCACACTGACATACACACACTCACTCACACTGACATACACACACTGTCTAACTGTCTAACTTAGCTAGTCCAGGCATCTCTGTGCTTTGAGCTCCTCATGTGAAGGAGGGACTGAGCCAATCACGGGAGACTTCTGAACTCTCAGACAATCAGGAGAGTTGAGAGGTCTTGCCTGATTGGCTGAAACCTCCTTCTATCAAGCTCCACTGGACACAGAAAAAGAAAGACTGCTGCATGGAGCAGCAAAGTGCCGCCTCTCCCAGGGGGCCGGCCCTGAACCCTATTGTAACTGGCCAGCAAGGCTCCATAATAAATTTAAAAAAGCTTGCCAGAGAGGCAAGATGGATGGAGGTCATTTACAACCCAATTTCAGTATCTGAGAGTTGGTCTACATGATGTGCAAGGCATGTCCATTGTCGGCTACAGGACATTCTCCAACAAAGGGGTTAAGCTAGTAAAGGTACCAAAACAAAGTCAGCTGAACAGGTGAAGGACAACAATCAGGAAAAATCACTGTGTGAACTGCAGCTTTAATTTGGTGCCATCTAAAAACTGGGCCAGTATAGGGGTCTGTTGGCCAGCAGTATTAAACCATCTACACGTAAACAGTGTCACAGGAATCAGCACTTAGCTAGCTCAGAGATTATTTGTGACATTAATACCAACTCCCTACCCTTCGCCAAGGTTCACAAAGAATAGAATAACCTTTCTAAATCTCTTTTGCAAGAAGAGTACAATGTCAATATGGCACACTGTGACCTTCCTGTGCAATTATACAAATGGAGAAGACACCACAGACTCATTTAACACATATATTTCTCTTCTTTTTTTTTTATTTGCTTGCTATTTTACAAACAAAATGTATAAATCATTTGTCATCATTTTTTTATTCTCTACACTCACAGTATACACAATATTTAGGTTGAGAGAGTCACTTTATGTGCATTCAATACATCAATAAAGGGCAATTATTTGTACATTGAAATAAGTGTACATCATTTGGAATAATGTGCATAACAAGGTCTCTTTCAGCCAGGCCCAGCACAAACACAAGATAAACTAGCAATTTGTCTGGTATGTCAGGACTGAGGACGCCAAATCTGTCTATGCTCCAGTAAGGGAGAACCTAAAGATCTCTCTCAGCCAGAATTGCAAAGTTCAAAAATCACAAGGTTTGTGCATATGCTTGGCACACCTCTTTCATGTGCCCTCATGCTCAGAGTAAGTTAGAGCATGGATAGGTACCAACACTGTTCATGGTAAACATTTACTGGACATTAAGATAGACAGTTTAATGCTTATCTCGAGATAACAAGTCAGAGGCATGTGTAAATCAGCAATTTATTGAAGGAAATTGGTGAGACAAATCCATGGAATCAATAACAGTCAAAGGGATATCGTGAGGAGACAGAACTAAGCTTCTAACAGCTCAACGCATTTCACACTATTCCTGCAAAATATCCTCCCCAGTACCCCTGATACACCCTACCTTCTCCCCATTGTTTACCTTTGTTGGCTCAGGAGAGGGGTTTCCTGGTGCCAGGCAAATGTTACAAAAGTTACCCATTTATAGGACAATTTACAATAGCTGGGGTGGTAAAGATCAGACACTATTACCCCAGTCTACAGTTAGAGTATTCAGTAACTATAGTAATAACTATAGTAATGGGCTGGCTCTGTATTATGGGAGCTGCACTCAACAACAAAAAAGTTAGTGTGCAGTGTTACAATACCAATCTATAACTACAAATCCAATAAAGTTAAGTTAGTTGTGTATTATTGTAGATGCAGTCAACACAATTTAGTGTTTGTACTGTAGACTTATTGTAACTCTTTACCCCCCTCTCTCATACAGCCCTATGCACAGTTAGAAACTAGCAATGTTACTTGCTCAACATCATGGGAGTTGCAGTCAACAAAAGATAATGTTGTGCTCTGTAGTGCAGCTCTGTGATGCATTACAAAAAGGGCATTTAGAGGCAATAAAAAGTGACATAAAGGCCTGGTTCCAAAAAAGGACACTTGGTAGTTATGCAGCAGTGATGACTAACTTTTGGTACTACAGGTGCTGTTATTACATTTCTCATGATGTTCTGCCATCCAAAAAGATGGCTGAGAATCATGAGATGTGCATTCCACAGCAGCTGCAGTACCAATCCATAATCATATAATACCTAACATTTGGCAATCTAGTTGTTGAGTACTCTCTTTCAGAAAATACTGAACAAACTGGCAGAGAAATGTTGTCTCAATAGCTGGAGTATTAACTCCATTTTATTTCAGAATCAAGCCCTCTGGTTGGTTTGGCATGAAAAGGGTTACCAAAAATGCTAACAGCTCCTGCACAGGCAGAGGAAACACGAAGAAAGAGGAGGGAGTAACAGAAACCAGCCATTCCCAAGGTAAAGGAAGTCTGAGTGACTGGGACAGAGACCAATAAGATGAAAATAGGGATCTACGGAAAGTTGGCCAATAAGTCATGCTAATGGTCAATGGGGTGAATTAAATCAATGGTAGTTGCAAGAGCTAAGGGAACCTGGGCAATACCATAATGAAAGGGGTTTAGCGGTGAGTGACAGAAAGAATAAAACGCTGAGTTGAAGCCAACTGGACTTACCTGCATCTCTGGAACTTTTTGTTTCCAACGGGACTTTTGTACTGAAAAGTTTTTATAAGTTTTTAATATATCTGTTATCAACATCCTGATCTTCATGCTGAACCTGGTGTGGTGCCCACTTCGAAAGCAGAAGGATACTTAGATGTAAGTAGATACTTCTTTTCATTAAAATTACTGTTTATCCTATACTCAACATATTATCTACTGTTCTGTCTCCGAGCATATATGTATAGAGTACATCAGGACTTCAAAGACAACTGTGAGTGTATTATTTTAAGGGAGACGTTGTCTCCCTGCAATACAGATTTCCTGGTTATTTCTCACTATTCATATCACCAATAAGGCGTTTATTGTTTTTTATACTCAGTTTCTTGAGCGCGCTTTTGTTTCTATTTTTATTCTATTCACTGTATTTTGTGTGGTTTAGGGACACACTGCCTGAGTGCTGCTAAAGTGGGATTACAGCGCTAGGTGTATCTTTGTTTTTTTGTTGCATAAATATTACTATATGACTAGATTAATATGCATATTGAACTGCCTATTGGAGGATATTAAAGGGGGAATGAAAAGAAAAGAAAGAGAGAGATTTGTTTATATATATATATTACACTACTTTAGAGGAAAAGACATTTTACTTTATATTATATGAGTAACTGAAATCTGATTCAATACACATGCTATATATAAAGTAGAATGTAATTGTTGATAGGAATACATTGATAATGGGTGATGTATGTGAAATGTCACAGTACAAGTGAATATATTTTTTAGGTCATTGAAGCATAGAAGAATATATATACCTAATATAGAGTAAAGTGTCCCATACACAAGTAGAAGAAGGGGAATCGTGCAATTGATGAACCTGTTTAGCACTTATAGTGGGCATTGTATGAGACGCCCCTTAAAGGGACAGTCTAGTCCCCAAACTCAACTCACTTTGGTGCAAGATAAAGATTAATGTTTGTATAGTACACAGGCCTTAATCACATTTTTAATATTTGACTCAAGCCCTCCCCCAGCATGCATGCATGTTTACTGCAGGTGCGGCAGCACTGATTATATCTACACTGAGCATATAAAGTTTTATTTCCTTTAGTCACTTCCTGTGCTGCTGGAATAGAATACATTGTGTTGTAATGTAGGCTTGTTCTTGTACACAGTATGATCTCTTAACAGTGCATCACATGGTCTGATGACATAACTAGAGAGACAGGAAATTCCATTCATTTGAATGAAATTATTCCCATTGGTTCTTGAAGCAAAAAAAAATGTACTTTTACTCAACTAGTGTGAGCAGTCCTGGTTTCTTGCAAACTGCTGTAATTTCACAATTTCATCAGGCTGTAAGTATTTTATATTTTAAGCAATGCAAAATGTAAGACATGCATTTTAAATTACTTTGAGATCACATTATTATGCATTCATATTTGGAAGATGCATTTTTGGCACCAGACAGTCCCTTTAACATTGGATCTGTGGTTAGATTTCTAAATAACTGCAAGAAAAGTGTGTGTTTTTTTCTCACCTTCCCCTAATGCTTTGCCTAACCTGTGGCCATATTAACTATGAAACTTCTAGCATTATACCTAAGAAATCAGTTAATATGTATCCATTAAATCCTGTTTTTCGTGCTGCTCTAATTTTTTGGTTTATGTCATTATTTGCCCATGTGGGCTAAATTATGAAGGGCAGACATCAAGGGTACTTAAAGCCCACTTTAGGGAACACAGGAACAACACTATTAAAAATAAATTAAATATGTGTCTTGTAAAGAACTTTGGGGGTGTTCAAAATTGTGATCCTAAATATATAACAATTATGGAGTTGGAATTGGCTCCTTTAAATTTGTATTTTAATGAAAATAATAGATTTTTATGTACAAAAAATCCCAGTGGATTAAAAAAATGATCTCTTTATATCAGATGGTCTTAATGGCTGTTTGCTTATTGGAGCAGGCTGAGACTTCTGTTGTCATTTCACATTTTGCTTATGATGTATGTATGTCATTTTTATTGATTTGATGAATGTGTGTATTATTGCTATAGTTGAGCGGACACCTGGATGTTCGGGTTCGGCGGGTTCGGCCAAACTTCGGAAAAAATCCGGGTTCGGGCTCAAACTTGACCCCAAACCCCATTGAAGTCAATGGGGACCCAAACTTTTGGCCACTAAAATGCCTCTAAAAAAGTCCTGGAAAGGGCTAGAGTAGAACAAGTGCCCTGCAAGCAAATGTGGATAGGGAAATAACTTGAAATAACATAAAATACATACAAATTACAGCTGAGCCATAAAATAGCACTAGATGGAATCTTTGATTTTAGTTTTGGAAGAACATAAATCTAAATCTAAAGCATGGCTGCCAGGAAGATCAACAGAATTATCCATTTGAGAGAGGGTTGGAGTGCAGGGTATTCTCTTTCAGTTTATACTAAGTGACCCATAGGTTGAAGAGGCGGTGACCGTGGCGGTGTAGGTGGAAGCGGCGCTGGAGGAGGAGGAGGTAGCCAGAATTTTTCAAAGTGCGCTGTAAGCACAGTATTGCACTGTTCTATTTGACTCTCAGATGTAATGCATGTAATGCTATTGCTTTTCTATAAACCGAAATAGAGTCCCCATTCATATGAATAGGTCAATTGACCTATTCGTATGAATGGGGACTCTATTTCGGTTTATAGAATAGCAATAGCATTACATTTATTCCATAAACCGAAAGTCTATAAACCGAATGTCTTACGGTTTTTTGGACCCCGGACCCGAACACGGACATTTCACTGTATGTTCGGGTTGGAGTTCGGGGTTCGGCAATTACATTGTATGTAATGCTATTGGCTTTCTATAAACCGAAATAGAGTCCCTATTCTTATGAATGGGGACTCTATTTCGGTTTATAGAAAGCCCATAGCATTACATACAATGTAATCGCCGAACCCCGCACTCCAACCCGAACATACAGTGAAATGTCCGTGTTCGGGGTCCAAAAACAGTAATGTTCGGTACGAACCGAACAGTGTGGTTCGGGTTCGCTCAACACTAGTAGCAGCCTAATGTCTACTTGGGAAGCAAAGATTAGTCCAGAGATGTTGAAAATTTGGGATGGCTGAAATCATACCCATGTGCTGAGAACAAGTGACTATTATATTCACTGTATTGAAGTTTAACCTGCTCTATCAGTTCTATCAGCGGCTGCGTCTAACTATAAATTTGTTTTACAAGTGCACTGTTACTCTAATGATATTTTAACAGATTAAGGGATTTAATTTTGCTTTCTAGGTGGCTTCTTTGAAAGCTGCTGATTTAAGTAGGACTTAATGCCAGTTTGCATACATGCCACGTATACTTCTGTGAGAGAATTGCCATTTCTTCTTAAACATGTGTATCATTTATGCTATAAATGTAAAAAAGAATAAAAAATTATATATGGGTACAGATGGTAACTGCCTCTTAGATACTCTCCAATATAAAATCACTTATTAGGGACCTCTATTGTCCAACATTCAGTAATTTTAACAAGTATCTAGTATCTTTGGAAGACTGAAAGTTCTGCTTTTTCCCCTCTGGGAACCTCTCATGCATGTGCTTCTTTGGAGAGCATGTTTCCTGGGGTAAACAGCTAGCACACTTGTGAACATGTTATGGGTAAATATTAAAAAATACACTAGCATTTGAGACTACAATCCAAAAATGGATTATGCTCTTAATCTCTTGTTAAATAAAATTAGAAAAAATGTGCGGCCCACACTTGAGTACTGCATAACTAATAACAAATGCAACTTCCATTAATCAGACAGTTTCTACTTTTGGGCATGGTGCATTCACATTGTTGGTCTACCTGCTTTTCTTCAACTAGATAGGATCAACCTTGAATCCAGTAGAGGGCTTTTGCAAAGGCAACAATGTGTGATTGAAAATATGCTAGGCATTTTGTATTATTCTTACGCAAGTGTTGTAGATTGACTGATTAAGGATGCAAATCACCAAAACCATGCAACTATTTAGATTTTTAACAGTGGTGTATATTGTCCAGTCATACCAGAAAATCAGCCATTTTAAAACTTAGTGAGTTATTTTAAAACTTACGAAGAAGTGTCTCAAAGAATTGAATATCATTAAATATTGCAAGTTGTTTTTATTTATTTTTTAGCGTGTGTGGTCCAGGGGAGGGCTGGGAAGGGGGTTCTCTCTAATTTGAATCAATGGGCTGGGTTTGCACCACTTTTGACTTCTAAATGCCTCAGTGCTCCAAACTTTATATACAATTGTCTTGTTTGTCTATCAATCTCTGTACTTTTTCTGTCAGTATATCTATCTTGCCTGTCTATCTGTGTCAATCTCTGATGATGATGGGTGGGCTGATGAAGTTGCACCGTGGGGCACTAAATTGTGTTTGCCCTCCAGGCCAAATGTTACCAGAACCTCCCATGATGGGGTTACATTCTTGTTTAGATTATGTTTTAGTAAGTGAACTTACATTTGGTCTACATCTGTGCCTGTTATTCTCCATATAAATATAATGGTGGATAGTCACCGTATATGTCCACTTAGTGTACATTTGTACATTGTGACACAATGCAGCATGGCAATAACATAAATATAATACAGCTGACATTTTGTATGTATACACTGTGTGTGGCTGAAAACCCAATGCTGTGTGTGTGTGGATTTTGGATATTAGGGATTTTGACTACCGTAGGAAGTGTCATTAGGCTGAATGCAGGATACGGTTGTCACATGGCTCTGACTTAAATACTGGACTATGCTAAAAAATACCGGTCACCACAAAAACATATTGCCTTCATTTGTTCCTGGGCAAAATACCTGAAATACGGACTGTTCAGTTCAAAACTGGTCGAGGGAAAGGCTCAGAAATTGGCCTCCCCAATTGATTAGTGAAGGCTAAATGTCACTTGGCTGAACGTCCTCGACTAATGTACTCCAAATGATGGCCATCACTAGCTGTGGGAGGTGGGCAGCGGCAAAGTTAACTTGACATGGGGTAGAGGGAGAAGAGAAAAGAAGCTTTAGGAGAAATTAGGTGCATTGTGAAGGGAGATACAAATGTCAGACAGTACTAATATGATGAAGTTATGGTAGGGGGGATTGAAAGGTGAGTGGGGGGGCCCACAAATTGCACCAGAACTCCACTTATTCTGTTATTTCAATGAATGGGTGGTCAACAAATGGACTGAGACAAGCCACAAGTGGCACATATTCATTCATATACATAAGACATAGAAATTAACATAATCAGTTGATATTACTTATTTAGTGAGAGGAGGGCCATGTGGTACTACTCTGCATATTCCGTGGACTATGAGTCTTCAAGTTATACTTTGACATATTTTCCATATTAAAGCACCTTGGGAGTTTATTTTGGAAATGCCCCATGTACATGCAAATATTTCTTTCCTGCTTCCATTATTATGCAAGAGATCCTGTTTGCTTTCAAGGCTCCAGTTGAAGAGCAAACTGTGAACAAGGGCAGCTGGTTAAAGCATTAGAAGAGCAGAGACGGCTTAATTCTACAAGTGAGAATTAATGATAGCATTTCTGTGAAACTGATCCCTTAACATTGTACTACAGAATAGGAAACAACTCTTGAAATACTTTCATAATCATTTGACTAGATTAAAAAATGAACCCTTTGCTGAAAGTAATATATTGGAAAGATTCTGAGGAGGGAAATACTGAACTTTAAAAATTGAGATTTAATTTCAAGATGGTCAATTTCAAGTGCATATTTAATGTCTGTGGGATCCTTACCATCATTTCTAATGATTGTTAAAATTTCTATATGTTATGCCTGTCTCAACACTCCACCTTATACCCATTCTCTCTGACACCTTCCATTGTGACTCCTATTAAATGGATTTATGTAAAACAAGGAATTCTATTGATTATTCATATTTACACTTGTAGTATGTCCACACATGCATAGGATTTTGCTATAAAATGTTTAATATCCTATAGAATTAAATAATAATAACCAGACAAGTGGGATACCCCAGGTCAAAATAGAACCCCGAGTAGTCAAAAGTAGTATAGGTATATAAATGCCTTTTAATATATACTTATCAGAAATGGTGTAAAAATATAGATGTCCTTAAATATACCAAATCAATAAATAGTTAAATTGTCACACCTGGTCACACTCAGAAACAAAAAGATTGACCTAAAGTGAGTTAATATACATATACATGAGAGCTTAACATATAAAACAGCCAATATACAAAAATAGAAATGATCACCGCCCTTAACTGGAACTGCTAGGAGTGATTTGAACTCATTAATGAGATTTCTCATTTAGATAAATAGTAGCAAATTAGCAAGCTGTGATTAACAACATAAGAAGCAGACCTGTCAGATGTAGCAGCAGAAAACTACTTTATGCACAGTTCCTGCCACCAACTGCCAGCAGCTGATATGCAGGGCCAGGGATACACCGCCCAAGGTAAATACTGTTGTTTATGCAAATGCAGTTGGCTACCTGTGGAATACAGTCTATGTACATAGATGGGTTAATGTTATGTAGCTGCTACTGATTGTGTAACTAGCTATGACAACTGCAGAGACAATGTTAGATTGTTTTAAGGTGCTCATTAGTATTAGGAATGCCAATGTACCATATTTCAGGATTCAGATGAACTTTCATGTGTACTGTGAAAGAATGTAATCACTTAATTCTGTATTGCAATGTCCTAAACATCTTCCTCTTTTCCTGCAGGGCAGTGGATCCCAGAGATCGTGATTAGTCGAGCATGTCAGAATCTCCTCCACAATCTGTTGTTGATGTTCCAATGATGGCATTTGATGCTGCTGTCTATAGTCTGATTGTTGGTGCCCAGTATGATGTGGCACACATAGACAAGCAACTGACCATGACCAAGAACGGTTTCCATGCCTAGATGCTGGGGAGGCAGGAAGACATGGATAGTCACTTAGGTGCAGTAGTGTGGGGCGAGAACTGAAAACTGCAGCTGACTTTTGCAAAACAAGTACACTAAATTGGAAATGCAGTAGGCATAGGTGATTGAAGGTTAGTCAGGTGAGGAAGAGGATGATATCAACATGACTGGATGGTTGCCCATAATATCATCCTCCTCCTTATCAAATGCAGATGAGTACATCATACAGTAGCATCTTGTTAGTAGCCATGGAACCCTTGGTTACTTACCATTCCTATCACAAGGTTGTACTCCTCCTCTAACAAACTCTGCACCCCACTCTCACTGCCCTCTCCCTGCCTGAGCTTGTACAAACATGAAAAACAAACAAAAAGATAAAACAACAGAATCTATTAATGAAATTAAATAAATAGTTATAATATTATTATTAAAACTTATCCATTTGTGTCTGTGTTGTTATTCATGTCACCATTTATTTCCACAGTGTTGAATAATTCCCTTTAATTTTAGTAATACATTGCTGTCTGTGCTGCACATGTATTTTCCAGTATATCACTTTTTTATGTGTTTTGTTTCTTTTACACTGCCATATTACCATATGTCTGAATATCATCTTCTGGGGGGGCGTTTCCAACTGTGGCCACGAGCAGACGTGTTTTATATGGGCTCCCTCGAGACAGAACAGAAACCGGCTCTCTGGGTCGTATTCCCCGCTGATTTGGTACCCAGTCGATACTCTGACACCCCTCCTCAGCGACGGGACGAAAAACAAAAAAGTTTGAGAGCTCTCTGAAGCCTAAAAGCCAAGATATCGGGACGTTCCTGTTTAGGCCTCTACAGCCTACCTCGAGTTTGGCACAATCGCCCTCTCAGCAGATCCAAACGGACTCTGAGGATTCCTCGGGAGACTCAGGACCCATGCAAAGAGAGACTCAGGCGAAGCCTTCTAATCCTAAGACCTCAACGCAAGCCCCAGCGACGAAGGCAGATATACAAAAGCTGTATTTGGACCTACAAACAGTGATTAAAGCTGAACTTGCAAGTGTTCGAGCGGACGTCTCAACACTTTTCACTAAAGTGGACAAGCTGGAAATTTCGGAGGTCCAGACCCGACTGGCTCAATCGGAGGCAGCAAGCCACACGTCCAAACTTACCTTACAGATGGCACAGTTCCACCGACAGCTTACGGTCTTGGAGAGCTGATCGCACGAATTAAATATCAAGGTACGAGAAGCGCCGGAGGATATTGGGCCCACTATCCTTCCTGCCTATCTGAGGAAAGCTTTCATTCATCTACGACCTGATGTGGACTCAAGAAATCTGAGAATTGTTGATTGCCATAGGATTAAAAAAGCAATCAAAGCGCGAATATCATCTTCTGATCAAATATTATAATGATTGATATTTGTATCAGAAATTATATTAGGGAATATATGTAGCTATGTCCATGTGAAGAAAACATATTTTGTAGTCTACTTTAACATTGAATCCTCCAGCAAAATCAGGAGAACTGAACTGGGTGAATTCTGTCAATGTTACCTGAATTCAGAGTGTATTCGGGGGTGAATGGTGCACATTAGGTAGCTAAAAATCTCTGGTTCTCATGGGAAAATGTCCCTATCCAAATGTCTCTGATGCTTCGGTTTCTGATGGCCCAAAGAGTCAATTCGGACCCGAATTCAAAGATATACAGAATGCCCACATTTCGTAGATTTGTAAAATTTGACGAAAGTACCTGACATGACTCCATTTCGTGATTTATATTGGTCTATATTGGGTTGAACCTATAATGTACTAAAATACTTATTTAGCACTTTTATCAGTGAAAATAATGTAATTTTGTTGGATTTACCTAAAATGTATATGCTACAACAAAATGTAAATAAATATGAAATTAAGGTTTTTATTCAGCTTTATTCAGGATGTATGGCATTTGAAAGAAAATATCAAGAACAGGGATGGAATTAATCTGAGGATGGCCCTATTGTGATTGTAATTGTATGGGGTTTGCTAAAAAAAAAAAAAAACTGTGTGCAACAACCCTTTGGTGATCTAATTTGAGGGAACAGAAACCCTTCTTCCCCTACTTCTCAGTTGACCATGAAAAATCTCTCTGCTATCTTACATAAGAACATCAGTGATAAGGATAGCAATGATTTGCAAAATGGCTTGTGACTTGTTTGTGAAAAATTGCTCCTGTCACGATCACCAATACCAGAGAAGCAAATGGCACCAAGGCCAACTTAAGTTCAACTTAATAAACTGTGGCCCAAGGTAAGTATAACCAAGGACTTAGAAATCCCCCAGGCACCATGAGTTTTAGGTAAGGCACAATAAAAATTTGTTACTAGGAGAAGTTGTACACAAGACTAGGACAAAAAATAGACACGATAGCTGTGTCAAAAACAAGAGCAGGTAAGTCACCCAAGCTGGGTTAGAATGTAGAACAGGGTAGTCCGCCAAGCCGGGGTCACAACAGGAACAGGATATTCAGCCAGACCAAGTCAATTACCAAATAGCAGAGTCAAATCAACAGAATTACAGTAAGGGCCACACTAGATTGAAGGCTAGGAAGATGGAGCTTTCTAAATTAGGTGCCAGAACAATTTGTAAGGAGGTGCGACAAACACAGATGCAAAGCAGATTGCTGGAATGAAAGAGGGCAAGGTTCACATGCAAATGAGCAGCAAGAATCACTAGGGATCCAATGCAAATACAAGGTTCTCATCGGAAAGTGGCATATGAAATGGAGGAAATGTAATCCTGTATGTGAACCGAGATACAAGACTGATTCGAGTCTAAAATATGCTCCAGTCTAAAATATGTGATCATCCTGTGTTTAACATGTAAACCAGTTTCTTCTATTTGCAAGTTTCTATTTAATCTTTAAGAAGTTGATTTTTTTTATACTTTCATGAACACATTGCAGTGACTAGATTAAGTTTCCAGGCAGTCAACAGCTGAGACTTGTGTAAAGATCAGTGATATGAAACTGAGAAACTGCACAATGCTATAAGGAGAAATACAGCTTAAAGTAAACTGGAAATTGTAAAAAACAAAAATAAAATAAATGATTACTTTATCACAATCTTTACTTACCTCCATTTCTCTCCAAGTCCCATTTAATTTTTAAACATTGTACATTAACTCAGTGCTGTATTTACCGCGAGGCATCCTAGGCGGATGCCTATGGCGGCAAATTTTGGGGGGCGGCAGCGCCCCCCAGCACTGGAAAAAAAAAAATCCGGTCCTTTGAAAAAAAAAAAAAAAAATAGACCGCGCTTGCAGGCAGAGACGGAGGTGAGAGGGGATCGGAAGATCCCCCCTCACCAACGCTCTGCCTGCCAGGCTGCACTGGGAGCCGAACAGGCAGCACAGAGAAACCTCCGTGCTGCCTGTTCGGCTCCCTGTGCAGTGTGACACGGAAATGCCGACAGTCACGTGACGGGCGCGCTGACGTCATACGCGCGCCCGGTCACGTGACCAGTCGGCACAATCGCCGGGAAGCCGAACAGGCAGCATGGAGGGACCATGCTGCCTGCCACTAGCCACCAATGAAAGGTAAGTGCTGATGGGAGACTGTGTGTGTGTGTGTGTGTGTGTGTGTGTGTGTGTGTGTGTGTGTGTGTGTGTGTGACTGAGTGTGATGGGAGTCAGAGTGTGTGTGATGGGAGACAGTGTGTGTGACTGAGTGTGATGGGAGTCAGAGTGTGTGTGATGGGAGACAGTGTGTATGACTGAGTGTGATGGGAGTCAGAGTGTGTGTGATGGGAGACAGTGTGTGTGACTGAGTGTGATGGGAGTCAGAGTGTGTGTGATGGGAGACAGTGTGTGTGACTGAGTGTGATGGGAGTCAGAGTGTGTGTGATGGGAGACAGTGTGTGTGACTGAGTGTGATGGGAGTCAGAGTGTGTGTGATGGGAGACAGTGTGTGTGACTGAGTGTGATGAGAGTCAGAGTGTGTGTGATGGGAGTCAGAGTGTGTGTGATGGGAGACAGTGTGTGTGACTGAGTGTGATGGGAGTCAGAGTGTGTGTGATGGGAGACAGTGTGTGTGACTGAGTGTGATGGGAGTCAGAGTGTGTGTGATGGGAGTCAGAGTGTGTGTGATGGGAGTAGGAGTGTGTGACTGAGTGTGATGGGAGTGTGGGCTTGATGTGAGTCTGAATGATGGGGCATGTCTTAGGTGTGTAACGTGGGTGTGGAGCTTGGGTAGGGGGTGCCCGGATTTTGTCTGCCTAGGACAGCACAAAATCAAGATACACCACTGCATTAACTAAGTGGCAATCTGAAACCTGTGAAGAATTGACATGTGCTTCTTAACTCTGCCACAAAGTTCGTAATCAAATCATGTATACTTGCTGAGAGTAGTTTCAGAGATGTTTCATCTTGGCATCATAGTTGGCCTCTGTGATTGTGCTTTTGGTGGAGAGGAGCAATACTGACCAATGAATGTATACTGTCCAGAATTATACCAGTGCAGGGAAACATCCATCAGAAATCTAGTCTGGGACCACATATGGTACCATTGGAGACATAGACCTTCCTAGTATTTTGCCACTTCACTGCCAACAATATACATGAGTCTTCTCACTGATAATTATTCAAGAACTGTTTGGAATTCACCTTCTACCAATAGTAAATTCTGTAAGAGTTCCAGACTGACTTAATTAGTAGCAATATTAATGGAACAAGAAGTCTCACATATATTACGAGAGACAGGGTAAGCCAGGAGCAGTATTATTACTCTATAGGAATGTGCCTTTTTTAAGTGTTTGTTATGGTAATGCAGTGGTATATATATATATATATATATATATATACTACTGACGCTTTAAGAAAAACTGATGCTAATATATATATCAAATTTACAGTGTATAAAGGCACAATAGTCTCTAACATCAATGGTTTGTATTAGTATATGCAGTCCTCTTGCTCTAATGTGCACTACAATGTATCACAAAAATATGTACTGTTGAGTGGCAAGTAACAAGAGGTATTGTGAGAACAATATAATAAAAAACCTTCTATTGACAGTTCTCAAGAGCAGCAGTCAGGACCGGACTGGCCCACCGGGATACCGGGAAATATCCCGGTGGGCCGCCTGCCCCGGGGCCACCTTGGCCACTTAAAGTGAATCGGCGGCGGCCGCCACTTTAAGAGTTCGGCTGCTGCAACAACCGGCGGCAGCAGGCGAATTTCTTAAAGCGGCGACGGCCGCCGAATTGCTTAAAGTGGCACCGCCACTACAGGGGGAGGGGTGAAAGACACTACAGGGAGAAGGGGGGGGGTGAAAGACTCTACAGGGAGAGAGGAGGGTGTGAAAGACTACAGGGAGAAGGGGTGAAAGACTACAGGGGGAAAGGGGTGAAAGACACTACAGGGGGAGGGGAGGGGGTGAAAGACTCTACAGGGGGAGAGGAGGGTGTGAAAGACTACAGGGAGAAGGGGTGAAAGACTACAGGGGGAAAGGGGTGAAAGACACTACAGGGGGAGGGGAGGGGGTGAAAGACTCTACAGGGGGAAGGGGGGAAGAGAGATGCCACAGAAAGGACACACAGAGAGAGAGAGAGACACGCCACAGAGAGAGAGAGAGAGAGAGAGAGACGCCACAGAGAGAGAGAGACGCCACAGAGAGAGAGAGACGCCACAGAGAGAGAGAGAGAGAGACGCCACAGAGAGAGAGAGAGACGCCACAGAAAGGACAGAGAGAGAGAGACGCCATAGAAAGGACAGAGAGAGAGAGAGACGCCACAGAAAGGACAGAGAGAGACGCCACAGAAAGGACAGAGAGAGAGACGCCACAGAAAGGACAGAGAGAGACGCCACAGAAAGGACAGAGAGAGAGACGCCACAGAAAGGACAGAGAGAGAGAGACGCCACAGAAAGGACAGAGAGAGAGAGAGACGCCACAGAAAGGACAGAGAGAGACGCCACAGAAAGGACAGAGAGAGACGCCACAGAAAAGACAGAGAGAGACGCCACAGAAAAGACAGAGAGAGAGACGCCACAGAAAAGACAGAGAGAGAGACGCCACAGAAAGGACAGAGAGAGAGACGCCACAGAAAGGACAGAGAGAGAGACGCCACAGAAAGGACAGAGAGAGAGAGAGACGCCACAGAAAGGACAGAGAGAGAGACGCCACAGAAAGGACAGAGAGAGAGAAGCCACAGAAAGGACAGAGAGAGAGACGCCACAGAAAGGACAGAGAGAGAGACGCCACAGAAAGGACAGAGAGAGAGACGCCACAGAAAGGACAGAGAGAGACAGGCTACAGATATGCGAGAGACAGGATATGTCTCACACACTGCCCTGATATATACCTCTGCACAGGACAATTCATATAACTCTGTGTACATACTGGAGGTATATATATTGCCCTAGACAGGCTTATATATCAGTCTTATCTATAAATAATACACTGTTCAGATGTGCTTTTTAAAATGCATGATTTTCCCTTCTATGAACAAAAAAATGATATTATGCTATGGGCTGGTTTAAAAATCTTATGCGATGGGGCTGGTATATAAATTTTTTACAAGGCTGGTTTTTGTTCCCAGTCCGGCCCTGGCAGCAGTATACAAAGAATCAACAGCAGCAGCATATCAAATCACTGAAAAGGAGGTGCTTAACTGCCACAGGTTAAGGCTTTGTGACTTGTAAACATCTATTTTTCTGATGGATTATCAATAAAGTTTATATTTTTTTGAAGACTACAGACATCATCTCTTGCCTGCTTTATCTGACCAGCATGTGATATCAAGGAATATAACTTGAGTTAGTTTAACAGAAGTTTTACAACGCGATGTAGAGGTTGAGTGAGGAACCGGAGTTGAAACGTTGCCTTCGCTGTCTGAATAAACACTCCTTTACAGTGTGCTGGATTCCCTGGGATTATTTCTATCAAATTAAAATTCAACCTCCCTGAGCTATTCTCAAATTTTAGTGAATAGACCCATAAGAGATTATTGCGCATAACAGCACGAGGGGACTGATTAAATATGACAAACTGCCTATATATAACAGAATAAACTGTCTGTCTGCCTTTATACACTGCAAATTCAATATAAATTGCAGTTCAATTAGCTTGAGTTTCTCTTAAATTGCCACTAGAATATAGCAGGTATTACAACAAGAAGCATTTGTTGATAAAAGCATATACCTATGGGATAATAATACAGCTCCTGGCTTTCTTGGTCTCTCATAATATATGTGAGTCTTCTTTTTCTTATAATTATTCAAGGTCAATTGTTTTGGCCATGCAATCATATACCCTATGCCCAATTAGCATAACATTTAAAGGGGCAGTCCCATCTACCTTACTGTATATTTTCTTTATGTTGCAGATGTGTTTAATATATGTAAAATTACTTATTTTTATTTTAAAACAAATCTCCTGTAGTTTTACACTGAAAATTTCTCAGACAGCTCTAAATTAGGTGACATCCAATATACGGTAAATTATTGGAAAATTAGGATTTTTAAATGCTTAATATCTAAGTTACTCAATCAAATCATTTTATTAAAGAGTTATATTTATAAACCACAGAATACCCACACACTTGAATAGGTTAAAGCTTAACAAGTAGAAAAAGCAAATGGACAAATACGAAGAATATAAACAATGTTACCCTTAACACTCTCCATAGGGTTCCTCAAACCCTATATTGAAAATGAGAGAAGTGATCATCGGAACACTCATATATATGAATACACTGGAACTGTGCTCAGCAATATTTCTCCATAGGATACTGGAATGGTGAGTCTCATGCAAAATAAACAGGACCAAGTAGAGAGGGAAAGGAGTAATGTAGAAATATACACATAAATGTATTGTATGAATAGCACTCATAGAATGTGTGTCGGCAGATAAGAACCATTCGGTCCATCTAGTCTGCCCAATTTTTTTTGAGTACTTTTATTAGTCCCCCGTTCCTCACAAGTAAAATGTGCAAAACAAGACCAGCTCAATTTTGTAAAATACACTTAAAAACAGGGGTGAGTTACCCAACACGGGATCCAACTGAGCCCAGTCAAAATGACCATACAGACGATACAACGGTGTTTTGACATTTTTACACTCTGTATAAAATGTTATACAGTACACAAAGAGTTACGTCTAAAAAAAAAAAGATCTCAAAAGAAAGCCCTATCTGTCCTTAAAAAAACAATATATAATATGTGGGGATTCATTTAAGAAGCAAGCGTGAGCTTTTATCTAAAGTTGTAAAATAGCTATTGTCCAGAACGGACATCAAAATAAAGAAAACTATTGTGCTGAAGGGGTTAAAGGGACCCAATCATGATGATTAGGGATTAGTTTTGTATTTATGTCACACTCCTATTTTATGTTATAACTTATCATGTGACCTGTGTTTGCCGACTACGTGTTACACAAGTTTTTCTACAGATATAAAGTGAATTTGACTCAGGAATGACAGTGGCTTAAGTAAAAGAGCAAAAAGAAAAGGTTAATATTTTATCTAACAACATTTTATGAAACTTGGCATCTTTGTTTATCTAAAAGTAATTTCACTGCCAAATATTTTTTATGGTAGTTTCCCTTTAATAGGTAAATACACACATCCCACCTATGCAGTGAAAATTACCTTAATAAATACCTATATTGATCTGAAGTGTTTAAAGTTAATGGAGCAGCTATGTTTGAGATGTTTGAGAGTTAAACACTTCTTTTTTGCTCTCAGGCAGTGCAGTATTTACCGCGGCGGATGCCTAGGGCGGCAAATTTTGGGGGGCGGCAGCGCCCCCCAGCACTGAAAAAAAAAACAATTAAAAAAAACAAAAAACGCGGCCCTTTAAAAAAAAAACACCGCGCTTGCAGGCAGAGAGGGAGGTGAGAGGGGATCGGAAGATCCCCCCTCACCAACGCTCTGCCTGCCAGGCTGCACGGGGAGCCGAACAGGCAGCACAGAGAAACCTCCGTGCTGCCTGTTCAGCTCCCCGTGCAGTGTGCCGACACGGAAGTGCCGACAGTCACGTGACGGGCGCGCTGACGTCATACGCGCGCCGGGTCACGTGACCTGTCGGCACAATCGCCGGGAAGCCGAACAGGCAGCATGGAGGGACCATGCTGCCTGCCACTAGCCACCAAGGAAAGGTAAGTGCTGATGGGAGACTGTGTGTGTGTGTGTGTGTGTGTGTGTGTGACTGAGTGTGATGGGAGTCAGAGTGTGTGTGATGGGAGACAGTGTGTGTGACTGAGTGTGATGGGAGTCAGAGTGTGTGTGATGGGAGTAGGAGTGTGTGACTGAGTGTGATGGGAGTGTGAGCTTGATGTGAGTCTGAATGATGGGGCATGTCTTAGGTGTGTAACGTGGGTGTGCAGCTTGGGTAGGGGGGTGCCCGGATTTTGTCTGCCTAGGGCAGCACAAAATCAAGATACACCACTGCTCTCAGGACATGTCAGAACCTATAAATTTCTGTAAATAAAACAGTCACATAGTACAGCTTGCGGTCTAAACTACCAAATAAAAATTTTTATGGAGACTAGAAAAGCAAAAAGGAACAAATAAAGCTTAGTAATCCGTTTTACCCTCACCTAAATACAACAATCTGAGCTGTAAATAAGTACCGTATTTATCGGCGTATAACACGCACTTTTTCTCCCTGAAAATAGGGGGGAAATGGTGTGTGCGTGTTATATGCCGAAAAAAAAAAAATCTAAAACTTACCTCGTTCCTGCTCTGTCCCCCGGTGCTCTGAAGGTGCGTGGCTGTGAGGGAAGCGTTGTGAGCTTCCCTCCAGCCGCGCGGTCAATAAAGTGTGTTTTTTTTTAAACAAACTTTATTGTTCAGAGCACCGGGGGACAGAGCAGGAACGAGGTAAGTGCTGGGGTCTGGGGAACTAAGGGGCATACTAAGGGGCAATATCCTGGCATATTGGGGGCAATATCATGGCATATTGGGGGCAATATCCTGGCATATTAAATGGCATATTGGGGGCAATATCCTGCATATTAAATGTCATATTGGGGGCAATATCCTGGGATATTAAAATGGCATATTGGGGGCAATATCCTGCATATTAAATGGAATATTGGGGGCAATATCCTGCACATTAAATGGAATATTGTGGGTAATATCCTGCATATTAAATGGCATATTGGGGGCAATATCCTGGCATATTAAATGGCATATTGGGGGCAATATCCTGCATATTAAAATGGCATATTGGGCAATATCCTGGCATATTAAAATGGCATATTGGGGGCAATATCTGGCATATTAAAATGGCATATTGGGGGCAATATCCTGCATATTAAATGGAATATTGGGGGCAATATTCTGCACATTAAATGGAATATTGTGGGTAATATCCTGCATATTAAATGGCATATTGGGGGCAATATCCTGGCATATTAAATGGCATATTGGGGGCAATATCCTGGCATATTAAAATGGCATATTGGGGGCAATATCCTGCATATTAAAATGGCATATTGGGGGCAATATCCTGCATATTAAAATGGCATATTGGGGGCAATATCCTGCATATTAAAATGGCATATTGGGGGCAATATCCTGGTATATTAAAATGGCATATTGGGGGCAATATCCTGGTATATTAAAATGGCATATTGGGGGCAATATCTGGCATATTAAAATGGCATATTGGGGGCAATATCCTGCATATTAAATGGCATATTGGGGGCAATATCCTGCATATTAAATGGCATATTGGGGGCAATATCCTGGCATATTAAAATGGCATATTGGGCTTCAAAGTTCTTTATTTGAAATTAAAGTTTTTTTTCCTGAAATTTCCTTCTTAAAATGAGGTGTGTGTTATACGCCGGCGCGTGTTATACGCCGATAAATACGGTATCATAAAGACTAGAATACACAAAATATAGTGCAAAGATGCAACATAAACTACGCCAAATAGTGTCAGTTACTTATATTTCTATCATTTAATTATAGCTTGCAATTAAAATCCAATTTCAATGCTGATATTACATCAGCAAGGAGTTAAAAATTGCCTAAATGAACACAATCATAGAATAATATAAAACCCAGCATACCTGTGTAAATCATAGTAATAATGGAAATAATATGTTACACAAACACAGTTTCCAAATTTTTTTAGTTTGTCGCCCACCAACACATTGGTTTTCTTTGTGGAATAATAATAATCCTGTGGATCTATTTTCTAAGGCAGTATCACATCATGAATGTTTACTAAAACTGTATTGCAGACTTAATGTACATCTTTCTGAACCAGTCCCCCTATCTAATGGAACAAGGTAGGCGTGGCCACTGTCTCCCTTGTTGTTTGTCCTGAGCCTTTTATGAACAATAATTGGAAATCAGAAGTTCTCAACATAGCAGGAAGGCATCCTGTTAAATTTAGCACATGTTTTCAGGGTTTACTGGAGTTACCTTGCTTACGAGATGTTTTGCAAGAAGGTAAAATGTGACTGGAGTAATAGTTTTTTTATGCGCAATTGGTTCACTATTCAAACACAATTAAAAGGGGACATAAGGTTCCAGAAAATATGACATAGTTTGAAAATCTTTGTTGAGAAAAACGTAAAACACTGAAATTAATTTCAAATATAAATAGTATTTTATTAGGATTATAACATATACAAAAAACATATTAAGTAAGGTTGTGAGAAATAGGCACTTTAATTGATATCCCATATGATCGGTTAAAAATATTGAGATTGACACACGTGTAGCTACAAGAATACATTTAAGATATTCACGCATTGGTACAGAGACCCAGTATCGCCACACAGGATTTCTAAAAATATTTCTAGTCGGGGTAATAGAAATAATCCAATTGATAGTATATGTAGATTTTCCTGGGGATGCTTTATCGTATTATTGCATGTTTGTGGAAAAAGTATATAAAAATGATTTGAAAATTAATTTGTTGAATTTGGCTAAGGAACTTGTACCAAGGCATTTGATATCACTAGTAGCTCCATATTACAAAAAATGAGTGGTATCTGTTTAAAAACGGATAATATGTAAGATCTAATATTATTTTCACAAGGCAGAGGACAACCAAACAATAGGAAATGGTTGCCTTAGAAAATATTTATAGAGACAGGTAAATATGAAGAAATGATAAATAATATGGAGACCTGAGAGTTAATATTGAGTACTAGGTAGGTGACAGGTGTGAGGATGGAAATTAAAAACCTTCTGTCTGGGGACTTTCGGAGGCAGAGCCTACCACGATGGCTGCGTTTTAATGGAGCTCCTCT
Organism: Pelodytes ibericus; assembly: GCA_036172795.1. Classification (NCBI taxonomy): domain Eukaryota; kingdom Metazoa; phylum Chordata; class Amphibia; order Anura; family Pelodytidae; genus Pelodytes; species Pelodytes ibericus. The sequence goes on from CM069862.1 coordinate 55,723,974, forward strand.
TCATCTGGCATCCAACGATCGTATCATTGCCATTTATACCTCATTTGCAGCGCTATTTATACCACCTTGGTACAGTGGATAAGTACCTGGACAAAGACAAAGCAACATCTACTTTGTCTGCTCTCTAGTAACCTCTCCCCGGAGTCCGGCTTAAGCAAGCCACTTTCTGCCTGCAAGCGTCTGCCCGCCTCTCTTCGCACCGACACCCACAACGGGACCAAACATCTTTACACAGGAGTTGAATTATTAACGTTGTTGCCCCCTAGTTTTCAGCAACTGTTGATTGTGATTAGGCCGTCTGGTTGGAGTCCCCATTTCGGATTGGGGATGACATTGGGCGAAAGACTTGCACTATTGGCTTGAGCAGTCCCCCCTCAAAGAGACCAAAACCACCAATCTACAAATTCCGCCCTGCATAACAACATTTTTGTTTTTGTCTGTTCTATACCTTCAGCAGCTCTACCCTGTGACTAAAATATCTGCTTCCATCAGGCAGCCTTGGAAGGGAGAAATCCGGAGTTGGGGTCAGTATCCTTTTTAAACTGGTGCCTCGGGGAAAATTGCCACATTGGTTTAAACAACCTGGGCACGGTTGCCTAGTGGATGTCTTTGCTTTCCATCAACCTACAAACTCCTGGAGTGTGAATACTATCGTGGGTGAGCTGCCCGTCTGGACAGACTTCCTTACCGAAGGACAGTAAGGTTAGGTGACCCTCTCTCTCCTCCAGCGTTCCCTGACAACAAGATTCATATAGGACTGAAATATCTGACTGCATTGCAATATTTGCCTTGTGAACAGCTTCAAGTCAGTCTTTTCTTTATTACCTTTGCCTGCATCCACATCTCCTGATTGCTGATCTACTAATATCTGTCACAGCGTTTGTTTTACTGTGTATGTATAACAACCTTACTTTACAAGATTACTGATATTTTATAGCTTCCCTAGGCCTGACAAAAAAAAAATATCTTGCCTACGCCAACCCTCTGACACATATTCTATCACTTGATCCATTGTTGACCCTGCTTGTGTCCTTTTGTACTATGTGTGGGAGTGTCTCAGGTTGTTTGTATTGTGTCTCGCATGACCTCCATATCACCAGAGTTTGAGTCTGTCCTACAATTCTGCACCATGGATAGATTCACTGATAAGACACCTAAAGACAAAGATAAAAAGAAGATATTCCCTACTTCGGACACAAAGCTTGGAAAATGTAATAAACACAACCAGCTGATGCCGTCTCCTTCACCAGTGAGCTCCCCAGAACTTTCGCTATCAATGCCATCACTGGAAGTCAGTCAACCGGACATTCCACAAACGGCACAGATATCTACTACCTCAGCACAGGAAGCATTCAAAGCACTGTGGCCACTGTTTGATGCCCGACTTGTAGAAATCAAAACCTCTCTTGACAAGACCTTAGCACACATCACAACCAGTTCCACGAAAATAAAAGAATTGGAAGACAGACAAGGCCAAACGGAAGACAATTTCCAGCAGTTGCAAGGGGATGTCAGCCAGCATTGCGACACGGTCCAAACTCTCCTTCGATAAGATAGAGGATCTTGAAAATAGGAGCCGTCGCAACAACCTAAAACTCCTAAACATGCCGGAACACGTCAAACCATACCAGCTACTCAAAACAGAACTCCATAGTTGGAAACCACTCACCTTCACTGGTAGAGCCGCACTTAGCAAGATTATTAGCTTCCCAACGTTGCTGTACCAATTGCAAACTCTCCCCATTAGCCTGACAGACGCAGACGGTGTGTGTCTTAACAAATGCTTCTCCAAATTTCTGTGGTTAGACAAAAAGGTGCGGATTAGTCCTCCAGACTTAATAAACCGGCATCTAAATTATACTAAACATTCCCATTCCACTGGATTGGAATCTAGCTGCCTTAATTTATTACGCAATTAACTGGATAAAACTTACCGAGACATATACAAACACACAATTGGACAATAGCCTTTGCCCGATTTACTCCCTACAATCACTGCTTCACACTCCCAGCAGTCTGTTGCCTGCTGAGGTTACATCAAATCAATGTATTGTAATATCTGATACCTGCTTGCAATTTTGCACTGTTGACAATAAAAACAATTAAAAAACAAAACTGTCCGTTTGGGGGGAGGTGTTAATTTCGATATGTAAATATGATTTATTTTGAAGACATTTGATACACAGGTAAAAGTGCTTTTCGGTGCCCCCCCCCCCCCCCCACGACTCTCCCCATATCTCTTATCTATCCTCCCTCTCCTCATATCTCTTTCCCTCCCCCCATCTCTGTTCTCCCCCCATCTGTTTTCTCCCCTCTTCTGTTCTCTCTGTCTCCCCCATCTCTGTTCTCTTCGCCTCCTACCCCCATCTCTGTTCTCTCCCCCTATCTCTGTTCTCTCCCACATCTCTGTTCTCTTCCCCTCCGACCCCCATCTCTGTTCTCTCCCCCTCTTCCTCCGTTCTCTCCCCATCTCTGTTCTCTTCCCCTCTTCCTCCGTTCTCTCCCCCATCTCTGTTCTCTTCTCCTCCTACGCCATCTCTGTTCTCTCCCCCTTTTCCTCTCCCCATTTCTATTTTCTCCCCCTCCTCTGTTCTCTCCTCTTCCACCCCTCCCCTGTTCTCTCTCTCCCCCCCCCCCCCTCCCCTGTTCTCTCTCTCCCACATCCACCACCACCGCCCCGCCAGACAGACCCTGGGAGGGGGCGGATCTCACTGGGTGCTCGCACTCCTTGTGTGGAGTGATAATGCATGGTATAGGAAATCCGATGACCTGCATTATCTCTAAAAAAAAAAAATCTTCCTCAGGGTTGGCGCCCTAAGGCGGCTGCCTGAGCAGCCTTACGGTGGCGCTGACCCTGGCCATGTCCATCAAAGTAATATGATCATGAGGTAGATTAGGAGCTATTGGGTGGTCATGTTGAATGTTGGGTGCACAGGCCCATCATGAGGATACCTTATAGGTATAACTAGATGGAGTTATGGGTATGTACCATGTATTTTTTTTTGTACAGTGCTTGTATGTAAGGAGAAGGATCCAACTGAGGTTGAACTTTGGAACCTTCACAGTGTTTTTTATATAGAAACCTTCTGGAAAATATAATAGTTATAAGTTATGAACTGTGCATATACCCTTTTAAATTAATAAGTTGATACAATAAAAGAGATATAAGAAAAAAGACTGCATTGCAGGTCTCTTAAACTAAAGATAATATGCATCTTTCTGAAGCATTCATTATTTTTAGGAATTTACTCAAGGACATGGATATGTTTGTAGGGTATCTCATGTGCAACCTATGTCCATTTATCACTGTATTTTTCATAAAGAACGTTTTGAATCACACCTCACCACTCTGTCAAGCAGGGAGGGAAATGGGGACTTTAGTAAATCCTTAATATATCCTTATAAAAAAGAAATCTGACATTGTGTTCCTGGCTAATGATCACTCTGTGAGGTAGGTATTTCTTTGAATATTGCAATACTCGCTTACTAAATGTAATACACATATCCATATTTTGAGGTAATATAAGTCAAATAGAGGTAAAATCTCTTAGGTAGAGTCTGTTTCCTCACAAGATGCTAAAAAGGAAAATTTATGGATGGCAAATAGTTTCTAAAACCACAGTACCACGTGGCTGGATAGAATGTTGCCTGATATAATTAAAACAGTCTGTTCTGAGAATGTCTGTCTACCATCTTTATACATTACCTTTGGGTGTCTAATTCAAAGCAGCATACGATAGCAATGATCTCAGTATGCTTTCGTTATGTGACTATTCCTATCTAAAAAGATGACAGAAGTTCAACTGCTCTATTGACCAGGAAGGAGACAGAAAACAGTAAAATATGTAATGTCTGTATTTGAATTCCGGCTTAGTTTCCTAAAGTCTGCATGATTTTTGAAGGGGGGGGGGTAACAAATAGCTCATTAAGTGCTAGGTTAGTTTTCTTGCAAAGGCTTTCATTTGCCTGTTGGTATCACATGATTTGATGACATCAGCACCTAGCCAAAAAAGAGCAGGATTTTCCTCACAATCGCCAGTTGCATTATATAATGTTGTTGTGTTTTCTCTTATATCCAAACATAGCACCTTAAGAGCTGCAATAGGGATAACAAGATAGATTGGGATAGAGAGTTTGGAAGATAGCTTCAGGGACGACAAAAAAGGAGCACCAAATGATGTAAAAATGTCAATAGTTCTTTTACAATATGATTACCCAATTAGATATTTTATTTCATTTTTTATTTTTTTGTTGGACTGTTAGAAAGTTACCTAGTTATTCTTACTAATAGGCTAGTTAAGTTAAGTTAATTACCTTTATTATACTTAATCCTAGGGATCCCATACCTGTTGTGCAGGACTTTTAAATCGATCTCTTCATCCTGGAATCCATTCCAGAATCCTGACCATTATTTCGATTACATTAACGAAATTAAGGTACTTCTGCAGTTAATCAAGGGAAACTGTGGTTAGAGCTTCTACTGGTTTGAATACAGATATCCATGTTAATGTTATGTCATTGTATCACTTCAAATGATTGGGACAATGAGATACTTTTTTAACCATTGTTCTGTATCAAGTAGGATCTGCAGTTCTTGTTCCCATGGAGTTTTTATAAGGTCTTGTGAGAGTGTCTGTGGGCGTTCCTAATTTAATTAGACGCCAGAAACATCACAATATTTCAGTCAATTTGGTGTTCGTATTACCAAATAAACTCACGAGAGGTCATTGTTGCCTTGATGTTACAGATTGGTGATATTAGGGCCTCCGTAATAAGGTAGCTGATTGTACGATTATTAGCATTATTCTAAGTGATTTCCTGTTCCACATACATTGTGTCCTGTCCTTTTACATCTCAGAAATGTGAGGGGTATCTCTAGGGGGAGTAGTCTAAACACAGGAATTTTGGAAGCACTTGCATTTTCAAAACTGATATTTTGCCTAGCCAGAGTATTTCATATTTCAACACAAAAAGAACTAGCATTGTGATTGATGTGGAGTGCTGTGAGACTGGGTTTTTGAAGCCGTTAGATGGTGTGTTTGAAATAGATTTGTCTTGTAATCTGTACATGGAGCTGTATTACTTGGCAAATGTGACTAATATTTCCCAGAATCTAATTTTAGTGCCTCTCTGGTTATAAACCACTGTTCTTATATGAATATTTAAGAGATTTATTCACGAAATGAGGAATTTCAAACTCAAGGCCAAAGTAGCAGAGCTGGACAAATTATCCAATTTAGCCTTAAGTTAGACATTCTCTTGTCAATTCTCTTTCATGAATGAAGGCCTTTAGTTTTTCGGCAAAGCATGAATCTACTTTATTGTGATAAACTACCATTTCTATTTCAGTATAATGCACACCATAGCTTTAACTGAATAGGGTGTAGGTTGTTACTTTGTCATATACATAATAGCCCTTGACTTGGTTTGGCCAATCTATGTCTTAATCTTCTGACCTTTTTTGTGTTCTGACCACAGATGTTACTTGCATTAGTCATTTCCCCATACCTACATCTGTGTGTGGGGATCAGATGTGAGCAAATGGATAAATTGATCAATTATAACTGTATATAAATATTTTTGTGTTTTTTAAAATGTTTACTTTAATTCTTCAACACTTCTCTGTGCCATTCCCCAGCTCAAATCAGGAGTATTGAAATGGCCAAATTCTGTCTGTTACCTGAATTCACAGTGTGTTTGGTTTTAATGGTAAAAATGTCCCAATCTGAATGCCTCTGATGCTTTAGTTTTCAAACTGCCGATTCAGACCCAAATTCAGGAATATTGAGTGTTGATTTCTAAAATTCGGCTGAAGTGCCTGACCAGAAACCAAGATTTCTAGCCAGATAACTTGTCCTGCTTAATGGAGTTCCATGCAGGTTGGCTAATAGTATGATAGATTAGACCTGTCATAGGGACCTCACACCTCCAAACATTTCTTTTAGTTAGGAAATCACACTTCATTGACATTTTCCATGAGTATGTGCTATATTTATTTATTTTTACCCGGTGCATGGGCTTTTCTGTCTCTGGTAGTGGCAAACCTTGTCTACTTGCACTATATTTTTTGTCAGCCTCTAATGATGTTTTCCAGGTACACCCTTCTGCCACTACAGATGCATGGTACATACTTCAATAGTCACTCTCCTTACATGTCACATTGAGAAACCACATGATTTATTCAGGTACTCTGCACATCTCTCTCTCTATAATATGTACATTACATAAATCCAACTTACCTCTGAACCAGGAAAAGGGTGCTGTTAATCAATGAACTGTACTATAACAGAAACAAACGAAAAGTACAGTGGGCCTAGTACCCTATTTTATACTAAGAGCGGCAGCCTCTATAACTCACCATTTAATACTTAAGGGAACTCTAATTAGAAGTCGCTGGCTGAAAGAATGCTGACACTTCGCGCCCCTTGGGTTATTCTAATTAATTGTTTGTCTGTCATAGTTAAAGAGCTTATCACCGTACCCAGACGTCATGAATGTGTGTGCTTCATTCAAAAATAAATAAAAATCTTTGTGTGCCGGTGCTCTGTGACCTTGACGAAAATGGCAGAAGTTCCCAGGAAGTGACATTGAATCAGCTGTTTCTTTACACTGGCATAAACTATTGAATTTATTATTATTTTTTATACAAATCAGCCGAATTGCCCTGACACTATACACTTTGATCTTTAAAATTTATATAATGTGTGTTTTTTTAAGTGGGGAGGAGAGTTGTTGCGGGGGGGTTTGTGCACCATTTTTTTTTTAACACAAAGTATAATATAATGGTGAGGGAGGGGGGCTGCCCATTGTCACCCCTGTCCTCGCTTTGCTCCCCATTGTCACGCCTGTCTTTATCTCTGGTTTGGGAAGATAGCTTTGTATTGAATGTAACTCTTGAATTTTGCCTTTTATCTCAGAAAGAGAGCTGTTCATCAGAAGAAGAGTTATTACATCAGAGGAAGAAGGATCTTTTGAGAATTCCATTAATCACCACTTGGAGGTCATTCAAAGACCACTAAAACAACCTCCTTGAGATTCTTCCGGCATAGAACGAGAATTGATATTTAGATTTGGGTATGCACTAATTTATTTCTGTATTTTGCAATATTTATGAAAGCTGTACACAGGTTAACTGATTTCCTATATAACCAGTAATGTGTGAAATGCCAGAAGGCTGGAAAGTCTTACAGTATATTAAGGTAAATTAAACTTGGGCATTAGTTTTCGGACGAATGCCAATCCCAACAACAATCTGTATTTTCATTCCTTTGGTCATTTGTCCAAAAACAAATGCAGAACTCACCGACTACAAGAAGAAACCAGACCAGTAATAAGCTGAAGTCTATGGGGAGGACTTTGGCTTATTTCAGCAAAGCCTGCTGTCTGGGTGAAAATCCGCCTTGTGGGCCGAAATTAACCAAAGTCCTCACCATAGCAGTCTGTGGGGACAACCGCAGCTTATTTCAGGGCCATTTCAGAAGGAATTCGGCTTTTGTGAAAAATGGTGAAGTTCTCCCGAAATGAAATAAAGTAAAAAATTGCATAAAAAAATAAAATATGTTAAAATATAATTAAATGAAAATAAGGAAGTATAAAAACACACTAAAATAAATACAATTTATAAACAGTCTAGTAATATGTATTAAAAAATATATATGTTTTTGTATGGAGGCTATGTTGTTTTCTTTTAAGGTCAAAGGTCCATTACTACAAAGATGCTTATAGCTAGAGATTGGAGGAAGGAGATGTCTTTCATGGAATATCAACTAAGAAATCAGAACCTATCAGTTAAAGATGGAGAGGGGTTTAAGATGAAATCAGTAATTCCACTAAGACTGACAGATAGTTAACTCGTAAAGTTTCAATCATACTTTTTTTGTTTTACTATATTTTTTTTTTCAGCTTTCAACTGTATCATTCTACTGGAGAAGAGTTATGCTACGTTACTCGAGGGAAAACATCAATAGGGATGAGAAAGGAAAAACGATCGAAAACATTGCCAAGTCGCAGGAATAGTAGATTTATGTGGAGAAGCAGAAGAATGTAATGTAAAGTGTTGAGGTCCTGCTTTACAACATGAGGAAGCATGGTAGAAAGGAGGAAGGCTGTAGCCTGACTTCTTTGGGTCTTACATCTTACATCATCAGTGTGTGGTACAGCGGCTGAATTGTCTAACTTTTCTTTATAATCTGAATTCATGTCAGTCACATCAAGCCATCCATAAGCAGTGAGGGAGATGCAGTCCCCAGGCAGGAAGCTGATGTCAAGTCACTGAAGTCGCCTAAGGAAATAAACGCCAGTGTACCACAGAGGACCTATGGTTCTGCTTTCCACAAGAAAAAAGGATAGCACTATTGAGGTAGAACAAACAACTTACTACCCGAATAGCTTACATACATTTGCACTGTGTGTAGTGTGCTTTGTTTTCTCAGCCCATTCTGTATGTAGTATATTCATTTTACAGTTATGATAAATGTAAAGGATTAACATTAATCTGGAATCTTTACGCCTTTGCATTTGTGTAGCCATGCATTGTATTACACCGACCAAAAAATGAAATGGTTTTATTTTATTTTATACTGTTGTCAAATATGCAGAAGTGTCCCTAGGGTTGGTGTCACCCGGTGCGGTAACTCATGGTGTCACCGCCCTGGATTTCCTTCAGTACCATGCCAAACAGATTCCTTAGTAATGCCAGTCAGATGGTCCATTAAATATGCTATACAGGAGCCCCATATATTATGCCACATACAGGAGCCCCACAGAATATGCCACACACAGGAGCCCACTAACTATGCCACGCACAGGAGCCCCATTAATAATGCCACACACAGGAGTTCCATAACTATGACACACACAGGAGCCCCATAACTATGCCACACAAGAGCCCCATAAATGATGCCACATACAGGAGCACTACAAATGATGCCACATACAGGAGCCTATTAATTATGCCACACACAGGAGCCCCACAAATATGTCACACACAGGAGCCCCATAACTTTGCCACACACAGGAGCCCCATAACTATGCCACACACAGGAGCCCCATTAAGTGGGAGGAACCTAGTGCAGGAGATGGTGAATACGGGTGTGCTGGAGATGAAGAAGCATGCACTGTTAATATTGAGTGCATACAGATTGGGGCAGAACATCTCACATCAACATTTTCATTAGGCTTCATTCATGCGAGTGGGAATTGTGAATGTAATTCCCAAGTACAGGCCATAGTAGCTAAGTTGTGATCATTGTGATGAAAAGGCACTCCGCACACAGCTCCCTGTGTTTCCAATGAAAAAAGTGCAGCGCTAAATATAAGTGATCAGTATTTGAAATAATAATAAATGATACTTATAAAAAAGTTGACAGATATATTCTGTCTGATGTCTCAGTTGATGTGCACATGTAAAACAAAAATATACAAAAATAGTGCAACTCCGTGATAAATAATGAGGTACATGTATTTATGTCCAGCAGTAGGAATCCAACTCACAGTATCCTGAGGAAGTAAGTTTGCTCAGATTGAAAAGGCAGATCCTCGTTTGGTCAGGTAGGGATGCTTCCATATGCCCGATAATTGTATGTTAAAGGAGTCCCCTCCAGCTGAAATGGCCGAAATGAACCTCCAATCAAACTCTCCATGTCTTGAAACAAATAGACAAGTGGAGAGGAGGATGTTAGAAAAGCTGACAATTGTAATATTAAATAAAAACATAAAGTGCTCACACATAAAACAGCTGCTTCGTGCTCTGTATATCTTGCTCTGTGAGATTATTTCCGGGTGGGCGTGGTTTAGATCAGCATGACGCGTTTCACTTAGTGCGGCTTCCTCAGATGCATAGAACTCCTCCTCTCCATCTTGCCTTTATGCTTTCAATGTCCGTGTAAAAAGAGGGTGTTTTGTTCCATACAGTTCATAACGAGCATCAAGCATAATACTTGGCAAAAAAACATTTTTTAGCAAGAAAATTTATTTCAGTAAAACAAACGTATCATAAAGGGGAGAAAAAGCCACATTTCATATATGAATGATTCTTACATATATAAAATTTTGGCAAAAAAATATAAATCCCTATTGCACAAATCAAAAAGCACACCTTCCATACCGACAGTTCCCTTCAATGTCTGTATAGAATAAAGGCATCTTGTTCCACACAGTTCATAACAAACATCAAACATAATACTTAGCAACAAAATTTCTTTCAGTAAAAAATATCAAAAAGGGAGAAAAAGTCACATTTCATAAATGAGTGGTTCTTACATACAAAAAATTTATATAAAATCTTAGCAAATTTAAAATAATAATAATTACACTTATAGAAAAAATTGCACTTATCGAAGAAAAAAAAAGTAGAATAAAAATAAAAATAAAAGGTTAGTAATATAAAATGAAAACAGTTAAAACAATGACACATATATAGTACATATGGTATTGTTTAAAATGTAAAGGGACGTTATGAGTGGTTTGGCCTTCCCTAATTGCTCTAAAGTGTTCATCTAACCTCTTGTGAGGTGGTCCTATAGTTCTGCCAATGTATTGAAGGCCATTTGGGCATTGCAATAAATATATAACTTGTTTTGTGTGACATGTGATTAAAGTTCTGATGTCATACTGACAGTTCTACCAGTTCTAGTGGACTCAAATAAGTGATAGCTCTTCCACCTGTGCACCCTGTTCAATGACACATGTACATTGTCCACATTTAAAGAAACCTTTACTACAATTCAAAAAACTGTTTTTATTTTTTGGTATGTTGTGGGTAAAACTGGATGTTAAATTTTGACCCAAATTGGGGCCCCCATAAAAGTAACCGCAGGAATTATTGGCAAAAATCTGCTTTAACTTATCATCTTTCATAAGGAGTGGTCAATGGCGTTTAATTTTTTTTTTTTATTTCATCGTGACATTTGTCTTAATACACTCCAAGTGAAGTGAATCATTATCTATCAGAGCATTGAAAAAAAACCAGATGATAAGGGGGGGGGGGGGGGGGCTGGTAGTTTTAAATAAAGTTAAATATTTAGAAGAATGTCATAGACAACTTGATGATATATCTATGTACATAAAGTTAAAGTATAATCCACTTAGTGAGACGAAAAAGTAATTGGTGCAACTTTTAGATTAAGGCAAATTACAGGAGATACTAAATACTGAAGAATATACCGTATTTGCTCGAATATAAGACGACCCTGATTATAAGACGACCCCCCAAACTATGGATATTCCTTTAGAAAAAAAACTAAAAGCCTGAATATAAGACTACTCTATAGGAAAAAAGTTTAACTTGTATATATTCACATGTAAATTGCTTTTTCATATTTAATAAAAACTTATGATATTAAAAAAAATGCATTTCTTGTTTTTATTTACCTTTTATGTGTCAATGCTGCCCCTACCCCCCAGACTTACCCAATGCTCCCCCCCCCCCCTCCCCCCAACGGTGTCTGTCTCTCTCAGAGTTGCAGAGGTGAGAAAATAAATAAATATAGAAAGTATTCAAGAAATATTACATAACTAAATAGCAAACAGCATATTGAATAACTTGGTCATGTCAAAACAACAGTTATTACAAGATAATTCAGATTTACATATACATATTTTCAACATATGCAATAATTTGTTTGCTTCAAATTTATTCTACACTAAATAACCAAATGGTGCTCTTTGATGTTTACATGCATGTACAGCTTAGTAATGATAGATATAGCATGCCAAAGGTATTCCTTGAAAGTCAGAATATTGGTGAATTTTATGGATTGTTCATCTAATTGGACATGCCACTTTTTCATACCTCCTACTTTTGCTCCCAGTAATTCTGGTCACTGGTGGACAGAGCTTGGAATGACATGACTGAACCACCGCTGATGCACTGTAGAAATGTCACTGAAATTGGCAGCTCTACTAAGCATGTGCATAATGCTGCACATGTGCATATTCATTCTCCGGTGTACTAGACACCAGAGAATTCGATTGGGATTACAGGATTACAGTCCCGAATTCTGCTGTCCTGCCAAGCTCTACCTGTCTTGGAAAGCGGGACAGAGGTAGAGACGGTGGGACAGTGGCTCAAAATTGTGACTGTCCCGTTGCTAGGAAATGCTATTCTCACTTTAGTGTTCTCTGCAGGTGAGCTTAATTATGTTTTGACCATTTCATATAATCAGAACCTCTCCTTTATATACATTGGTTTATATCAGGGATGGCAAACCGATGGCAAGGGTGCCACTTCCGGCACGTGGGAGCTTCTGTGGCGGCACTTAGCATTTGAGTGCATTGTCACCATAAATCATATTTGGCATTATTTGGAGCATGTGGGGACACTTGGCATGGAATAACTAAAGCAAACGGAAACAAAATCAGGGAGAAGGGGAAACTAAAAGGAAGAGTCTGGAACATAAGAGACTGAGCATAATGTAGGGAGAAATGGCACTTTGAGATTGCTAATTCAGCTTATTGCATAAAAATGGGCACTTTGGTTCAATATCGATTGCCATCACTGGTTTATACAATGGTTGCCCACATTATTAGGGTGAGAAGCACATACAGTTTTTGTTTTGGATGCATTGAATAGACAATTGCAGTGTATTTGCAACATTTTCACATCTGTTTGGTATGCTTTATTTTACAAATGTATTTTATTTGAACATGTGACTAGCTTAGAGCACAGACATATTTGTTTTCATTGATTGTATGTGAATTTTTGTTTAGTGACCCCCAGAACAATTGCAGGCACTAAGTAACTTCATCATCTTGACTGTTAATCTAACAATGTGCTACCTAGCAAACATTAGGTAACATAAACTATTTATATTATGTAACACTAATGTCTTCCACCAGCAAAAATGGAAGTTCAGTTTCAGCCAGTCCGACTATAAATAAATGTTAATGTACGAGGAGCTATTTAATCAGCTGAATATAAAGAACACTCCTAACAGTATAATTAATGGTACACCTTCATGTACTTAGAATGTACTTACCAGTAAATTAAAGAACAAGGTTAAGGTTGTTTTGGAACAAGGAATGGGTTTAATTGAATATGTTATGTATAAACCATTATGTGACAAATACATTTTAACCATTCTTTTAAGGATAACTGCAGGCAAAAAATAAGTTTTGTTTAACTGAAAGATTGCATCAAATGTAGAAAGAATACAAATAAAGTAAGTTACTGAGTCCTTTGTGCCTATATAGCTCCATTAATGGGCTGACTTTTTGCTGGGTCAGTTGAAGGAATATCTGACCCATCTGACCCCCTGATATTCAAGCCAAGAGAGCCAAGTAAGATCCTTTACTTATATTCTTTGACTAAATAATTTCTCTTTAAAATGCCTACACTTGATGCAATCTTTCACTTAAACATAACATATTTGACTTGGTATCAGGGCAGATACCTGTTGCTAGTAAACAAAAGTGTATATATACATATTTCTATACATGCACACACATACATGCTCTACTAATTATAAAAGAAATGCCATTAGCAGACAGCTGCTGCTGTACATACAGTATACAGGCAAGAGCACCTACATCAGTAGAGGGTAACCCAGTTGCCAATAGCCAAGAGAGGCTAGCTTGCCATCAAGGTGTGGCTGCTGGTAGGCTGCCCTACTGTAAGAAAGTAAAAATCACAATATATTTTCCCTAACAGTTAATGGCTGTGCAGGTGAATAAGCACTAACAGCGTGCTGAATCTCTCACCGGGCACAGTGACATCAGTTTAAAGATCTGTGCAGCTTCACCTGTCACGTAACCTGGCAACCCAGTTTCCTTATTTTTGAATAGTATGGGAAATGTCACATTTGCCACTCTTGTGGCTACATTTAAAAACAGTTTGCCCCCCTAGAAGTGCGGCAGGCAATATTGGGAGAAACACTTTTTGTTTCTGCTCTAGATTTGCCTGGTATAATACATTGCGGCCTTCCGTTTTTATTTTCATGATGTAGAACAGTTCTGTTCTTTCTTTGGGAAACAGGATCATTACAGACTGTGATTGCAGGACTTGCCCAATCTGCCCATTTCCCACCGTATTGTAAAATCTCATTCCATACCACATCGCTGGCAATCTTTACATTAATGACCCCCTTTTGCTTATCCCAGGTGTTTCAAATTGCTATGTTCAGTTATCTTTACAAGAAGAGTATTCCTTCACAATACCATTCAACAAAATGTATTTCCTACCGCTGCCTAGCACCACATATAGGTTTTTTTTTGTACTTCTGTTGAAAATTGTCTTTTAAAATGTTCTAGTTATGTTTAAATTCAGTCATAGATTTAGCTTTTACGTGTCATTTTCTCTTCCATTTACCCTGCACAGTAGCCTACTGAGACATATTAGCAATACACAGGTTCAGCCCATACATAATGGTTCTCAAGTCAGATGAATCCAGTACCATTGTAATATCCTTGAAGTAAGCCACCATGAACATCTCTGGAGAATTCCACTGCTCTACAACAATATGAACTTGACAACTAGACTACAAGAAACTTATGAGAACCATTCTTCTAGGTCAGCCACAATTAGAACAAACCATACAATTCAACAATGAGATGTTACATGGATAGTTTTAGTGGTAAATAAATAGTAGGTTTACTTTGTTGTTGTTTCGTCGTGCAGGTTGCCATGGTTCCTGCCTCAACTTGCACAGGAGCAAAATGCTACAGATGAAAGATATGAACTGACAACTAATCACACTCTCTGGTTCCATATGGTTCAATCAACCATCAGTAATAAAATATGACAATTTAATAAAAGAAAGTCATCAAAGTGTCTTGTTGAATTAACAACTGTACCAACGTTATGTTGAAACATTAAATGAAAAGGGCATATTGCTACAACTTTTTTTGTTAACTGCTCTTTAATTGGGATATATTCAATTATACTATATGTGTGTTTAGTTATTTTACCAGTCATCTTCAAAATAAAAATATTTACTTGTCCAGTTACATAGGAAGATAGCAATGAAATATTAATGAAATTATGGTCATTTGGAACTAATAAAGTTTACAAAATTGTCTCCTTCATGAAGAGCCTGTAGTCATGTAATATTTATTTTATATTTAATTATATATCATTACTTTGAGTTTACATTGGTGATTTGGAGTTGAAATGTTTATATTATGTGTTTTTATGATCCAAATTAATTATTTTGTGTCTGTACATAAACTATTGTACAGTGCCAACTACAGTGGAATTTTTGATAAGATATACCCAGCTCCAAAATTTGTAAATTCTCACTCAACTACTACACCATAGTCAAGTGTGTATACCGCTTCTCCTCAGCCATCTTTAGTTCATGCTTACGTAGTTTGGTATTTTCTGTCCCATCCAAGATACATTCCCTGTCGGCCTTTACAAAACATGTTGGTGTATATACATTTACATATATATAGGGTTGTTCATTTTTTTTATTAGAAAATTTTTATTTCCAAATGTTAAGTGAAAATATCATAAAACATGAAGCTAGCATGCTGTTGTGCTGTAGAAAGCACGTCAGCATAGCAGTGTCTTGGCTTCTACCCATAAGGCTGAGTCATTATTTCTATAGGCCGCACACCCTGGATCATTGGCAGAAGGCCTTGTTTCCAGCACTGATTTCTCAGCATAGGCTAAAAAATGTTAAATAACTGGAAGTACAAGGAATAATTGCAAGTTGGCAGGCCTAGTAAGCTTAATTTAGACCAGGTATGCATTTGGCACAAGGGAAACATGAGCATGTGAGAGTGTTGGGAAAAGTAGGGTTACCTTAGGAATGTGACATGCATAGCAACAAAAGATTTTTCTAGCATGGCTCACATTTCGTATTGTTTCCTATTTTCTTTCAAAATTGCTTCAGAACTATGCTGGGTGGATTTTAAGCAAACACTGACATTTTCTTGTGGCGAGCATTGCTCCAGAGCTGGGTTTGCTCCCAAGTGGGAATTATTGAGGCCTATACCCAAGATAGTAAAACATTGGTGAACGGACAACTAAATAGCTCAAAAAAAAAGGAATCAATGGTCGACTTGGAAAGATAAGAAAGTTGCAGAATTTCTCATTTCAGCTATTAGTGTTCGCATGTTTGTTACTGGGTTTTTGGTTCACCACAGTTCACCATTTAGTGAAGAGACCCAGATATTTATAAACATTTTCTGAAAAGTGTCAAAATTCTCAAAAAGTATTTTATTGAAAATATAAAACCAACATAAAAATTACAGTGAATGTGCTGCAGCCTCACAGATTATGTTGGTATTTTATAAATAAAAACTAGTACCTAATTTTGGAATTTAATATTTTACTAGAGCTTTAGAGCAAAAAAACATGTGATCGCAAAGACCCAGCAAGAAACAGTGATGAAAGTACTTAGCCATTTGCGTAACTGCATGTCATTTCTGGGTAGTATGTATTTACTTAGATGGTGGTAATGGAAAGCTTAGTTACACACAAGGTTCGTAGCCACAGGAATTGGAATTTGAACTTAAATGAAAGTTCTAGATGTTTAATGTTTGTGGAAAAAAAAGATTTTTCATCTGTATATATGCCAGAAACAAACTATATTGGCGCACAACTAGGGTGGCTTTAAATGAAGGAATATTCTAAATATACCATTTCTCCTAGCAGAGACATGCTATGGTGGGTGCACAGCTTACCACAGATGCTAAAAAAAAAAAAAATGGTGGTAACAGTGTAATTTGAACATATTTTTGTATTTTTAAAAAGAGTAGCTTTCCAGCTAAATAATCTTAATGTAGTTTAGTAAAACAAAATGCTTGCTACAGAAACCAACGTACTCATAAAGGCCTACCGGAAACGTGCTATACAAACGGTATCATATTGAAATTAACACATTCCATCATAAAATAATGAATGCCTGGTCTGCACCTAAAATATATATAACAATAAGTAATGTATAAACTTCATTGAGGGATTTCTTCTTTAAATGGTTTCCTTTCCTTTGTTGTATATAAATGTCATACTGCACAGTGTAGCTCATGCACATATTATATATATAATGTGTGTGTATGAATATATTGTTTAGTATCACTATGTAGTTGGATATTGCAAAATAAATATAACACTATACACTAAAATAAGTTGGTTCACAAGCTCTTCCTGTTTGACATGTTTTTTATCAGACTGGCATTTCAGAGCCATGTGGGTTAATGTTCATTCACAGATGCCATTTTTAGTCCAGAGACATAATTTTCAAATTGACACTGCATTGTAAGAGGGACAAACTAATTAAATATCGTTCCCTGAGAGCCATGAAAAACTTGGATTTAAGATTAATTTTTGAGGTCATCTAGCTTGATTTTTGACCTCGAGTATGTTACTTGAATGTGTTGTCTAAAAACAATATGTTCTATTCTCTGGCTAAATGTACTTAAGGAGGTCATTCAAATGCATATCTGATTACATTTTAAAAGGGAAAAGAAAAATGTTGGTGTGCTAGTAACAGGCTCAAATAATATAAAATGTAATAAAAAGTAAGGTTTTGGTTATACAAATTGGCCAAAGCATAATTAAGCTCACCCGCTACGTCAAGACTCTCAATAGCTTGAGAACCTACTCTCACCTCCTATCTAGTGGGCACATAAAGCAGCTTATACTGCAATTTAAAGAAAAATGGTGGTGCGCTAAGCTAGTCACAGGCTCAAATAATATAAATGTATAAAAGGAAGCTTACCAAACAGGAGTGAGCATGCTGCAAATACAGTGTGATTGGCTGTACAATGTATACAAAAAAATTATCTGCACTTCTCACCCTAAAAAAAGGCAAGATAGTTGTAACGTTCTCGTTCAGGAGATGGACCACAAGTGCTGATGAGGCTACAGGGACACTCACTAAGTACCGTAGGTAGCAAGTATTCGTCTTCACCTTAATGACTACACACCCTTGGTTAAGCCGCCGGTGGTATGTCACCAAGGACTTTTCTGAAACACTTACTACCGGATACTCAGCAAGTGGAGCCCGTATAGGATCGTACAGGAAGACAGGCAAACGGAGAGTCAGGAAACAGGCCGGGTCACGGAATGGAGATATATACGGATAATCAGGTCACTAGTAGAATCGAGGAAGGCGGCGGACGGAGAATAGTCAGGAACAGCAGGGTCATACAGGGACGAACCGGGTCAGCAACAGATAAACGGAGTCGATCAGGAGTCAAAACGCTAGTGAGGCACACAAGGCACTATCACAGGCAAAGGTAACCTGTGAAATGACTGTTTAAATATACTACCAATTGATCAGGACACACCTCTGATCAATTGGCAAGGGAGGGGTTAATTTAATAAATAGCCCTTTAACTGGGCTCATGAATTTTCATGAATCACACGTTCGCGCAATGTGACGTCACTGAGCGCGCGTCTTAGTATAGGAAGATGCTGGGGCTCTCACTCTGAGCCCCAGCCGACTGGATGGCGTCCTCCTGATCCGCAATGGCGGCGGATCACGAGGGGAACTGAGGTAAGTTACAATAGTAGGTGAGTGTAGGTTCTCACCCTATTGAGAGTGTGCCTTGGTGTGGCCAATTCACATAACCAAAATCTCTAATTTAGGTTTATAAATTTGTTGCCAATTTTATTAGGGTGAGAAGCGCAGTTTTTGTTTTTTGTAAACATTTTTAAAGGGGTAGTGAATGGGTATGCTATTTAATGCAGCTGAGTTATGGCGTGGTCGGATAAATATACATGCACCTACCAACCCTTTCTCTTGAACTTGGCCAAAGAAAAGATTGATCGTGTTTTAGTGTTACTGTTTGTATGTCATATATGTCATAGCATGGAGTCTACTAGTGTGAGAGTCAAACTCACTCCAGCAACAGAGAGCTTTGGAAATTACCAAGGTCCTCTCTCTCTGATCACTTTGTACTGATCATTGCACACAGGTAGAACAAGTTTCCCTTCTACGACAAAACGCTAAGCCTGTTGGGAAAGGGTTTTTGTTTGGGGGGGGGGGGGGGGGTTCAAAAGCTTTCAGCAAACCTTCCCATTTCCATTTATGTCCTGGAGTAAATACAATTCAAGATATTAAAAAGTTATTTGTGATAAAGGTTTGGAATGATTGTGTAGATTAGGCCATTGTCCGCATGAAGACGTTACTAAAGTAATATGTATAGCAGTGATCCCAGATAACCTTGAATAACTGAAACAGCTGAAAATAACATGATAACCACATGGGTGTAGGTGTCAGAGTTCTCACATTGTAATACAACACACTAATAGAGACTCCACATGGGACTGGGATGCACAATCCAGCTTTTGGCAGTCCTTATGCAGGAGCACATTCTGTGTCAAGGATTGGCAAACTTCCTGATTTAAATGGATAGTCCCTTAAAATCAATGTGTTTCAGTACATAAATCATATAAAGGAAAACTTGATTCAATACTGCAAACATGTTAACCCCCTGATACAGTTATCAACACAAAGAGGGCTCAATAAGGTACTTTATTTGTATGGTTTCTATTTAACTCCTTAAGGACAGACCCTTTGAAAAAAATTTGGTCATTCCAGACAATGGCTTTTTTAAAATTTCTGTGCTGTTTGTGTTTAGCTGTAATTTTCTTCTTTGTAATTTGCTGTACCCACACACATTATATATTGTTTTGATCAGGACAAGAAGGGCTTTCTTTAGATCCCACCATTTTGATCATATTCTATAATATAAAAAAAAAAAATATGGTGAATAAAAACATATTTTCTGACATTTGAAAAATATCTTACTCATCTACAAAAGTTAATGAAAAAAAAACCTGCTATAGATTCTACTATTTTTCCTAAGTACAGGGATACCGCCCATGCATAGGTTTGTCGAGTTGTTTGGGGCTAAAAGGCCACATTTAGGAGGTGCGCTTTTTGGTTTTCCAACTTGGAATTTTGACATGCAGATAACCTGTGCCCATGTCCCATTTGGGACATTTTTGAAGCCAGCCAGTGTATTTTACACCATCAAAACATATATTTTTTAAAAGTAGAAACATAAGGCTATTTAAAATGGTGGTATTTTGACACTTTCCATGCACTAATTCTATCACCAGCCGTTGTCAAAATATTTGGTAGTAATTTGTTTGTGGGGATTTTTTTCTCACATACATTGTACTTCAGACATGAATTCACAGATTTTGGCAAGTGTAACTGCCAAACAGCACCCCAATGTGTGTTCAGCAACATCTCCTGAGTACAGGGATACCACTCATGAATAGGTTTGTCAGCTTGTTTGGGGTTAAAGGGCCACATCTGAGGCACACTTTGATTTCCGAACTTAGAATTTTGACATGTAGAGCAAGGAAGAGGTTAATAGCTCTTATAAGAGCCTTTGTAGTACTGTAATAAAGTACAGTACAATAACGGAACCCCTAAAATGCACAGACAAGAAAAAATGTGCTGCTTTGCAGTGATCAGTGGCAGGTAAGGGGTTAATACAAACGGTACACTATACAAAGGGTATGGCTTTTATAAAAGCCCTTGGGTCTCATCATGTATTAAAAACTTACATTATACTAATCTGTCTCTCTCCCTCACTAAAATTCAAGTGAGGAGAGGGAGGCAGATCCAAATGGGTCAGATCAATATTTACCAATATTGATCTGACCAGGTGAATAGTGCTCCTCATCTGAGCAATCACCAAACCACTTTTGCCACTGATTGGCAAATACTATACATGTGCTCAGACAGCTTCAAAAAAATGTTTACGATAAACGTAATCCCCTAGCAGGTGCAACAATATTTTTTTTTAAATGAAGATAGCTAAAAAATGTGTCTGTGGCTAGATCGCTGCATAGGTGGCCAGATTACTGCTTATGCAGTGAACTATGGCAAGCAAGGTTAATAGCTCTTACAAGAGCCTTTGTTATACTGTAATGAACTGTTGTAAAAAAAAAAAAAAAAAAAAGTAACCCCTAGAAAATGCAGACAGCAAAAAATGTGCTGCTATGTAAGATCATTGCGTACGCAGAGATCAATAGCAGGGAAGGGTTTAAACACAGGGAATGGCTTTTATAAAAGTCCTTGGTTATTTAATTTGTATTCAATTTTATTAAATTGAATACATTTAAATAGTTACACTATTCAGATCTGTCTCTCTCCCTCACTAAAACTAAGATGAGGAGAGGGAGGCAGATCAACACTTGTCAAAGGCAATATTATAAAATATTAGCTTTGACTGTATGATAAGTGCTCATCAGATCACTTATACCTGCTGGCACACAGATCACACTCACTAGTGAGGCACTTTAGCAACACCATCCATGCTTAGGAAGCAAACTTTAGTTACTTTTTTTTTTTTTTAAATAGCAGCTCCGGTCACTCTAGTGCTGCACAATGCCTCTACATAGAGCAACACCGAAAGAGTGTTGCTCTGTTTCCATGCCTCCCCTTCCCCAGATATATGGATCATGACAGGGAATTGCAGCAAAAACAAATTAATTTCATACTCCCCGTCAGAATTGTTCTGTTCCAGGGCCGTTTTTACCACTGAGCTGCCCTGAATGGTCACACTGCGGTGTCCACTGAATCTGCTTCTTGAGCCCTATAGTTTCTGTTAAATGTAACTTATTGCAGACAGTTGTGCTTTTTGAGCGGGAACAAACTGGATACAGTTTGCATAATGTCACAATTTGGCAAAATAAAACAAAAAAGCAAAAGAATTACACATGCACACAAGTATCACATATAGATTATTTATACATAGTTACTTTAGAGCACCTAATTAATTAGTGCACTAAATATGGAATATTAGAAGGAATAGATATGTGCATGGAGTTCTCCAATATTAGCATACTATTTGGTAAAAGTCCATATCTCTACACAAAAAATACATTATGAACAAAAGTTTTTCACTGCTCAATCTGCACACTATTTGGAGATTTAAAAATAATTGCCAACTAATGGGAAAGTATAAGAGCTGGTACTCTTGATTAATATTCCCATTACTGTGAATGTATAAACAGAAAGATGGACTTAAATTAAACTCCCCCCAAGGTAAGCAACTCAACTTTAGTGTGAAGTGCAACATGGGACTTCAGTCCCAAAAGTGCAGTCCCAGCACACAGTAAATTATACAATTTATTAAAATATTCCAACTCTGCACTAATGTAACTCTTTGTTGCAGGGGGGCTGAATAGGGAGCACATTGCAGAATTCCCTCCATTTTGTGCAGTGGATTGCTGAGAGCATGTAGCTTAACTGAGGACAGTTTGAGGTGCTTTTCAGATGAAAGGTCTGCTTTAAAAGCAAGCTAATATCATTAATCTAGTTACTCAAAGAAAACAAAAAAATATATATATTAGTAAATGATTTGTAAATAATAAACCGACTAATGTATTGTGAGTTTCTTTCACCAGTGGCATGCCGAGATTATAGTTCATCCTCATGGCCTACTCTTCAGAGAAACAGGCCTTTCAATTCCTGCAGAGCAGCTTTGAAAATGTTACACATGAAGTAGTTTCCGTAGTTATCTTTTTTTGGCCATCTGGCTGAAATGAAGAAAGTATTAGTTACATGTGGTGTGTTGACTCCATCTCATTCATTTGTTCTCTGTACTCTCAAAAGGCATTCATTTGTTAAAACTATTTGCATGGCACATTTCCTCTAACCAGGGAAGCAATGTACAGGATGCAGATTTATGAAACTGACAGCAAAATAGCACCATTTGGTACAGCGATAACTTCTGGCATGGGTATTGTACCACTTCCTGAATGTTTTACAAAAAAAAATAACTTCAATGGAAAATGTACAATTTAAAGGGCATTTTGTTCCAAAATAGGAGGCAATATTATTTTAAATGAGCACAATTATGACCAAAATGTTTTAACACTTTTACTTTTGATACAGTGGGAGTAAAGTTAATATACAGTTGAGCCAAAATTCCGAATACTTACCTAAAAATGCAGATGGCAGGACATATAACCAAGAATATAAGAGAAGAAAAAAAAATTATATATATATATATATATATATATATATATATATATATATATACACATACATATATACACACACACACACATATACATACATATATAAAATACAATAGGAGTAAGGCGCAAAATCATATAAATTTAAAATAACGTTGACTGCTCACTCATAAGTATACCACCAAAAATACACTTTAAGAGAAAGTAATAAACACATAAAAGAGGCGCTGTGTAATAAATAAGGTCAACCACTGATATAAAAACAAAATAATACTTATAGTATGTAGATTCATGTAGAACACATGTAAATAGGAATGGGTGATGGGAATCGCATTCACAGGTTAAAGGTTAAAGCAAAAACCTTGCTCTAGGGCAGTGTTTCTCAAACCTGTCCTCAGGACCCCCCAACGGTCCAGGATTTAGGGATTACCCAGTTGTATTTAAATAGGAATATGTAGAACACCTGGTATGGTTGCTTAATGGTTAGGGAACCACACCAGGTGTACATATTCTTAATTAAATACAACTTGGTAATCCCTAAATCCTGGACTCTTGGGGGGTCTGAGGACAGGTTTGAGAAGCACTGCTCTAGGGGTCTTCAGCATATTGGGGGTATGCTGCTTTAAAAGTAGAACCTTATGGCATATTTCAAAATGGCAATGTGTTGGAGCAAGACAAATATCATCTCATAATGTAAATCTGTATAGACATTTAATGCATGCAAAGGAGTAAAGATGGACTGTTTTGGTCATGTTGGTCAGTTCAGGATGGAGACTTTTTTTTATATTGTCTGTGGTGTTTGTGTTTAGCCGCTTTCTTGTCTCTCATTTGCTGTTCCAACTCAATTTACATTTATGTTTTCAGGAAAAAGGCTTTCTTTAGATATTATTTTTGATTATATCATATAATTACTATTAAAAAATGATGGAAAACTGAAGAAAAAAACAAAACCACTTTCTTCACTTTAAAATATCTTTTACACTACATCTACAAATGCTAATAAAAAAAAAATCTACTAAACAGATTCTAATAATTTGTCCTGAGTTCAGAAATGCCTCATGTATTTATAGGGTAAATAATAGCCAAACTTCGGGCCCTAACTGGCCCCCAGTCCGGAAATATTCTAGGTACACTAGAATACCAGTGTACTAGTGTATACTAGAATACACTAGAGGTCATATTGGAAGCCGAATTTTGAGCTGCACAATATACACCTATGTGACCCCCAAATAACCTCACAATTAGGCCATCATGGCCGATTACAAGCCAAATGTTGTTCAAAACCAAAAGAAGTCCGAAATAAAGCGAACCAAAAATAGCTGGCTCCCGTAAGATAAAATGGGGCGAATAGCTGGGCAAGTACTCCCAGCCCCTAAAAAATATATTGGGACCATACCCTCAAAGACACCCCCCGCTTAAATTTCTTTAGTCCCCCATAATGAATGTCATTTTTGCATGACAGGTGAGCTTTAACATCACAGGTGCAGATTTAAAGTATTAGACGTTATTATATGCAAACTATGCTTGGGAACAATTTCATTATCATTCGTAATCATCCTAAAGACCCCAATTCTATACCATTAGTACAAAATTGACAGAAGAAATTAGATTGTTATATTAAGAATGATGTAAATTGTTACAATTACCTGATTTTTAGTTTAATTTCTGAAATAAATATTAATGAACCAGTCAATTTTACATTGCCAGGAACGCTACCGTTCATTCTCAACTATACTCTATACTACGTTGTCTGGCTTATCAGCAACATGGATACAATGTTATCACACACTTTATATAGAGCAGTGTCAACACAGAAAAGTATAACAAAATGACTGCTGCTAGAGATTATCTAAACAACTTCAAGAGAAAATAAAGTTATGTTAAAAAATGAATCATGTGTAGAATGCTTGAATACTGAAATGGATCACAGGTAAATCACTTATTTTTTCACCGGTAACTGTGAAGCAAAAATGTAAAAAATCCTGACGCATTTCACAGTCCACTCCTTAAATACACTGGATAACAGATCTATTACAGAGCGGTTTGTTATTTCACATATGAATCCAAAGACTGTATGTGATAAGAAAAAAAAATACCCAATCAATTCCAAATTTCAATAGATGCATATTTATTCAGATGGAAAAAAGGCTTTAGATTGAAAATACATTGTCAACGCATACAGAGATACAAATGTGAAAATATTGATTATACCCATTGGATTATCCACTTACATTTAACAATTTACCACAACATTGAATCAAGAAAATATTTCCAAAGATAGTTTTACATGTTTTTCCAATATTACAAAACAGTCAAAGAAAAAAGTAAATCACTTTTAATAAGGAATGCATATATCAGAGCTTGACTGTGTGATTACTCTATTTTCAGACCCAAACTGTTAAATTCTGTGGTGAACCCAACTGCATAGATAGTTATTACAAATATATATTATCCACTTGTTGCGCATATACCAACAAAAGGCAGTAGATCAAGAGGTTAATTGGTAGCATCTCTGCTTTACCTGCCCATGTGGCAGAAATATCTATACACTAGTGGATTTCTACATTTCAAGAGTCGGATTAATCTCATGGGCAATCTCTTTTATATATATTTTTCTCATTATAAAGGATACTTCCACCTTATGTGGTGATTCATATGACAGTATCTTTTCCAACACTCCAAGTTTCAATCTGGTGTTAGGATTCCACTTCGCTGTTCATTATGGTAGACATCTGAAGTGTAATTGGTCCTTATTGGTCATATTTGCTTCCACGGAGAGCAAGAAATTGTTTATGTGTTCTTAAATAAGTCAATGCAGCTTTGTAACAGAGTCATGTTGTTCTGTAAGGATTAGAGAACCAGACCGATTACATTAATTCACATAAAACATTCCCTTTCAACAGAACGGATTTAATAAAGTGAACATGTGTTTGATAATTTTCACACTTAAGCCAGAAGTGAGTGGTTTATATAAACACAGTTTTTATCAAGCCATAATACACGAATATGGCACTTCAGATATTAAAAATCTGTTTGCTCTGTTAAAAGAAACTGTCATTTGAAGTAGTGAAGGCAGTGGGCACATTAGTAAGAAAATGCTTTTTGAAATAGGTTTGCTTTTAAAAAAATGTAAATAATAAAAAATATTGCAGAACCAACAACTGGTATTCTCAATATTTAAAAGTTGGACGTTTGTCCCACTATCATTTTAAAATGCATCAAGTGAATCACAAACAGTCAAGATTTGACTTAAACATAAGATCCCAATGATGTGAAGGCAGAATTAAAAGAAAATGTGGCAGGGGGAATACAAGTTTTTTTGTTTTTTTTAATTTTTGTTCTCGCCTCTGTAATCTCATCATATTGTACATGAAGTATTCTGCATTTTGTAGTTAATTTATTTATGTTAAGCACTGTAATTGCACAGGGTGATGTCAAAAACAGGGATGTATACAAACTGGCTCTGACAAAATGGTTGTGAAAAGAAATATTCAACACTGAGATCTTATGTAGAACAGTGATTGCACCATTGCTATACATACCGACAAACTCATGTGGCCAAAAGGGAAATTCCAGGCACATTTTTGGACCTTATTTTTATATATGGGTTGTGGCGTCACTGATATTCACTGCAACACGGGGGGATAAGAAAGGGGTGACTGAGGGGCTACTACGGACATAGCTGGAGTGCTTGATCCAGAGGCACTCAGTCATGCCAATTTTATTCTGATCGCAGTATTCCAGGCATGTTCATAGTGTCTAACTAGATGGGTTTTTTTTCTAGAATGTTAAACAATTCAGTTGCCAGTAGCAAAGTGTGTAAAGCATGGTTGAGGTGCATCTGTCACCAGCAGGTAGGTTTGCCTCATGGTCTTCAAAAAAAATAAAAATAAATATATAAATATATATATATATATATATATATATATATAATCAGCCATGCGGTTCCCCCTCCATAGGCTTAACATTGGCCTCAAGCTACTTTTGTAGGTAAATTAAGGTATTTTGTTCTCTAACTATATACCTCTGCGTAGGTTTCTGAGAAAAATAGATTTCATAAGTAAGGGACATTAAGTATGCAATGCCAACTGTAGACCAATTTGGAATGTAATTGTACCAACCTTTGCGTGCTTAATTTCTAATTCTGTCATTTCAACTAGGTTTTTGCGAAAAGCAGAGACTCTCCTTCGTTTGAAGTTAACCAGCTCTACAAAACAAGTCATATTGTATTAGAGTCCAACGTGGCATGCACAGTAAACAATTACAAAAGAAATCTCTACAAAAGAAAAAACTACAAAAAATAGATTTTGGAGAAAAATGTATGTTTTAAAATGGTCATCATGTTATTTAAATTGAACAAAAGTGTCAAGCATCTGTGAAATGTATCTTGTAGCTAAATGCAGCTTCTTTTGATTTTTTTAAAAAAAAACACAAGAAAAAGGGAATTTCTCTGGTTGCTCTTTAATCAAAGACTAATATGTATTCTCTAGAACACTGCAATATCCGTAAAGAAGTCCAGATGCTGTGGCAGATTCCCGTTAACTCAGGAATGCCCTCATTGAGAATCATGATTGTGATATCATGCATGAGCTATGTGACACCCACATCACAGAGAGACTCCAAGCCTCATGTAGAAGTGTGAGGGCTCTCTATGCACATAATGCTAATGAGCACTAAATCCCATCCCCACAATCCAGTAATCACAAACCGAAAGGGAGTCTGTGTGGATATTGGATCATTACACAAGGTATACAATCTAGAGGATTCTTCTAGCAACTCTTAAATTTGCCTATTTCCTTTTTTTGTATTACTTGTACTAGCCAACAGATTTGCTTTGTTTTCTTCATCTATTAAATGAAAAATATCTGACTAAATACTTGGTACATTTTACCTTCATCATGCTTTGTCAGTTGTCTTATCTGATTTATGCCAAATGCTCCAAATAGCCACCCCCTCAACCTTTTAAGTATAAATTCTGCCAATCTTCCTTCTCCCCCACGGAATCCCATCCCAGTAATCCAGCTCTCAAAAGCTGTATCCTACATTCACTTGTCTAAAACAGACTGTACTGATTATTAGATGACAGCAGTCTATATATACCAGGGGAGGCCAACCTTGCTTAACGTAAGAGCCACATGATAGACTTTAGATGTTTTAGAGCTGTAAGTCATGCACATTTTCTTACAAAAAATTATAATTATATATTATATATTATATATATATATATATACACACATATATATACATACACACATACATACACATTATATATATATATATATATATATATATATACACACACACACACAGATGTACGTTATATTTATATGTCAATCATGTTTTATTCTCTACATTCACAGTAAAAACAATGTTTATGTGATACAGACCCTTTACACTTATTATGCTCTTATACAATGATAGCGGTTGTGCTTATGACAAACAGGTGGCTCCTCTGGATGGAGTATTTGGAGAATGGGAGATTGGAAGACCCTGCTCAGAACATTGATGATCAAGCTTCACTATAACAGTGTATTTGAACAAGTTAAATTCTGAACCATTCTACTTTAATATTACATGTAAACCCCTTCGCGACAATGGACATGCCAGGCGCGTCCAGCCGGCAATTCCGTTGCGGACAATGGACGTACCCGACACATCCTTTGGTTGAGTCAGCTGTTTTTCCGCGATCAACGATCGCGAAAAACGCTTTGACGGTGCTGCTCTATTTCCTCGATGTTCTCAACACAGCTTTTACAACTAGCTTTAAATGTTTTTTGACAGGAGTCAGGAGAAAAAGGTGTTGCCACCTGTGACTAAACAAAAAGTAGCAAATATGTGTTCTGTATGGCAGTGCTATTCATCCTGGGAAGAGTGCAAGAGGGGACTACATTACCTTAATAGTGTTTGTGTTAGTCAGTGGTTTATCAGCTTGTGGCTTTAATACAAATGACACATTTGCCAATGAAAGTAGTTAATTTTCATATCAAGCCACATGGTGATATAATCAGCTGGAGATATCACAGATACATTTCGAGCACATTTCTCTTAAAGTAGACATTAAGTTCCAAACTCAAAAAAACTACATTGTTCCAAAAATAATTTCACAATAATTTAGAACTTGAACACATTCTAGTTTGTATTCTTTTAACACAATGAATAGATATTTCTTTTTATTACCTACATTTACAGCACAAACAATATTTAGGCTATGGAGTCTCTTTAAAACTTAGAACTCTATTAAAACAGGAATGTATGATGGGAAAGTGCTTGAGCTGTTTTATAAAAAGTAAAATTCTGATTGTGTAAGGATCCTCCTGAATTGGTTTTCTATAAAATACAGAATTGAATGAAATAATATGAGAGGGTGAGGGAAGGAAAAGAAAGAGAAGGAAAGATAAATATAAAAATCTAATTTACAGGCTGAAAGGAACTTGCATTAAAAAGATATAAATATTGAGAGTTTCTAACTCTAATAACAAAAGAAGTGGGTATATAATAAGGTAATAGGTATTACAGAATTTCACAATAATAGGGAAAAAGACAAAAACGTTGGCAAATTTTATAGACACTACAAGAAGATGTTTTTTTCCCTTCTCCGCTTGTTCTCTCAGACTAAGACTAGTAAAAAAGAAAACAAAAAAGAAACAAAAACACATACAAAAAGGCAACATGAAATGGGGGGGGGAAAGAATGAGAACACGCAAGAAAAAAAGGTTAGCAAACTTGTTTGTATCACCAAGAGGATATTAAATAAAGATGATTCTACTCTGGATCAGTTAACCCCTTGGCATTATGCCTTTGATGTCAAACTATTCCTAAATGCACAGGTCAAAGCCATGTATTAATATTGTCAGTTTAAACAGGTATGACAATACAATTAATAATGGAATGAATTAGATTTTTATTTTGTAGCTTTTCTATTTAGGATATTTAGCAGGTGAGTCACCCTGCTATTCTCTTAGTTGAGGAAGTTGTTTAGAATGGGTTTAAACACTCTCCTTAAAATAAGTCTCATTAGCACGTATTTCCAGTGTCACTCTGAGAACCTTGTGTTTTATATAGTGTATGTTGATGTTGTCGTGTGGCAAGGGAGAAGTAGATAGATACTCTATGGACTTTTATGGTTAGACTTGTTACGATAAATGTACACGGCCCTAATATTCAATATAAAAGATTTAAAAAGGAGGAACAAATAACATGATCTTTTTGCAGGAAACAGTGGATTTCCTGTAGTAATTTGCACTCCCCCCCCCCCCCCCCCCCCAATTTTCCCATAGATAGTGATACGAAAGTAAAAAAAAAACTTCTCCACACAGGACATTCATCTATATCCTGTGTCTAAACGACCATTGGAGGCGATCAATAATCATCAGGCAACAAGAAGCCTCTGTGCTGCATATCACTCCCAGAAGCAAATGTTATAGCTGCTAGACTGCCTCTAGTGGCAGTCAGCACCATCACAACTGGAAAAAAAAAAAAATAAAGACCAATAGTTTATTATTCATATCTAGGGTTAGGCTTAACCCCTTCCTGATGCTAGGATGTACTACGCCGTCCTGATTTTACAGCGCCTAAAAGACGCTAGGACGGCATAGTACGTCCAGAGATTAACAGTTCATCGAGGCTCCCCGCAATGAGCGGTGCTCGGATCCCGCTGCAGGGACTTGCAGAGGGATCCTAACCTGTCAGATGAGGCCACTTTGAGTGGTCTCAGTCTGACAGGGAAAATGTAGCCAGTGCTCAAAGCGAGCACCGGCTACATTCACTAAATTGCTCCGTGCCTGAACTTCCGTGTTTGGGCACTCCTCCGTGACATCATACGTGATTTTCGGTCTCGTGATTTTTAGGCAGGGACATTTTGAGGCGCATCAGGATTTTTGTTACGACAAGACATACCCAAGTAAAACTGTTTATGTAAATAAATATTTAAGTTTTACATAGACAGTTCTTAGTGAAATAATAAAGTTTAAAAAAAAAAAATCAAGCTCTGGCTTTTGATTTGTTCTACCCTACATGGAGTACAGTTTTCATCTTTTATTGACTTACCTTTTAGTGCCTTATATAAGCCTGCTAATGGAAAAATAATTCTTAGGAAATGGTTAGACCAAATTGAAGCCACAGTATTTGTTTTGCGGTATTTTATTACAAAATATTAAACATCCTTTAAGGTTGAGCTGTTCATTATTAAAGAAAAGTAACGGGAAATTTACACTTTTGAGTAATATCTCTCTGTTCATACTTATTCTGTTGAATAGGTGACTCTCTCAAATACATACATAATGTGTCAGCAGATAAGAAATATTCAACCCATCCACTGTGACCAATTTTCTAAATCTTTTATTAGTCCCTGGTCTTATGTCTAGGATAGCCTTATGCTCATCCCATGCTTAAACTCCTTCAATGTGTTAACCTCTACCACTTCCACTGGATGCATATTCCACGCATCCACTACCCCATCAGTAAAGTAATACTTCCCGATATTACTTGCCCCTCTATTTTAAGACTAGGTTGTCTTGTTGTGGTAGTTTTTCTTCTTTCAAATATACTCGCCTCCTTTACCATGTTGATTCCCTTTATGTATTTAAATGTTTCTATCATATCCCCCCCATCTCGTCTTTCCTCCAAGCTATCCATGTTAAGACCCTGGTAAAAGTTTTATTCTTTAACCGATGACCAGTTTAGTGGCCCTTCTCTGAACCCTTTCCAAAGTATCTACACCTTTCAGAAACACCCATGTTTCCAGCAAGCATGTCAGAGATAATTTCAATAATGGAAAGGTCTCCCAGAACTATCCAGATAGTTCCTACCGGAGTAGCGCAGGAAAAAACACTGGGGAGGAAGGTGGAGCTTAACCTTTTATTTTGTTCCTGCCCGACCCGATAGGTGGAGCACTCTTTCTGTGCCACCAGGAATGGCAAGGAAAATACGTCCAGAAAGCCGTGCATTACCTGAGAAAGTCACATGTTCAAGGTTTGGCCACCCCTGATGTATACTGTACATGATTACTCTATCTGTATGACTAATTGTATACGCTGCATGTCTCTCCCTAACTTTCCTGTATAAAAATGAAAATATATAATTATGTATTTTTTTTTTATTGCTGCAAATGTGAAATACTGTAATACTGTTCTGGGCCTGGTCCCCGGGACATTACTGAAAAGGATAGGAATCTCAATGTATTCTTAACTGGTAAAAACTTTATAAATAAAATGTGTCATGACATCACGGGAGAAATAAATCGCCGGGGTTAAGCAAGCAAAACCCAAGTTTTAAAAGGTAAATATTAAAAATACTAGAAAAAAAAATGTACTACTTGCTCATATAACGATGTAATATTTATAAAGAACACTGGCCCTCCAACCTCTAGTTCGGTCATTGCAATTGGCTACATAATGGCTGACTTTACCCGAGATTCAGAATCGTAGTTTACTGAAGAACTTGCCAAACCATAATTTACTAGAGAACTACATTTCTTAAAGCGGAAAAGAACGTTAACGTTAGATCATGGCTCACTGGTTACATTTACTCGAGGGGAATCAAAGCGGCCTTATTGGATAGAGGGGATACCACTGCAGTTCCCTGCAGTAGGATTCACAGAGCAGCGGGTCGCTGGCGGGGGAGGTGGGGGGCACGATGACCTGCAAACCAAAAGGATGTTCAATGCCATCCTATAGGCATTTGAGCCCAGTTACTTATGACTGCATAGCATGTCCTACAGGCAACAAGGTAATGAACAAATTATTGTTTCAAGTGGTGGTTTTAGATACAATTTGCTCTTATTCTGGCTATTTTGGAATACAAATGTAAATATAATGATGGGGATGTCAATTTTGCCACCTTAGAATCATATGTTCACATGCCTACAAAATAATCCAAGCAAAAATACAGAACTACTGTGGAAATTGTCAAAAAAAAAACTTCAGCAACAACACGTTGAGCTGTGAGAGATGCGATAGCACTCCGCTGTACCTTGCTTTGCAGACTCTGAAAGTTTCTCAAACTTCTGGCAGCACTCTTGTTGATGCAACTCGGCTTGTTTCACATCTTTACTTTTGAGTCTTGCTTTATCCAGCGCTTTATTGGAATTCTCATAATCGACCAAGCTTTTCGTTCTTCTGTGGAGCAGGTCCTAAAAAAAGGAAAAGATGGATAAACACAACTAATGAAGTAAAATACAGGGGGAAAAAACAATACATTTTAGCTAATGTGAAAAAATAAGTTACCTTGGCTGCTTCAATATTAAGCATGTAGTATCTTAAGAGTTCAGAAAGTTTCAAGTCTTCATCTGATGCAACTCTGGCTTCCACTTTCTGATGAGAAAAATAAAATAAAAGATATACTAGTATCCATCAAACATTTTCTGAGGTTGCTCCAAAGATTGGTTACGAATATTATTTACTTTGAGACAGGTCTGTGAGCTAAAGAATATACAGTCTAGAGATTAGAGATGAAAGTACCGTATTTTCTCGAATATAAGACAACCGGGGGACCAGGATCCCCCTCGCTAATAGCCGGTGGATGTCTGCGCGCTACCCTGCCGCGACCGCCAGGACTTCTATGATGAAGCCAGGTCCTTCCGGCTTCATCATAAAAGTCCCGGCGGAAGTGTCGGGCAGCATGGAGGATGTCTGCACGTAATACGTGCAGACATCCCCCGGCTGCCCCCACTAGCCACCAGGGAGCAAGAAGGGGGGGGGGGGGGAGAAAGACAAGGGGAGGGAAGGGGGGGAGAGAAAGACAAGTGGAAGGGGGAGGAGAGAAAGACAAGGGGAAGGGGGGGGAGAGAAAGACAAGGGGAGGGGGGGGAAGAGAAAGACAAAAGGGGAGGGGGGAGAAAGACAAGGGGAGGGAGAGAAAGACAAGGGGGGAGGGGGAGAGAAAGACAAGTGGAGGGGGGGAGAGAAAGACAAGGGGAGGAAGGGGAGTTTGGGGGGAGGGAGAGACAACGTGGGAGGGGGAGAGAGGCAGCATTGGCACATAAAAGGAAATAAAGACAAGAAATGCATTTGTTTAATGTAATCATTTTTATTAAATATTAAAAAGCAATTTACATGTGAATATATACAAGTTAAACTTTTTTTTCCTATAGGGTAGTCTTATATTCAGGCTTTTAGTTTTTTTCCTAAAGGAATATCCAAAGTTTGGGGGGTCGTCTTATAATCAGGGTTGTCTTATATTTGAGCAAATATGGTAAATAATAGTTACCCACTGTTTGAAGCCTTACAAGATAAAGAACCATCTATTTGTACAAATCTATAGATATATCTGCTACCTATAGATATACACCAATCAGCCATAACATTATGACCACCGAGAAGTGGCAAGCCGGCAGAGGCAAAGTGATGCTTGTTCTGTTTGAAACCCAGCAGTTACCCAATCTTTGAAGCCTTATAAGATATAGAGCCATCTATATGTACAAATCTATAGATATATCTGCAACCTATAGATATACACCAATCCGCCAGAACATTATGACCACCGAGAGGTGGCAAGCCGGCAGAAGCAATGTGATGCTTGTTCTGCTGGGAAACATTGGGTCCTGCCATTCATGTGGATGTTACTTTGACAAGTCCCACCTACCTCAGCATTGTTGCAGACCACGTACACTCTTTCATGGAAACCGTACTCCCTGATGACATTGGCCACTCAGGATTGTGCCACAAAACAAAAATGGTTCAGGAATGGTTTGAGCAGCACAACAATGAGTTCAAGGCCCCACCTCACAACTTAAAGGATCTGCTGCCAACGTCTTGGAGCCAGTTACCACAGCACACTTTCAGAGGTCTAGTGAAGTCCATCCCTCAATGGGTCAGGGCTGTTTTGGTATCAACAGGGGAACTACACAATATTAGGTAGGTGGTCATAATTTTATGGCTGATCAGTGAAGTATCTGTTTATATCTATCGATATCTACATATACACACAGACACACACAGCCTTAAGCTCAATGCTTGAAAGCCATCAAGCATTCTGTGGTATCTGCTACTAACAATAACATTTTACATTCCAGATAGAAAAAGGCTACTAGTATTGGCCTTACATGTTCCCTTTGACAAATAATTAAGATGACATTGGCTTGAGTATTATTTATGCCATCAATTAAAGGTATTCTCCACAAATTAAAGAAGAATAAATAAGGAAAGAAGCAGCCTCAAAAAGAAGCTAGGTTTAATTAACTTATGAAAAGGTCATACTTCGATTATCATATTAACATTTTGGTGAGCAACCAGCTTTCTTATGCAGTTATATAAAAGGGACATCTTTACTACAAAAGGGGGTGGAGGGGGGAGGAATTTGAAACTGGGCTACTATGCCCCCCAAAAATGGTTATAAACAGCAATTAAAGTACATGACTTCAAGTTTACCAAAAAATCAAGATGGGTTTTTACTAGCACTAATTTTGTCATTTTCTAAATAAATCAATAATACTATCTTCCTCCTTAATCTCACGGTATGCTCTCCACCACTGAAAACATATCCTCAATAAGTTAAATCAAACTTTAATCCTGCACTGGACATTTATCAAAAATGCACAGCGTTTGTATGTCATTATTGCAGTAGAAAAGCATTTTGTTCCCCAAAAGGATTAGGGAAGAAAACGAGTTTGGAGTTGCCCTAACAATTACAATAAAACTGGCTGGATAAAGGGATACAAAAAACATTTTTGGGCACTGATTTGGTTGACAGGGCCACTAACTAATCAGTTAAATGTCACCAGAAGATTGACACAACTTTTACTCTTCTGGGCCAGTCCAAACACCGCTATGTCATGCAACATTTCCTTCTAACTCACGGAAACCAAACGTCTGACTTCCAGTCAGTTATCTAATCAACCTTTCATTGCAAAAAGTGGCATGGTTTACATAAAAATACATTACAAATTGAGCTGGCTGGAAGACTAAAACGGTTCTTGGGAGTTAGGATAGGTTTCTAGAATCCGGGCCAAACTTTTGAACATAAAATAGATGATTGACTATATGTTAGAATCTTTAACATTTCAAGGACAGAGTAAGGAAAGACAAATTCCGAAAAGCTTTAGGCCTCATCGTCTTCATTTACTCTGGGTTTGTTTTGCCCCCTCATATATGCTGCACAAGAATAATAAACCAGGTGATTTTTTGATTCAGACAGTTGCGGTGTGATACAATTCTTCCGGAATAGACTCCGACTTTCACCTTTCTCATTATTCAGATTTTTTAACTCATCCGCTAGTTTGTTGATGTCCAGCTTGCAGGCCAGAAGTGGCCCTTAGGGTAGAGACCTTATAAAAGCCTCTATGTGGCCCTCAGATTAAAAAAAGTTGGACAACACTTTGCTACATCTTCAAGACTGGTAAGTCCATTTGACACTAGGAAGGAGTTACATAAAAATCACTCACCCGCAGTTTCTCAAATAGCTCTGCTTGTTTCAACAAATATCTGAAGGGAAGAAACCAAAACAATATAAGATTTAAAAAGGAAGTGCAAAAGAAAGATATATTGATATGTATGAGGTTCAAAGTACATGCCACTTACTAATTCAACTGCAAATGAATATTCACATATAGAATATAACTAAATTATACAAAATGTTTATTGTCACAGAGTCAAACGTCCAAGCAGATTCAATCCATTTCCTTCTGGTTCCACCCAAATCACAAAGCCGTGAAAACACATCACAAAATAGAAAAAGCCTACTTGCATTTTGAAGGGGATAAGTGTATTGTGCAGATAATACAGGTCAGAGCAACATAAGGGCGAGTAGGTGTGGAACCTTGATTTACCATCCAAAAAGTGGTCATTAAGCACCAGCTGGATGAAAATGTATTCTTGAATGCATTGTTTTCGCTTGAGACTTTAAAGGTAACTCTATACAATTGTATTGCTGGGCCTTAACTACATGGTTAGCCACATATGGTAACACACTCTGCAACCTTTCATTTAATATACAAGACACTGCTTCTAACTGCTGTTTCAGAAATACTGAAGTAGTTAAGTTTTGGAAAAAAATTCTGGCCCGGTGTCATACTTGAGATTAAGGAACTTGCGCTCCTGCCAAAACATATATACAAGCTTGCATCCACCGTAACCAAGTCTCAATAGATTCTTGTAATTTGGGCTGTGCAGCCCGCAGTGCATACCGGAGGCCCAGACTGCAAAAATAAGATATTAGTTTGGTCTGACCAGCTGCTTTTTTCTCCCTTGTTCAAATACATCAGAAAAGTCAATTTCGAATATTAAATACATTAATGTATGTTGCCAATATTGTACTGATTCTATAGGCACTATTGTAATTTTCTATGACAAGCCTTGACAAATCCCTGAAGCCATTGCTTCTAAAAACCAATACTGCTGGCTTTGAACTTTTTCGATCGCTTCACATAGAAGTCTATTATAGTACAACTACCATGGGCGCTCAAAATAACTAGGCTGGATCATCAATTGGTTTGTTTGACTCAAGTCCTGTTCTGTAATCCACACTACCTTCATTAACAGAAATTGTGGATAACTTCAAAATTTCACATGAACAAACATAGTAGGTTATATATTTTGCACATGCAAAATAGTCTCAAGTAATGCAGGTTATGGCCTAGATTATTACTGTCAAATAGGTCAAGGTGAAGCGTTTAGGTGAAGGGTATATTGTTCAGAAACATTGATATTGGGCTAGATGCTACAAATACACCTAGCCAACTGCATGCTTCCCACACATCCCTACCCTAGAAAGAGCCCATATAACATTAGAAGCTGTAACCAATCACAGTCCTTCACAGAAGCTCCACAATGTGCTGTGAAAGCCATATGAGATGCACACTGGTAAAGCACAGGAAGAGGTCACTAGACTAACCATAACATTTGTTATGGGGAAGAGGGAGTTGTGCAATTATTAGGAAGGGGGAAAAAGGAGCAGCAAAATGAATTTTACAAGAATGATAAATGAATGTGATATTGTGGAAAGTGGTCAATTCATGGTCTGATGAGATGCACAATGCTCCAAAATGGTCAATTCATGACTAAAACATAGTTAAAGTTTTACTGCAACTGTGCATACATATACAAGGTTTTGTGAACTAGTCTGTTTGTCTTGTACTGGACTTTGCATTCTCCCGTGGGTGTACAAACAGTGAAAGTCATTTCTATTTGTTTTACCTTTGCTTCAACAACACTTGGACCCAAGTATTTCACTTGACAAACCTAGAATTGGTGCCTTCCCTGTAGTGATGTACAGCATGTGTACAGGTCATCTTTCATACAGTCTAATGGCCTGCTATGACCTTCCAGTCAGGGTACATAAAAATATCCATAGAAGAGAACAATATTGGTAATTTCATAGGAGGTATACACACACACACAAACACACGACCAAAAGCTGTAAATAAATCTCAATACTTCTACGTTACCCTCGCTTTATTAGCGTAAAGTTACCCAGTATCACCACTAGGAACTTTTTTTATTTCTAAAAGTATTTCTAGTGAAAGAACATTCTGTATACTAGCATGTGTGATCCCAAACATGTATATGTTTTAATGCGCACGTCAAACTGAGTTCATAGGGTTCTTTTTCAACGATGATGCGTATGGAACATGATGCGTTGACAAATCAGCAGGTTTAGTTGTTGGAGATTAAATATAAAAAGTCTATATATATATATATATATATATATATATATATATATATATATAAAGTATTTTTCATAAAAGCAAAACTATATGAAAATTTAAAATGTAAGCCAACAACTTGGAGGTTTGGCTGATGTCCCCTTGTCCCAATGCATTCAGGCTTTATTTAAGAAAGAGAAAACTGCAGGGAATTGAGAAGTCAATTGTAAACTTAAGACCACACTGAATGGGAGAATTATTTTTTTTTAAACTCTGCTACTTTGTTCTTAGGTTTGAAATTCTCTTCTCAAATCCTTGCATTCCCTGCAATTGTCTCTTTCATTAATAGCCTAGTTACTAAACCAAGTATGCTTAGTAATATCCAAATAAGCATTATGCAATGCAACATTTAACTATGACCTTTATAATGTAATATTTTAAGCAACATCGCCCTCTAGGGTTAGCTTTCTAGATTATTTGCAATAAAAGTATACAGAGAAAAAGCACCAACTAATTCATTTTCTTAAGTTCATTGTTTTCCTTGCTTCTCTCTCTCTGGAAGTACAGTGGGTAAGAATAGTTGGATGCCGGGTATTGTTGGGGGCCTCCTCATTTTGGAATGTGTTTGCTCAGCAAAGTGGAAAACATCAATGTCACTTCCTACGCTAAATTCCTTCTTCCCACAAGTCCCTGCAATGCTTACTTTCTAACCACCGTGTTCTCTTCCTCAGATAGGGAGGTCAGAGCTGCTGAAATATGAATGTAATCATCTGCAACATCTGTAAACAAAGAGGAAAGGAAATATTCAATCTGGGCAAATGCAGACATGGAACTTTAATGCAACAAAGCTGTGGAAAAGACAAAGTATTTCATGATTAGTCAGTTTAACCCTTTCTGAAGCTGAACCGAAGCTCTGTGCCCCAGCAAAGTTTCAGCACAGAGGATGAAGATGTGCCAATTTGGGGACAACTTTATTTCTACTGAGCCCCGTGCAGAGCTTTGCAATCTTCCACTACTATAGAGCATGGAGACAAAACGAGGAGGGGTGTAGGGAATAATTAACAAGCAAACTTGCAGCCACTACAGTGCTAGTGTTTTGTTTGCTGGTATACACCACTGGTGTTTCTGTATAAAGGGTCGTGATTCGACCAAGTTCTAAATGGAGCGATCACTGGGAACATTCCATTGGTATCGCTGGTAAATGTCTCACCTTTAGGCCTTTGTGTGGGCAAACAAGAATTTCTACAGCAAATGGTGCAATATGGTTGTCAGGGTTGGTACATGGGAGCGTAGTGCAGGGGTGTTGGCACTAGGTGGTGCGCACACTAGAAAAGTCCAGAGTGGCAGCAGTACCAAGGGGTAAGGCAGAACAGTGTCAAATACAGTCCAAGGGGTCAATGTAGGCAGAAAAGGTTCAAGGTAGGTAATGGATAATCCGTGGTCAGGAGTGGAGAGGTAAACGTAGTCAAAATAGAGTCCAAGGGTTCGGTAGCCAGGAGATCAATAATCACAGGGTAACAAGGTGCAAAGTTATAGGTAGGAATCACTGTAGAGGGACTAGCCACACTACAAGCTTGGAAAACGAGCAAGCACTGAATGAACAGTGCTTGCTGTTTAAATAGGGTGCCAGGACCTTTGCTCCGCCCACCATCTGACAGGTCGCCGACCCCCTCTGGCTTTAGCCAGATAGTGAAGGCAGGAGTAGGACCTGCCCCCTCTGCACACCTCCCGTGCATCCTCCAATGGGAGCACACTACCGGGCCGCAGGCCATGCCCCCTGCCATCAGATTGACACCTGCACTTGCGTTACACGAGGCAGGTTGTACTACAGGCCGGGGATGCGGCCTACACCGCAATCGCGTGCCCCCCCCGGCGGGGTGCACGGTACCTGGAGTCTGCTGGACCAGGTAGGGGGTCCCTGAAGGAGGCATGGGATGGAACTGGGGTCTGACAATGGTTTTATGGTTAAGATCTACAAGCAAAGTGTTGGCCCTAAAGCTTTGGCATGCTACTGGAAGAGGCATGAGGCAATCTCAAACAACATACTTCTGAGCTTTTCATTAGGAGCAAAAAAATGGGGACTCAACTGCGTTTATCACATGTTCTCATACCCAGATCAGCAACAGACGGTCCAATCCAATGCCATTTTTCAAATGAATCAATGATGTGATTAGTGAAAAGATTCATGTGATGCATACATACTTTTGTGAGCTCTTGTCATTTTGTCAGCTTTGGCACTAGAGTCTTTGATCCGGTTGTAGTAATTCACTAGGAACATTTTTTCTTGCTCAAAGAACTCATCAACTTCCTGTGTGCGGGAGATCAGAAGTATTGAACAAAAGTATAGGAGATCATGGAATTTAAAGCACAAAAGTATAGAAGATCATGGAATTTAAAGCAATTAGCATAGATTCTCATTTGACTAAAAGAATAAATCTAAGTTTATCTAATCTCTGTCTTCCATCCTGACAGTCTTACGTAATATATGGCAAATTGAGGATGTGACCCTATAA
This sequence comes from Pelodytes ibericus, assembly GCA_036172795.1. Classification (NCBI taxonomy): domain Eukaryota; kingdom Metazoa; phylum Chordata; class Amphibia; order Anura; family Pelodytidae; genus Pelodytes; species Pelodytes ibericus. The sequence continues at coordinate 55,764,955 of CM069862.1, forward strand.
GGTGGCTTACAGCCAATATGGTGGGTTTGCACTGGAGTCAAAAAACGTACTCCAATTTCAAGGCTTCGCCATAATTTGTGGTTCATTTTTTTGGCTTCAGTGTTGGGTGTGGAAGAAGACACAATTCTGAAAAAAATACTTTGTTCTTATAAAGAAATGTATGCGTTATGAATGTATTCCAGCGTGTCAATGCCGAGGTTTTGATATGCATCACACACATTCAAAGAATTCACTCACCTTAACACCAGAAAACAGAACCTCATCAGCACTTTTCACCATGCTCTTAAAAAAGCCACCAAACATCTCTTTGGTATTCTTTCTTCGTACACTTAACTAAAAAGAGAAGGAAGCAAAAAGCAATGTTACACCAAGTCAGCAACGATATTTTGTTAGAAGTGATTTTCATCTAAAGTGCTATTCAAAATGCTTACAAATTAAAGGTTATGTAGGTGCTTTGTGAGCAAGCTTCTAAAAGACCTACCTAATCCCTGAGTGTGGAATTTCATTATTTATTTTTTTTTCATTTTTGCTGTGGTGGATATGATATATTTAGACTTTGCCAAGGCATTTTTTTTTTTTACTCTTTAATTCTTTATTATATCCTTCGTTTTAGGTACAAAAATAAATTCATTGATGCAAATATAATAATTAGTAACAAACAGTGAATTGCAGTATCAACATCTATTTGGATATAGGTTTCAGTTAATTACAGTTATAATTACAATCGTTCATCGTAAAAAAACAATTTTTTTAAAAATCAATCAATCATTCTCACAACATTCATACTTATTCCCGTGGTGCAGCCTGCACGGCTGAGTATATAAGTTTACAGTGGGGACTTATTATAAGATACTATTCCTAATCAATTGGGGGTTCGTAATAATCTCTTCTGTTGAGGATAGCTTCTGCCATGGGGCCCATATTTCAGAATATATTTTCAGGATTTTTGTTACTCTAAAAAAGTACCTCCTTATTATATTGGTAGTTTATTGGGTCCATTATACTTGACCAAATCGGAAGGTCTGGATCTTTCCATTTACGGGCCAAGCATATCTTTTGACTTGGCCAAGGCATTTTATATGGTTCCACACAAAAGATTACTGTACAACTTGACTGAAAAAGGCTTAAGGCCAAATGTTTGTGTGTATTGGCAACTGGCTAATAGATAGAAGAGTGATAGTAAATGAGAAGTTCTCAAATTGGACACATGCGATAAGTGGAATGCCTCAGGGATCTGTCCTGGTTCTGCTTCTATTTAATTTGTTTATCATTGATCTCCCAGTGGGCATATGGAGCCATGTCTCCATGTTTGCCAAGGACACAAAATTAAGTAGGGTAATACTGTCTGAACAAGATGCGTCCTCACTGCAAGAGGATTTGGACAAATTGGGTAACTGGGCAGGCAAATGGTGATTCAATGTAGACAAATGCAAAATTATGCATTTCGGGTACAAGAATACATATTCAACATAGTTTAAATGGGGTTTACTTGTGTAAATCTACTAACAAAAAACATTTGGGGGTAATTGTAGACAGCAGACTTTGCACTAGTTCACAGTGCCAGGTGGTTACTGCAAAAACCAATAAGATATTTGCATGTATTAAAATGGGTATTGACTCACAGGAAAAACATATTATTCTGTCTCTTTACAGATACATGGTAAGACCCCACCTTGAATATGCAGTTCAATTTTGGGCATCTTTTCTAAAAATATATATTATGAAACTAGAGGAAGTGCAGAGGAGGGCTACAAAACTAATAAGGGGAATGGAAGTTTTTAGTTATGAAGAAAGGTTAGAAAAGTACATTTTGTACATGCTAGAGAAACTGGGTCTTAGAGGGGATATGATAATGTTATATAAATATGTCCAGGGCCTTAAAAAAGCTTTCTAAAGACCTGTTCATTAAGAAAACAGTACAAAAAAGGACAAGAGGTCACCCGCTAAGACTTGAAGATTGGAGATTAAAGGGTCTATTCAATAATAAGACAATTGCAGGAAATTTAGACAGAATTTCAAACTTTAGGCCAAAGTAGCCAAACAGGAAAAAAATCTCCCATTCAGCTGCATTGGGGATTTTTTTTTAACTCTCCTACACTAGCCTAATGTTGAAATTCCCTGCAACCCTCTCTTTATTGAGTAGACCCTTTAGTTTAGGCCAGTAAAAGTATTGAATTCACTGCCCAAAGAGGTGGTGCTAGCAAATACATTTGATCCCTTTAAAAAGGGGCCTGGATACTTTAATGAACCAGAACAATGAGAGCTATGTGTGTTAGTATAGACAAATTTATGTAGTGCTTGCTGATCCAAGAAGAAATCTGATTGCCATGTGGAGTCGAGAAGGAATTTTTCCCCATTGAATGCAGAATTCCAAATTGCTGAAATAAAAGGGGAGGTTTGCATTCTTTTGGATCAACAGTGGTCAACAATGAATAAGAAAAAGGTTGAACTTGATGACAAGACACAAGTCTTTTTTTAACCTAAACTAATATGTAACCCTTGTGACTGGACCTTTGGGCTTTTTTTTTTTTAAATTTTTTTACGGTTTGTCGCTGATGCGTTTTTTACACTTCTGCGGGTTTGCGTTTGCCAATATATTATATATGGTTTTTAATCGGCATAAGAATGGCTTTCTGAAGATACCATTATTTTCATCATATCCTATCATTTACTAGTAATAAACAATCCAAATATTATGTAAACATAGAAGAAATCATCTATATAAAAAAATATATATATCTTTTACACATCTACAAACATAAACTTAAAAAAAAAAACCTGCTAAATAAATTCTTACATTTGTCCTGAGTTTAGAAATAGCCCATGGTTACATATTTTCTGCATGTTATAGGGCAATAACTGAAATTAGCATATAGCTTTTTTCTAACCATTTCTACCCTTAGTATAAAAATAAAAATAAAAAGTTTTTTTTTTTTTTTTAACTGCAATGTTGCAGTTTGCCTCTAGGGACTAGCAACAATTCCAGAGCGACAGAAGTAATCTTCTGAAACTCTTTCCCAGTCCATTGCAGCACCATACTGAAACAGCATGTTGTCTCTCAACATAGCGTTTGCTCCATGGAGGCATTGCAGCAACACCCATGGAGCACAGGATCGCTTCATATGCTTGTTTTACCGCATGATGAGCCTATAACTGTTCGTTTTTGCGTGATGTACCTGGCATGTCAATTGTCGCAAAGGGGGTTAAAGACTAAACCGTTATTTTTTTCTACAAATTAGTCAGAAATAAATGTCTGCTTCATTGGATCTGTAATCTAAATAGTGCATCAATGGTTCGGTTTGGCAAAGACTAAGGACTCCACACCGTTGGAATTCCTTAGCGAAAGAGGTTTAAGCTAGTGCACAAGTGCTGTGCAGGCTACATTACTGGTGTTGCTCATAAACCCGCCAACAAGCATTCTGATTGGTTTTTCAGACTATGTACGAAGACAGTTGGAATACAGATTACTGGCGAGAAAATACACAGTATGAAAGAGTGGACCATACCAATAAGAAACAAAATATTGTAACTAAGAATTCTAATCCTAACCCTATGAAAAAGGTATTTTGCTTTTTTATTGTTATTGCTATTTTTCCTTTGCATAACAAGTTAAGAGATCACAGACCAAAACATTCCATGAGTAAATATTTTGCATGATATGATATAACAGCTGTGTCAGCACTCTGCCGTGGCTTTCTGCACAGGAAGGAAGGGAGCTTACATCTTGGTCGTATTCCAGGAATATATGGAAGTTGTGGTCTTTGCTTAATACAGGGTGAGAGGACAGTCTCTGGAGGAAAACTTCATGAACCGATACAGTTTTCTTAAACACCGCCAAGTATTCACTACAAAGACAGGGAACAAAATCCAGAGATTTGAGATGCACAATGCAGATTATCATTAAATAGAGACGCAGATGAATTGTTAAATGTTTCTTTAACAGAGGATGGTCAAGACTCATGTAAACATTTGTATACATTTATATGCACACGCATAGTGATGGGCCAAGCGTACATGGACACCAGTGTCTGCAGCAAGGTCCAACAGGAGCAATATTGGTGCCCACCCCTGTAACACACACATACGTTTGCTCACCCCTTCTCTTTCAGGTAAAACCCCATGCCATTTCTCTCCTTGAATTTCCCATTGCTGCAGCACTGTGCTGTATACAAGTAGAGAATCTGCAGTGATCCCCACACACTGAATATCTACCAGATTCACTATAAATCCCAGCACATCATATAATGCTAAGGAAAAGTGTCCAAAAACATTCCTGCCAGAGTAGTCACAGCTTCTAACCAACATTAGCCAAATATGATCCACAGTTCCCTGTAACTCATCCTGTGCAGGGCAAAATCCAGACTTATAAAGTTTGTAATTTTATTATTTGTTTGTTCCCTCTGCACTGTATTGTGTGGCACTAGCAAACTGGATTCTTACAATTGTTATTTCATGGCTCAGTTACTTTGAGAGAGAAAAAAAACCACCAGCAGAAGTTCACCAGCTTATAGCAGCACATGATTTGTTTCTAATCATATGTTTCTGATTCACAGCAGCAATCTCCAGCAGACACAAATAAGTATATGATGCAAGAAGGGTGGAAATGCAATTTCTAGCAGGGCTCGACAATTACCAGGAACCAGGGAGTCTAAAACCCCTTCTGCTGGTTTCTTTTATTTTTATAAGTAGATCTCTAATGATGACATTCCCTGGCTCCTAAAAATAACTGGGTTGGCTCACAAATTATTCTATCTTCTAACTTTTCTAAATAACTTGTTAAGCACTGTGATATTGCATTGTAACCAATATAAGAGCTAGAATTCAGGGATATGACCGTTCTCTATAAATATTGCTGTAATCACATAGGCTACAATTATCTGTCTGGAGGAAAAGTCTGTAAAACGGATGTGAGCCCTGTAGTAGAGGATATACAGAGGTAAAACAGGGTTATAAAACATACATTTAAAATGGAAAAAAAAACTAGTTAATGTAAAACACAAGATTAAAAGCAGCAAAATATAATTTTACACATTTGTAGCAAGTTCACTGTAGTTTTTCATCTTTTGTTCTGACTGTACTTTACATCTTTTCTTTCTGTTCTCTCCCCCACTGATGCAGACACCGGGTTCTTAATCACTAAAGTGCCTTATTAAAAGTCAGTTTAGGATGTATTAATAACGAACATACCAGAACATTAAACATGTAATTATTAGATGACCCACCAAAAAACCTCTCCTGCTCCAGTATCGGATTGCACTAAACAAACAGATTTCAATCTGAAATAAAATTTGCAGAAATTGTACACAAAAAGAGCATGTCTGAAAGGATAGGGCAGAGAGCAGTTATGTTTATTGCACAAGATGGGACCTTTCAGTTAATTCAAAGACCAGAAGCAAGAGAAAGAACATTTAATAGAAACTGAAAACTGAAGCTGACAGAGCAGACACAAAAACACATCTACATCTCCCCAGTTATTCAACGTTCATCCACTGCTTGTGACTATGAAGGTCATTACAGTACATTTGCTCTCTGGTGATTCAGTGACTGTATCAGAAATACTGTAAGGATATTGGTTTTTCTTCCAATTCATAAAATGGAATCGTCACAATTTCTATACTACTTTAATATAGAATATCTGCAATTCAAAATTCTAATTACAGTATATAAAATGCTTTAAAATTCTTCCCTGCCGCCTATAAAAAAAAAAGTTATGTATAACAAAGATTGCATCAAGTGTAAAAGTAAAGTGCTTTACTGAAAGAATATGACTAAAGCTACTTATTGAGCCTTCTTTTCTCCATATATCTCTATCAGGAGGGCAGACATCTTTGGTCAGCTTTTCCTTCATCTGACCCAAGATTCTAAATATGTCTGTCCCTTGTTAGAGCTAAACAGCGAAAAGAGGGTTAAATAAAGAACTTTATTTATATTCTTTCACTAAAGCATTTCTATTTAAAATATGCAATCTTTCATTTAAACAGAACTTATTTTTTGCTGACTGTTGTCCTTTAAATCAAATTGACCTGGCTGCTGTTAGATTATAGCTCATAATAAGCAATCTAGAAAAGTGGCTTACCAGGCACAATAAACTGCTTTAACAAGATGGCGTTTACAGTTCTATGTTTGTTAAAGTATGAGCCAAAAGGCCTAATATCTATACATTTATACACACACACAGTTAAAAAGATAAGAGATATATATAACAGACAAACACATACACATTTATATATAATGGTATATATAGCATGAAGTGAGGAGAGGTCAATCTGCTCCACACTATACAACTATGACTTGTGGCCAGGGTATTCAACATGCAGGCAGTGTAACAGTGTTTAGGGAGTTAACAGGAGGAGACTGGACGAGCCGAAGATTAACCCAGCAGTTTGCACTTCTGCTAAAAAAAATGGGAAATCATCAATCTTAGTAGGGTAGAAAAAAAAATACTACATTAACTATTTTACATACCAACGCATGCGACAAATGCCCAAATTCGGAGACAAATTATTGATTTACTGAGAGAGTGGTGGATGCATGGAATACCCTTCCAGCAGAAGTGGCAGAGATTAATATAGTGAAGGAGTTTATGCACAAATGGGATAAGTATAGGGCTATCCTGAACATAAAATAAGGTATGAGGTGTTTACAATAGGTAAAAATATGAGCAGACTGATGTGCAGAACTTCTCCTTGGGCGACATATTCTATGCTTCTAGTAGAAAGTGGTTTTAGTAAGTTGGCTATTTTCCTAATTAAAGTGTTTCATGCTGTGCCCATCAACAGATAGAAAAAAGCCACTGAAATTGAACAGACGTGTGCAGAAAAAGTAGCTCACCAGTTCCCCACTGCCACATAGTATTTACAGGCATGCCTGCACCTAGGAGAGACAGTCCCAATCACCTAGAAGACAGAACGAGAATTCGAACCTGCGGCTCTCATCCCAAGTCCACAAACAGCAGCTTCCTTATTGAAAGTCCTATTCCCAATACAGACAGCTTAAATATATATAACACAGACTTTGACTAAGTCTTGAAAGCACTTCAATCTACAAATAATGCATTCTAATCTTTTCCAAAGAAGCTACCATTTGTGAGTTTGGGGTGACAGCCGCATATCCTGTTGGTGCACACAGACCGTGTAAAAGTTACGAAAAGCAGACTCACGCCTCTAGCTCCTGTTTCATCTTAGCAAATTCGTCCTTTGTCATGGAATTTTCTCCCTCTCCGAGCTTCTGCATTTTCTCTCTGGGTCCATCAAAGTCAGGTTTCGCAGGTGCTGGTGGAATCTGGGTTTCAATATAAAAATAGAAGGTTTTACTAGATTTAGGGAACATTCTGAAGCCATTATGATACAGGAGGGAGAACTGGAACAAATTTTCATCTGATCATCAAACTAAACCTCACAGAATTAGCCAGCTTCTCTCAATGCAGCTTCGCTCTAACTACACGGCCCAGGGGGGATTTCAACAACCGATTTATATGGTTAACACACACACTATAGCAGTACATTTTTACTGATGATTTAATTGTTTGCTTTTTGATCAGGAGTTCAAAAATGATGTCAGCACTATGCAACAGTTGGGCATCCCAAAATATAGGATAATCTGCTGTTATGGCCTTCACAAGGTCAAGCCTACAACTACCATTCACATGGCCAAAAGTTCAGCATGGGTCCAAGGAAGAAATGATGGTCTTGGTAAGATATCCATCTACATGTGGGACTTTTGCTACATTAGAACATCACTAGAAACTGAATAGATCCAAATTGCACAACACCAACTACAAGCCAATTTCTGAAAGTAAAGTTATTTTACTTTCTAGGTTCCGATCATGTCTTTTCTTGCTAGAAAAAGCTTTTCAGAAGTGCAAAATGTGGTGATCACAAAAATCTGGAATCTGTGCTCTTTTAATAGTACTTTTACATTGGCACTGGCATGAACGGAGATAAATTTTGAAATCCAGCAAGCAACAAATAATCCCATTCCCACCAAACCCACAGGATCAGATTAGGATAATCAATATTCGGACACTTACAATGAATCCAGCATATTCTTCTGTTTCAATGAGAGCATCATGTAACCAGATGAAATCTTCATGTTGGCGCATCACAGAGAACTCTGGGTTTTGAAACGTGTTCAGTGTCGTCTAAAAAATAAGCATGCCAGACAACACAACACACATGTAAACTGAGTAGATTTTACATAAAAGTGCATTCTATAAGACAATGTGAAATGGAGTATACGGTAACAGGATGATGTGAGCATGACATTTGAGAAACTATTATACGGAGATCGGCTTGTTTGTTTCCTTAAAGAACAACTGTAGGCAAAAAATAACTCATGTTTAATTGAAAGATTACATCAGGTGTAGATGGTGTTTATAGATATGCTTTAATGAAAGAATGCAAATACAGCACTTTATTATGCATTCATTGTTTCATATAGCTCTAACAGGGGGCAGACATGTTGTATAGAGTCTAGGGTCAGATGTGCATTACAAATAAATCCAAAATTGACACAGGAACATGCAGCTTCAATTCCGATATAAATAGCTTCACAGATTTCACACTGATGAGTGCAGCAAACGAACGGAGGTGCACCGATTGCTCCATTTCTTCTTTGGTATATCAGATGTGCATTAACCTTCATGCAGATAAATGAAGACCTGTCCCAAGGTCCAAAGCACACTGAAGCCCACAGGGACACTGCATGTTAATTAAAGGGGAGTTTCTCCCTTCTATAGTACACTGGACTTCAGAAATACACACGGGTGTACTCTCAGATCTGCGTCTGACCAAGTCGGTTATGTGCTTCTATGCTAGATGCACAAGTTAAGAAGACATAGTGTGTCCCTTTAATCTCAATGATTCTGTAACCAATTCCACTGATTCCTTCTCTTTGTTCATATCACATGAATGTATGAGGTTAAACTAGAAGTTTACCCCAGTTAACATTCTAGATGTTTGGTCTGAAACAAGGGCAATCCCAAAAAGGGTGCTGGGTTTCATAAAATATGAATATAGCCCTGTAACGTTTTCCCCAAGTATTTGATGAACAAGTCTAGGAGAATACTAATTATACACAACCTCTATGTAGGTACACAAAAGTAACTATACAGCATTATTGCATCAAAGGCCTTACCTTTGTATGAACTGTAAATTTAACTTTATCTCTCTCACTCAGTGCATCTGGGATATCGATCTGAAGGGAGGGATCAGTGTTCAGATCCACAGACACGGATCGAACCTGGAAATAAAAGAGTTCGAAAAATTGAATTTCCAATGATTAGTAAAAAGGAAAGATAGCCAAGTAAAGTGTAATAATAATGCAAAAGGTTTTTGTTTTGTTTTTTTCCATGTTGCTAAATATTCAATAATAGTGTGAAAATGGCGTGAAAAGCTGAGGGCAAGATAATCTCGCACATAGTATATACTCAATAACACATTATTTAAACATATATTATTCCACTTATTCATATGGGCTGTAATTTTCCACATTTTTTGTTTTTTCATATATCATTCTTTATTAATTTTCTTTTATCAAAAAGAATACAGTACAATACATACACATAACGAACTTCCATTTAGTCAGTTTCATTTTGTTAAATAAAAGGATTTTACAACTATTCCAACATAATCTCCCTTTTAAAGTTCTTTTACTTGTAGCGTGTTATCAGATGTGGTTGAAGCTGAATTAAATAGATCCTCAGGCAGATCACTCAAACAATTCATCCGTCCATTCATACATTGGTTGTGTGTACTCTGGGTCCAGGTCCCTGGCCTCCCGGTTTCGTTATTATATGGCATTGTATGGTTCCTCCGTCAGACAGAGGGGGGGGGGGGGGGGGGGGGCAGATCTATCTCTAACAATGCTCTCAACCAACTCACTCGGGTCCAGACCATAATTGTTAAATAGGATTCATATATTGAAGCCACGGTAGCCAAATATTTTCATTTTTCTCCACCTCATGCTTATCGTTGTTATAGAAGTGTCTTTCCGATTGTGCCTGAAATTCAATTTGCCTCTTTATATCAGTTTGTGTTGGGATATCCGGATTTCGCCAATGCCTGGCCAAACATAGTTTGGCTGCCAGAAGGATGTTGATAAATAATAGTTGTTTATTTCTATTTAACATTGGCAATTCTATGTGCAGGAGGAATGCCTGGGGGGAAAGGAGTACATCTGATCCAAATATGGGCCCTATAATTTCCATGATATTTTCTTTATATTTATCTAAATTTTTACATGTCCACCATATGTGCAGATGTGTTCCCTTCTCCCGAAGACACCTCCAGCACTTGTTGTTCCCTGCTATTTGAAACCTACCTAGTCGAGCCGGTACCATGTACCACCTGTGTGTTACTTTATAAAATAATTTGTGTAGATTTATGCAGTGGACAGCTTTTCTAGTGATCTTCCAGGCATTATATCCTACTTGCAATGGAATCGTTATAGCCAAATTGTCTTCCCATTGCATACTTGCTCTTGTTTTTTCTACTTTATTTTGTGTATTGAGGAATTTTAGCACTTTTGCTGTCAGTTGTTTTGGTATACTAGATGTTAATAACTTTTCCCATTCTGTCCCCTCCCGTGTGTAATTCGATATTAGATATGATTTAATGTTTTTTTTTTTTAAATTCTATTTATTTTGGTTTTGTTTTAGACTTTAAAAGTTTAAGATACATTACATTGTAAAGCACAATAAACTGCATAACAAATTAAAAAAAACAATGGCGTAATCATTTTGTGTATATAAATATGTACAAACATGTGAGTGTGTGTGGGATAAGTGTATGTATGTGAGTGTGTGTGTGTGTGTGTGTGTGTGTATAAATGTGTATGTATGTGAGTGTGTGTGTGTGTATAAATGTGTGTATGTGTGTGTGTGTGTTGGGGGGGTAAGTGCATGTATGCGAGTGTGTGTATAAATGTGTATCTATGTGAGTGCATGTTAAGTGGGTGTGGGGTAAGTGTATGTATGCATGTATGTGAGTGTGTGTGTATAAATGTATGTGTGTGTGGGGTAAGTATGTATGTGAGTGTGTGTATAAATGTGTATGTGTGTGTGGGGTAAGTATGTATGTGAGTGTGTGTATAAATGTGTATGTGTGTATAAATGTGTGTGTGTGTGAAGGGGGGGGGGGTAAGTGTGACTGTGTATGCATGTGTGTGTTTGTAGTTAATGTGACCTCTGCACATTAGTGTGAAATATATATGTATGTATGTATGTATGTATATATATTCTCTGAATGAATGAAAAATGAATGCGGCCCACGCATGCATACATTTCTAGCGAAGTGGCCCTTTGCAGAAAAAAACTTGGATGCCCCTGATATAGTAGATAAAAGGGGAGTCTGTGGAGAAAGGGCAACAGTCAGACATCAGTCAGGGCAGGGGCTAGAGACAAAATTGAGCTGCAGTCACCAGATGCCTTGAGGGAAACAATCTAACCACGGGGTTCATTCTACACATTTAAAAAAAAAATTTAAAAAAATGAATTCACCAATATACATTGTGGGTCCCCGAGCATTGCAGAATATTTTATATATTCTTTTAGCCCTGCTAAAAGTGAATGTGGTGTTTAATTTTCTTTCAAATACGTCTGTGCAAAAATGATCCTTATCCAACAAATGCTCAAACATTTGTGTAGGGTCACACTGATCCATGTGCTGTGCCCAGCAACCAGGTCTGGAAACATCGCTCATGCAGTCCACTGTAAAACTCCAGTCTGTGGTGAGAGGGAGGCGTGTCATGGTGCAAGAATGGGAATATGTGGTATAGGCCATTAGAGATATCATTCTTGCAGACATTGTAATGAATCAGCTGTACTAAGTGTACATTTTGCCTACAGGCTGCTGTCCTGATAAACCCAGCCTTCAATTGTTTTTGCTTGATTTATGGCTTGCTAGCAGAAAGGGTTTTTCATTTATTACCAGAACATGAGATAGATCCTAAACTTAACATTTTATGTGATCATCAAATATGAAGGGAAATAAAAAAATAAAAACTTATTTTCAACCCTTTAAATGCTTCAGCATTAATCTAATAAATTTTATTTTGGAGGAACAGCACGTTTGATGCAATGATTGGTATCTGCATGTCTGTGTGAGACTGACCCCTCTCTCTCCCCATCAGCATTTTCCCTATGTCTTCTAGAAAGCAGGCTTGCACGAAATTAACTCTCTATATTGCATATCATACTGCTTCCGTCCATCTTGTTGAGTCTACAGATGCTCTGTACCTAGTGCTGCATAAATTAGGAGTTATTGGAAAAAATATTTTTTAAGAATACATTTAAGTAGAATGAAAAGCTTTTTGAATTTTATTCCTGAGATTTGTTTACTGAATTTCTACTGCAGAAAGAGCCTTTTACTTACACGGCTTCATTTGACAGCTTTGTGGTTCCAAAGTTTCACAATTCACCATTTCACCTAGAGGGATGTTTACAATTCAAAGAAAGATTTTCCCCTTTTCTTTCTTTTTGGTAAATGTTGCTTATGCATACTGTGTATGCATGGAAACCATTAAAAAGGTCAAATCTCAATCAAAAAGAGCTTTTTTAAAAAGGAGCCACCAATTAAAACATAAAAAGTTAATAAATTATGAAGGGATATTTGTTTTTACTTTACTTCCACTTGCATTAATAACCATGTAATTCACAGTTAGGCACGATTTTGCTGATCTTGATGTCCAGCATGTAAAGACTTGGTAATCACACTGCCTCTCCCCCATGCAAGCACCACACCTAGCTCTGCCTTCTGCAGATAATTTCACAACAGATACAGATCAAGAGAATGAAGTTATGCGCCAGACAAAAATATATTTTTACCTACAAGATAATGCAAGAGTATTGTGGAAAAATTAACACTAAACTAAGTCACACAGAGTAGGTAATGCAAAGGTACTAATCCCTTAAATAACATTTTAAAATTGCAGAGCCAACACCTTCTAAATAAATCTGCCTGCACCAACGAACAAAAGATAGGAGGATCAGCTTACAAAACCATTTCCTAAAACTACAGGGAATGGGGAATATGGGATGGTTACCACTTGCATTGTGATATATATTAATACACCACAACAAGAACCAAAGTAAGATGTGAGGTGAGGCCTCCATAGATCAGGACTGTTTATCCAGCACATCTCTCAGATGCTTGATTGGATTGAAATCTGGGGAATTTTGAGGCCAACTCAACACCTTGAACTCGTTTGTGCATGTTGTACCAGAGATCAAAGTGGGAGTGCTTAGGACAGGGGTGTCCAAGTTTTTTCTGCAAAGGGCCACTTCGCTAGAAATGTATGCGTGCGTGGGCCGCATTCATTCAGAGAATATATATAATTATATACATGTGTGTAATATATATATATATATATATATATATATATATATATATATATACACACACACACACACACACACATTTATACACACACACACACACACACACATTTATACACACACACACACACACACACACACACACACACACACACACACATTTATACACACACACACACATTTATACACACACACACACACACACTCACATACATACATACATACACTTACCATGCACTCACATAGATACACATTTATACACACACTCGCATACACACACTCACATACGTACACTTACCCCACACACACTCACATACATACACTTACCCCAGATACATATTTATACACACACACTCTTACCAAGCATTTTATTTATTTTTTTTTTAAATGGGGCTGTGGAGGTTGTGGGCTCTCCATTTTCTTCATGCTGCCGGTGCACTTCTTCCCTCCCTCTGACCCTTGCGCATGACATCACGCGTAGGGTAGGGGAGGGGATATGCGCACAAGAGCAGCTTCTCATGCAAAGTGCAGTTCGAGGTGTGGCTACCGGAGCAGAGCTCAGGCGGGCCACACCTCGATGCCCGCGGGCCAAATACGTTGGACACCTCTGGCTTAGGACATCAGCCTAAAGCATATAATGTATGTATCATTACCATTAAGAATAAGTAATCTCGCAACGCAACCTAACCCAAAATAAAATCAATTCTACCAAAGGGCCTGGGATTCACAGTGGTAAAGGCTCATCCCGAGTTCACGACTGTTTGTGATTTCTCTTAACACCAACTTCAGCAACAATGATAAAATGCTGAATCTGGGAAAAGAACAGATAAGCTGAAAGGCCACACATCCTCCTAGATTAATGACAGGAAACAGAATGCAATAAATACAACTCACTGATATATAAGGTATAGCATTGTTCAGAAAACAGGGGCATTATTTTCACTCAATACAGAATAACTGGTTGGATTACTAAAACTACAATTGACAGGTGACCAGAAGCAATAATTGATGTATAATCCTGCTTGCTTTACAACATAATGTCATTTTCTATGAACTATAGATTCATCTTTTTTTTAAATAACCGAAAGTAGCATTTTTCCCTAAACATTTTCTACTACAGTGACCTTTTCACCCCAAGCCTAAATACCACTCTACCCCCAACCATAGCACTAACGCTAACACTTATCCATCTGTAACCCTACATCTGTTGTTAGTTTAGATCTAGGGTTAGTTTGGGATTTTATTTTTGCCTGCAATGTTGCCTCTATAGGCAGTCTAGCAACTGTGGGACAGAAGTAATATCTGATCAGTTCCGTCGCTCTTGCTGGTTACAGGGCAGACCCATATTTTTGGGTAAAGCTGCCATCCAACAGTGACCGGGGATGCCAAACAACAGGAACAACACTGGGGAGCAAGGGTGAGGTTCACCTTTTCATTTGCTTCCTTCTCTCCTAGTGCCAATTAGAATGACAAGGCAAAGAAAATGCTTCAAACTGCATTGGGACGTAGCGCTCTACAATCCTTTTGCTGTATGAAATAGTTAGGACAACATGGCTATAGTGATATTAACAAGACTATGAAAACCATTAAATTCTGGTATGACTATCCCCTAGCAGTTACACATCTATAAAGATACCATCATGCTTTGCTCGTCTCCAGTCTGTCCATCCTTGGCATCTTCGCACACCTATTACCTGTTTAGTTCTAATTTTAACTTATTTTCCTTGACCTGTACCTACTACTACCCACATCTCTGGTGTATTTTGGGAAATTATATTTAATTTAAATTGATGCTGTAAACTTAAAAAAGGGAAAGGGATGCCAATTTTACTGGAGGGGGGGGGGGGGGATACAAACCGTTCACCCTCCACCCAAACAAGGTACCTCCAGACCTGTTTCTCTGGTTATCTCTAGAGTGCAACAGTTGCTTCCATGTTTCTTATTATGAAATGCATGTAAGCTCACATAATGGCCATTTCCGGGTACGGAGAGTCCTAAATCCTGCCATACTAGGGTCACTCACTGAATTGATTTTATTTGAAGCAAATATTTGCTGCACATATATTATAAAAGTCTACTCTATAAAGCAGTGCTAAAAGCTTTCACTAGAACATGTGCATCCGGCATCTATGGTTAAGGATTTTATTTTCCTGTGGCCTTAACCAAGTTATGGTCGTCACAGAAGAGTGATTAAATGTCTTTTGTCAGAGCGTCTCAGTGGTTACACAGGAGGTGCGGCCGAATAATGGTGGCCACATATGCCCAAAGACACTGCAAGGGTGAACCTGATTTAGAGAAATGTGTAATAAAAACTTTCCACCTAACTGCTTTGAAAAACTCATTATACAAGTTCTAACTCAAGAGTCTTCACTGCTGAAACCAGGTGTCTCCTTCAAGTGGGACTGGTTTTTAATGATACATAATGTTTTTCTAGATAACATGAACCTACACTTAGAATTTCCAAGAATCATTTCACTTTTGCAATTTTATTACAGAAAAAGAAACATTACATTAAGCTCCTTTGAAATCATGTCACTAGACATGACAGAAACCTGATATTTTCTAGTTGACTGACTTTCAGTCTCTCAGAAGAGAAAAGTGATAGCAGGATAATGCAGAACCAAACTGAATGGACTTCAATGTGTTAAGGACAAAATAAAGTAAATAGCATACACAGAATGTCTTCTACATCTGCATGATCCTACCATGTATCATTTGTGCTCCCGGAATACAATGGGCTAGAACAGGTTCAATATTATGACTTACCTGAAGGATAATGTGTCTGCCACATATTTGTGGTTGACAAGTCCATTTTAAAATAAAACAATGGTAACTAACTGTTGGATAATCAGCTCCACCCAAAACTGAACAACAGTGTTCAAGGTGTCACAAGGGAAGAGAGAACTCCCTAGGTATTTATCAAGTGTACACATACAAATGTACACCATGGTAGCAAATGAATCATTGTCCTTTAGGCATATAGAAATAAGGACAAGAAAACTGACTGGATATGTCTAGGTACGTTATGCTTGGTAGTTCTAGAGAAGAAATATGATCTATGATTTTCCTCCTAGACAAGAATGTACCTAGGTTAGTGACATACATATACCTTGTTCCAATATATTTGTAAACAGTTAATTGCAATACTATGAGAACAACAAATAAAAAATAGTTGTGTTGTGCAAAAGTGATCAGCAAATGACTATCACAATAAGTCCCCACTGAAATCTTAAAATTTACTTTTGCTCTGTTATTGCCCCACAGGAGAAGTCGCACTGTGGAATTTATACGCCACACATCAACATTTAGACAATCAACCAAGCCTGGCAGGGGTTGACTGCAAGGCTAACGATAGCACCATATTTTAGAAAGGACTGGCACCTAAACACTGTTTGTGCTGTGAATGTAGAGAATATAAAAAAGTAATCTTCACATTGTGCTAGCAGAATTGCAAACAAATGCATAGATAAAGAGAAAAATGTGGTTTAAACTCCACTTGAATGTCTGTGGTGTCTCCGGTAGGTTAATATACTAAAGAATGGCTTTCCCTGGGAAATGTTTAATTTGCATATTAAGCTACAAGGTGAGATATACGAAGTAGGAGACATTAGTCATTCATAGTGGAGTTTATAACACATTATTCTCCTTATCAATGCATTTGCTTGCAATACTGCTAACACAATATACAAATGATGTTTTTTATTCAGAGCTGATGGAGGCCCGTTCAAGGATCTTTAAAGGTGAAATAATATCCCACTCCTGAAAGATAATCATAACAAGTAAATTTCAAGGTTACGGGGCACATTACAAATATTCTGTGTTATATAACTGGTACAAATGGTTTTGAAGAAGATTTTTGATTCTGTATTGAATGTGAACATCCCATCAGGAATGTAATATATAGCTAGCCGTTTGGTGGAGTATATTGAGAAACCTCAATCACCGCTACAGACACGGCGGCGGGGGGGGGGGGGGGGGGGGTCCACATTTAAACATAGGAGGTGAATCCAGTACCAGGGTTAAATTCATCCAACATTGTGGATGTGTCATTTCCCCCAAATTGTCTCACAAAAATGACTAGTCTGACTCCTGTATAGTTTACCAATATTTATCAAGTCCTGGATTCATGTATAGATTATTTTTATATATCAGCTTTAATATGTACGAATTAATATTTGCTTTTAAGGCCAGAAAGGAGGGCAATCACACCTTATTTGTATATAATTCACGCACAGTACTTTGATTTCTTCCCCTCCTGCATGCATCTTTTATACAGACTCTGTACCTTAAGCCTTTTCTGAAATGAAGCCTTCACTGGAACAACTTCAAGTCTTTAGCTCTATCTGACCAATCAGCACAGACAGATTGTATTACCCATAAGCTCTTATCACCAAACTACTGACCGTCTCTTATACCGAATCATTTTGCTTGTCATTTTCTTAAAAAAATAATAACGTTCCCTTCCTTCTATTTTGGAGACAATCCACTGCATTTCAGAAGCAATGCCCATTGTGCATTACAAATTTCCCTGTTTAGCAATCTGTTTGCCAGCCTCTAGATTTCTAAGAAAGAGTATAATGTTAAACGGTATTATGTTACAAGGTCAGCTTTAAACATATAAGGAAGACCAAACTGAGACTTATAATTAGGTATATAATATGGAAGCCTTGGTCTTTGGTATATCTGGCTGATAGAAGTATAGTTCTGGGACGACGCAACAAAAAAATAAAAGGCAGATATGGGTTTCATTCAATAAAACACTAAGCTGACAAATGAATAGCAAAATTTAGAGTTTCAAAAACAGTGACATGATAATTTTTTGACTTGGCCATTTTGAGCTATGTTTTGCAACTGGGTTGTCAGTTCACTGTTTAAAGAATAAAACCTGGCATGGTTCAAAAAAATCTTTATACTGCTGGATACCGCGTGTAAACAGCAGAGCCGCAGGGAGATATAACTAAAGAAGATTAGGTTACCATTATTAATCAAATTTATCAAAGTAAATGCTATTTATCGATCACTGGGGAGTCCTGTTAAAAATACACAAGTATGCCCAGGCAAGAAAATTAATTTATTATCCCATTGTAAAATACAGTTGTAAAAATTTGGAGCTTCATATTTTATTAATATGGAACTGTAAGGGTTTTACATATCAATATTTATTCAGTATCTAGGTTGTATAAGTGATGATGCCTAGAATGTAGGTGACTGTTGAAACCCCTGTACTAAACAATAGTGCTTACAAGTAAGTATACTGTCTAGTTTTCAATACTGGGTTGTAAACGAGAACATGAATAATGTCAAAGATCAGCCTGAAGTCGGCCATACTGAGTAGCCAAATTCCAGATTTCTCTGCAGTTTGGCTATTAGACCCATTTCAGGCCACAACAGGGCATTTTTGCTGCCATGGATCCCTAGTTCCTGGGATCTGTGAACCCCTTTGATATACTGTTGCTAATAAAAGAGCAGACTCAACATATAAATCATAATGTATCACACATCAAGGTAGTCAACAATTAAACTCCAACTGTTTATCTACAATTGCCATATTCAGGGGCCACTCACAGCCTATCCAAATGCTACCTAAAGATCATGCTTTAGAGCTACCTAAAAGCCCTCAGCTACAGTCAGGTACTTGTGGAAAAGTACAAAGATTTTGCTGGAATAAGGTTAATTGTTATTTGCCTGATCAAAGAACCTTTCAAAGATCTGAACAGTGTATCACACAGAAACACTAGGTAGGATAGCAAGAAAGGTTTATGAAGGTCCTCCCAATGCATTCTCTACGGTGGAATGGTTCAACCCTTGCCCACCTAGAAGCCTATTAATTCATGCAGGACTTTCTCAATAAATGTCCATTTAGGCACCCTCTATCATAGCAGCCTCCCCATGGTGACTTCATAGTGCGCAGGGAGCATGAGAAGTAGCATGGTAGGATCACTGCGCGCCTGTGGTTGCTGGCTGAGGCAAGTGCTAGGTGGTTGACGGGGCACATCCTGGGATGGTGCCTGAATTTAGTCTGCCTACGGCAGCACAAAATCAAAGTACACCACTGGACCCACTTGTCTTGGCAAAGTGCAATATGTCTAGAATAAAATACTGTACTATTACACCATATTTGGAAATATAAATTATTGGTATGTTTTGGTAAACAAGGTCATCACAATAAATAAAAAAAATATTCCACCAGATGACAAGTCTAACAAGAATAAATTCATGTAATAGTATATGGCATGTCAAAGCTTAAAGATGCCTGACAACAATAGGGTGACAACATGTCACTCATGTATACTGCAAAACTATCTCAAAATCATTATAGCATTGCATATTAATGAGCATTACCTAAAATAAGCAGAACAGTTGTCATTTACTACAACCAAAAGGTAAAGTCTGATGAAAATGGGTGGAATGAAATGAACAAAAATTACTCAATTCAGTATAGTTCCTCTAGTAAGCAAAACAGCCTACTCTCATTGGATCAGCATACACATGCCTGTTACAATCTACATGGATTCTCATTTCTTGCAGCAGGAACCAATCATAATTATTAATATGCATTTGAATGGGATTTCCCATTTTAGTGAGGTCACATGGCAGTGCAACACACTGTAAAAGACCATGAAGACTTAACACATAAAGCACTCACTTTGCACTGCACTAAGCTTTCCAAAGAATCTGAAGACCCCAGTAGGTGAGTAAAGAAAAGTCCAGGAGAAAGTCTCCATGAGTACAAGTCACTTCCTGTTATTCATTCACTTTGACAGGAAGCTTTTCTCTCTCTGGCACATGTCTGTAACTGAGTGTGGGTGAGCGTGTGACTGTATGCGAGTATCTGTGACGGTGTGTATGTGTATATGTGTGTGACTGTGGGTCTGTGACAGGCACTCAATGTGATGTGTGTGATTATGTGGGGGGCAGCATTTGAGTCTTGGACCGGAACTGCAGGGTTAACAGAAAACTTTTGTAATTCACAGGCACTCACCATTTAACTAGCAAAAGGTTTTCAAACAAAGTTATTCATGATTGGTGTACATGCGAATAATACCTTATATAAACACACATACAACAATAACGTTGGAAATAAAAAGCCATCTTACTTTATGGAGGCTTTAATAAACACAAATAACTTAACCATTTAATAACCATATCTTAAATCCAACCAAAACTTAATGAAATAATAGCTCAACCCTTAAGTCAGCCCCAATAGCCAGACTTATAACCAAAAGTGAAAAGTTGTCTACCCCCATCTAAAATGCAGGTGACCATACCTTCAATAACACCATGGAAAAACAAATAAAACAAACATTTTTTGGAAAGGGTGGAAAGGAAGCTTAACCCACTCGCTCTTTTGATGGCTAGCTACCCTACACTCACATATCTACACAAGCCACATCACCATCAGGAGATACCATCTCTCATAGTTACAGCACGCCATTCCTGCCTAAATAGCGCTCATTCTACCTATAACCGTTAACGCCTAGTCGCCCAACACCCTCATGCAACATAAAGGGCTATGTGCCCAGTGTTGCCATTGTATGGACTGGCCCATGAACCAGCAGTAAGCACTTCTCAGATACAGTAAGCACCTCACAGTTCACTATACACTGAGCTTAGTGGCCCAAGGAAGTAAGTGACTATGTCAACTTAAAATGCAGAATGTAAGAATGGTTTAAGTGAATACATAAGATTATTGGATTTGCACTTTGCACAAACACACACAACTCAGATGTTATTTCAGCCGTGTTTTGTTAAAATAAATGAGATCTAAACATAACAATTTAAGAACAAATTAACGCCTCACGGATTTTGTGCCTAGACGGCACGAAACACATAAGGCGTTAATTAACTGTTTCCAGTCTCTGTTATATATTAAATAACTTTTTTTCCCACCAGTTGCTGCTATTAAATTGTAAGGACTATTGTAATTAATAAGCTAATCACGGAACATAAATTATAACAATGCACAAATACCTCCAAGTGTCACAGGGCTATTTGCACTTCAACGGCACTTTAATCATCATGTTCTTTAAATATCAGACACCATAATACAACTTTGAGGTTATGTCTGTACCTGTGCCAGATATTTCAATGGTTCACATACAGAAAATGTGTGGTTACTAAATTCACTAAACCGTGAATTGCAAGCTTCAGCCAAAATAACTAATTTTCAAAAATGTAGATTTTCTTCTACTTCATCTGGGTTCATAGGTCTCCAAGAATCCAATTATATAGCGCTCGGTGACTTTTAAAAGCCGACCTGGGAATCATGGGATTTGTAGTTCAGCAGCAGCTGGATTCATAGTATCTACACTAAGTTTTGCACTGCAGATTTTTGACCCATAATACATAGCCCATGATGCTCTGTCACAAGGATGACTAGAAATCCCATTACACTAAAAGAGCACAATGCTAAAATATGGGACATGTAGTTCCCAAACATCTGCAGTGCCAAGGTAAGTCATCACTGATCTAAGCTTTAACCATCTATATAACAGTCTGTCACTGGCAGGAAAACATTTGCCAAGTGGTTATACTGGCTTAAGGCACTTGGATGAAAAAAGCATGTGACAATAACAGGTTAGTCATCTGTTTCATATTGACTAATATAACTAATTACTGTGCAGTCTGTAGAGAATTAAGTCTAAATATATACTTTGATTTCAGAAGGCATATCAAAGGGACTCAGTATGATCCAACAATCCATGCCTCATTTTGAAATCATTTCTGTACAGCATTGAAGCTTCACTAAACTTTTTTAAACGACATTTAAATCAAAAGAGATTTGAACTTCTGGGTAATATACGTACCTATACCATGCTTGTACTTAAATTGTCTTTTGCTTTTGGCAAAATAAATTATGGTTATTTAAAAGAACAACTGTAGGTATTTTACATATAAATGAAATAATACAAATAATGTACTTTATTGGGGCCCATTTGCTTCATATGGCTCTAACAGGGGGCTGACATGTTTACAATCTGGAGACAGATCTTTATTACTCTGCATGAAGGTTAATGCAGATCTGACCCAAGATTCTACACGTCTGCCCCCTAATAGAGGTTTATGAAGCAACAAGTGCTTAATAAGGTGCTTTATTTGTATTCTTTCATTAAAGCATCTCTATACATATCTTTCAATAAACAGGAGTTATTTTTTGCCTAGAGTTGTCCTTTAACACATAACTTTCCAATATTAACTGGTGCACGACTTGTAAAATAAATGTATATTGGAGAAGACAGTGATATCAGTGGCGTAACTACTATGGTCGCAGAAGTCACCAATTGTGAAACTTGCGTCGTGTTTACGTCTTGCTGTCAGTAAAGTCATGACACCACTCCACAGGCCCTCCCCTATGTCTGCTCTCCTCCTCATTGCGCTGCCTGCCTATTTTCATCCCGTTGCAGATGTCGTTTCCAAGAAACTGGACGTAGTGCACTTGCTATTGACTTAAGCAGGACAGGGGGTCTCCAGGGCTTGCCCCATGCCACCCAAAAAGGAAACCAATGGGTGAGAGAATAGGACATTCCATAAAGGGACATCCTGTCAGGGACTGTAAACAAACCAAACACGTGAGAATGGGTATTCCATAAAGATCTTGAAAGAATAAGACATCCAATGTGGGACCTTTAGTACATACCACTAGGGATTTTATCCCAGCATTTTATCTTGCACTGATTCAATGTATTACCACATCTGGTAACCCTCATTGGTAGTGGAAGACAGGTCTGGTTGCCCACCGACCACATAACACCCCTAATGAGGCCTGCAAGGCCTCTCTCGAGCCTGCTTCCGACACTGCTGAGTCGCTGATATAGGTGGTTTTGAGATATTTTCCTCATCGGTGTCTCGAGCAACCAGGCTCATGAACGACTCCGAAGTAACAGCACCCGAGCCCACTATGGTCACTGGTGACCGTCACGCATTAACCCAAAGCACTGTGAACGACATTTTACTCCATGGACAGGGGAGCTATAAGTCTCTGGTAGCTAGCAGGGATTTGGGCACAGAACAAGTACACGCAAGACGGGGAGGCATATCTGGGGGGGGGGGGGGGCGCTAACCTCCGAGTCTCATATATCAGACCCACCAAACCGTGGCCACAAGCCCATTTGCTGTCTTGTTCTGCCAGTATTCCCACTCTAGGGGCACCCTTTCCCCACTACCTAAACTATTTTCTTTGCTCTGTTCCCCCTCTTGCCTGTCACCCCTTTTTCTCTTGTTCATTACTTTTCCTCTCCTTAGCCATTATTTGGTTAGCAGAACTTGTGATGCTAACATGCTTCAATTGCTATGTAAGCCTGACCTAGTTGTCTCAAAACCAATATATGTTTTGTTTTTTAAAGTATGCTTAGTAGGATTCTCCCTTTGTTGAATATATTTTTACATATTATGGTTAGCAACCGTCATTTTCGGTAGGCCTTCAACGTGAAGGGCGCAGTTTCATGATGTCTGTTCTATAGACAGTGATTTGGGCCTAATTTATAAATTTTTATCTTTCTACTATTATGGTTGACCTACAGCTAGTTCTTATACCCTTGATAGGATATTTCTATTTTCTACTGCATGTTAGTGTTTTACCAATGTTGACATATACAGCCACATTTTATTGCTATAGTTGTAGGACATTTTCTAGGATGCGTTGTGTCATTTATCTTGACTTTACACTCAAAAAGTAAACATTGTATTGTACTCCTTAAACAGCTCTGTTTATTACCACTGCATTGAATTGTTTTCTGTAATGTATACATTGTAAGTGATATATACATGCTGCAAAAAAAAATGTAATAAAAAAAAACGATGGGATAAAAATATATATTTTTATTCTGTTTCGAGAGAAAAAACAGAAAAAATACACGCACTCACGGGTCTTTTCAATTGAAGAAATCATGATCTTTATAGTCGATTGCCATATGATAGTATTTCAGATTCATTTAACCATGTGGTCGACGTTTCGGTCCGAATCTCGGACCTTTATCAAGACTACATATATATATATATGAAGGGCAGCAGGAAGAAGAGAGCCATAGAGGAGGTGAAGGTGAAAGTGGCAGTTGTCACCTCAATTGTTTTTGTGCTAATACAGTGTCACTAATGAACACATAACACTCACACAGAGACACACTAACATAACACTCACTAACTCATATAACATGCACTAACATAAAAACTCACACACACTCACAAAACGCTCACTAATACACACCAACTCTCACATACAGTGGCATAACTACCGTGGTTGCAGGGGTCACTACTGGCACTGTGGATGTATGGCACGTGGTTGTGTGGTATAGGGGCCCCCGAGAAAAATGTCGCCCAGTGTGTTCAAGTTATGCTCAGGGGCTTTGTAAAAATAAAATCAATACCGCCAACCCCAATAACCTATGTGCTGGTCATATAAAATAAATTGAAATGAGTACCTCCCTATACCTGCACTTCAAAACCACTACCTTGCAAAAATGTGTGTGTGGGGAGGGGGTGAACAAAAACGTCACAAATGGGTAAAGATAAAAATATTTTTAAAAATTCAGTGACATGAGGGTGGCTTACTGCCCATGCCCCTGGCACACAAAGGGCGAGTGCCATGTAGGGATAAATATACCAATAACCAGGGCCAGCGCTACCGTAAGGCAGCACAGGCGGCTGCCTTAGGGCGCCCCAATGGGGGGGGCGGGAAAATCGCCCGCTCCCCCAGGCCCGTTTACTTACCTCCATGCTGCTGTTCATGTCTGTGGCTGAGAGGGAAGCGCTGTGCGCTCCCCTCGGGCCGTGCGCATTCAATAATGTGTGTTGAAACCTTTTTTTTTCAACACACTTTATTGAATGCGCACGGCCTGAGGGGAGCGCACAGCGCTTCCCTCTCAGCCACGGACATGAACATACATGGAGGTAAGTACTGGGGTCTGGGGAAAGGGGGGAGGAGGGAGGTATAACGAGCATCTGACTGGCACAATATTCCTGGGCATCTGACTGGCACAATATTCCTGGGCATCTGAATGGCATAATATTCCTGGGCATCTGACTGGCACAATATTCCTGGGCATCTGATTGGCACAATATTCCTGGGCATCTGACTGGCATAATATTCCTGGGCATCTGACTGGCATAATATTCCTGGGCATCTGACTGGCATAAAATTCCTGGGCATCTGAATGGCATAATATTCCTGGGCATTTGACTGGCATAATGTTCCTGGGCATCTGACTGGCACACTATTCCTGGGCATCTGAATTGCATAATATTGCTGAGAATCTGACTGGCACACTATTCCTGGGCTCTGACTGGCATAATATTACTGGGCTCTGAATGGCATAATATTCCTGGGCATCTGAATGGCATAATATTACTGGGCATCTGACTGGCATAATTTTCCTGGGCATCTGACTGGCATAATATTCTTGGGCTCTGACTGGCTTAATATTCCTGGGCATCTGACTGGCTTAATATTCCTGGGCATCTGACTGGCATAATATTCCTGGGCATCTGACTGGCATAATATTCCTGGGCATCTGAATGGCATAATGTTCCTGGGCATCTGACTGGCATAATGTTCCTGGGCATCTGACTGGCATAATATTACTGGGCTCTGACTGGCATAATATTCCCATTGAAATACTGGTAAGTTTGTTGATTTAACTTTACTTCATTTTAAATATTGTATTTGTTCCCGTTTTGTTTCTTCACTGCAAAATAAGATATATGCAGTGTGCATAGGAATTTGTTCATAGTTTTTGTTTTTACTATAGTCCGGCCCTCCAACGGTCTGAGGGACAGTGAACTGGCCCCCTGTTTAAAAAGTTTGAGGACCCCTGGGCTAAATACTGGCATATTGATTGGCAAAATAGTGTGTCTCAGGTTATGTGTGAATTGGTGTAACTGTGTGTGTGTGTGTAAGTGGTAAGGGTGTCTCTGTGTGTGACTGCAAGGGTGTGTTTGTGTTTAAGGGTTTCAATGTGTGACACATTTAGAGCATGCGAGTTTAATATTTAGATGTATTTATTTTCTACACTATACATTATTCATATATATATATAAGGAGGCTTAATGGTTTGGCGGATCAGAGCAGGGGGGCACCAAAATGCACCTTTGCCTGTGTAGACGAAAATCCTTGCACCGGCCCTGCCAATAACCATTGTCAATACCCAACATATTCTGGACCAAGGAAAGGGGGCAATCATAAAAATAATAATAACCATCCTCTGTCTAAAAAATTCACGTTGTGCAGTTTCACTTACTATAAAATTCAACTTACACAGCACTTGACATGCCACAGATTAATAAATATAAGTTTACCAAATAAAGTTGTATAGTGAGTTGTACTTTTATTTTTCAAACTTCAACTCAATTTAACAACAAAACTGGTACAGAAAAATGTAAACGAATATATATATATAAATATATACATATATACACACACACACACACACACACACATTTTTAAAATAAATTGAAGTCAGTGGTGGCTACTTATACATTGTTTCCTGAAAATGAACATTACTACTCTTTTAGCAATAGGTCCTCTCCAGGCTAATGAAAGACTAGATCATATTGTAAAGTAAAATAACTGAAAAAGAGCATATGGAGCTATATGGAAGTGGAATCAGGAAGTATCCGGATATGTGCAAGTTTCAAGCAGGATCCATTGAAGTTGGTAATACCGCACTGCGAGCTCTGATCTTACCTTGTTCTTACTGCTTTCCTCGACTGACAGGGAGGCCATGCTGGGGTCACAGCGTTTGCAGCAAGACCACTGGATAAGTAATTGTGCAGCGGGATGCTTCCTGACACGGAATATTCAGGGATGACCGGCGCACAGACCACGCCCACTTCTACCATTGGTACCGCCTCGTAAAACTGAACCGCGCCCATTCTGACACAATTTACCTCCATCTCCCTTGTGGGCAGCCACGCCCACTTTCCAGGAAAAACAGAGAAAGTGGCAAGTGTTTTACTGGAGCTGCAGCAACTTCACTTCCTGCTACATAACGTCCACAGTTATTCGACAACAAACCTGCTACACCATAAATACTAAACATATAATGCAGATTTTTTTTTTTTTTAATGAAATACGGTTACCAGTTGTGTATAAAACATGCACTACCTATAAGGTGAAGAGATAACCACATGTAGACTGAGCGCACAGCAGTTTAATTCAGGCATGCTGATTATATCCCATCAAGTGCCCAGGGACAGAGATGGACCTGCAAGTGCCATGCAGTAGGGAAGCAGTAACATGTCATGAATGCATTGCCCTACCCAAAAATTACTGATATTTCCATGTTTGTAAATTTACTGTCAATTAAAAAATCAGTCTGTCAATCAGTAGAAAGAAAAGCAAAATTGGCCATGTTGGTAAAAAATGGTTTCTCAGTCTAAAAATGAACTTGTGTTTAGTCATAGCGATAAGTAATCTGATAGGTGCAAAGTATGTATTTGTTTAATCTGTAAAACTACTAAATATCACCTTTTAAACCATCTTGAAAAATCTGACAGGTTAATGGTATTTAGAGTTTGACAACTTTTTTTCAGAATAGGTGCCATACAAAGACCTTTGAGGTTGAACCTGTGTAACAGTCTTTCAGTTTAACAAAATAAAACATCAATATTGAAAGACAACTTTTACCAGACAAAACATAGAAGGAACAATATGGGTCGGGCTAGTATATTCACAATAAATATACTGTAGCGGTAGGAATAATAGATGCATCATTTTGTAGATCTGTGAAACTTCAGAGTTCAAATTATTCACCCCGACAGACCAGACGTACACATGAACTGACCGCTTATCTAAGACCAGAAGCGCTGAAAGATCTGTTTCTGGAAAAAGCCTGTAGGCCTGCTTTAACCGCATTCAGAGAATAAGGTATTCTATTTTGGGTATGTTTTATTTATTTTTTTGTCAATGTATTGATACCGGAGCTGTTAAGAACTGTTGCTGAACTTCTTTTGAATCCAGCTGCATGGTTTGCTGCCACCAGTCCAGTGGGGACTGAACTTATTATTAATTATCAGCATATTGAGGATATGGCTATTAATGTACGTCAGATTCCATTATCCTTCATTATATAAGTTCTTTCAATTTCAAAACGTTTATTGAAAATAAATAATAGCTGAACAGTTGGTCAAGAGATCACACATAGCTAGATCCATGAGCAGTAATGCTATTATGAGATTGTGGCCCATAAAAAGATGATTGTATTTTCTATTACATCAGTTAAGAGTACAGGGACTATGTAATTTATTTGTATGTATTTTCCCATATGTAAGATTGACCCTTGCCATTTTTCATAACATCATTGAAAAGGCTATCAAACATCTTTTTAAGTGATTTTATGAACTTTCCAGTTAGGGGAAGTATGTTATGGTAGGTTGGTCTGGTTTCAGAGGACAGAACCTATATTGAGATCACTATGCCAATTGTATCCTCAGGAATCTCCCATGGGCTCTTTGCCCAAACAGTTCTAGCCAAAACGCAATGCCAGGTTATCCATGTAGGCAGCACTCTGTGCTTTCAGAAGGGAATGTTTGAAGAAATGTAATATACAAGTATATTCAAACCAAATACAGTATGTACATAATTTGTGTGGGGGGATTTTACTGTCCTGAATATCATTTTCTAAATCCAGCCACCTTAGGTAACCTGAGTATTTACCATTGTCAATTATTACTCCTCTCAGTTCTTTCTTTGCTGTGACTTTGTTGTGTGGATAATGTCCTGCCTACCTAGACTACTGCTTGTGAATCTGCCCATGACTGATGATGTCAGGTATATGTTACAGCATATAATAAATTTACACCAGCGCTGGTTAAGTTAGGCTTATTTTTAGTATTCCATATTTACGTTCAAGTATAGACCACAAACTGTCCCTGGTTTTTGGTATGACTGTCACCCTCTGGTGGGAAAAAAAGCAGAAATGACTAATATATTTTGGCAGCACAAATTTAGTAACTCTTCTATAATGCAAGTTATTACTGCAAGGAAATATGTGATTTGTTAATGTCTGTGTAATGCTAATACTCCTTGGAACGTTGTAGCACAGTAAAGTCTGTATAATGCTACTAGCATCGGTTTGGAGAGGTGGCCTTGGAGTAACAAATGTAAAAAGTTCTTCCCCCAAGCTGATTACACACACTCTATACCATGAGTGTCAAAGTTCATGGAACAGAGCTTTCAGGAAACCCTTTTTAAAAATGTTACTACTAGGCCCCATATGTTTTTAATCTATCCTGTTAATTACATCAGCTACTTCTTCTAATACACCTGTCATTCAGTATAGATTTGTGTAAGAAAAGAGAAGTCAAATAGTAATCCATGGCTACCTACATATTATCTTTGGATAGACAGATTAAAACCAGATTTTCGTGTTTCTGCAATTGTTTTACTGATTCTTCATAAGAAAATATACATTTATTTTCTTTTAATATAATACAGTCCTCTATTAACATGCTTGGAAAACCAAAGCTATTTGCATTAGATGTAGCAGCATTAAAATAAGTAACAGTAATCAAGAACATATAGTCATTTAGTGAATGAAAGTAGAAATGTGTTAGTGAACTATTATAATGTTATTTGTCACATTTACTGTAAACCTGTTCAATGCACTTATTGATTAAAAAATATAGGATCTGGTAGACAAACAGTTGTATGTTTACAATGAAGAGGTCATTTGTCTGTTCAATACAGGAAAGGATATTCCATTATAAGCTCTAGCGAGCAGTGCCCTGAACACAGCCTGTCTGTTTCATTATGTCACAAATGTGCATGTTTCTCTCCCTGCTCAACAATGCACAGTTGGCAAATAGTAGTAATAACCACTTAAAGGGATATTGCATGGTATACATCTCTAACAGAAAAAATGTTGACAATCCTGTATTTCAATGTTTAAATGTTTTTCTGTTGCTTTTTTCTAAGTTACAGGACAATAAGTACAAGTAGCGCATTGATATTTCAAAACCATTTTTTGCAGTTAGCAATAGCAAGATTGTAACATAGAAATCTTTCATAAATCCCTGAATCACCGCCGACATGCACATATTTTCAAATGTACACAACTACCAGGGTATGTAACTTGGGGTATTTTGACACTTTTCAAGAGTCATTTTACCACCAATCTTTGACAAATTTTGCAGTTATATTATTTGTGTGGTTTTTTTCACACACTTTGTAATTCAGGTATGAAATTACAGGTGTTGTTATGAGTTAATGCCAAACAACATCCCTAATATATGCCTCAAATATAGTGGTACCCCACATGCATAGATATGATAGGATATTGTAGCGGTTGAAAGGCCAAAATAGTGATACGATCATTACAGCTTTGAAACGTGTAATTTTTATGTGTTGTTTGCAGACTAAATTTCCTATGATCTTTAGCCAGACAAAAGCCACCTTAGCATAATAGGAAAAGTAGTCTGCTCTACAGTAGGAAGCACAGGTCATTGCTACCCTTGCTACTCTGTGGCTGCATGGATGACATATGCAGCTGCTGTGGACTCCTATTTACTGCTGTGGGTCCATGCAAAAACTGTCCGTCTTTTAAAAAAAATATATATATACCTAGAGGACAACTGACAGTGCTAACATGTCAGTGGTCCTCTACGTAATACTTCTTATTTTTTATATAATTTATTAGTATTTTTTTGAAAACATTTTTTACATGTCTTTTATTTATTAATTGTATTTATTAATTGTATTTATTTATTTAATCTTTATTTAACCCTAATCCTAACTGTATAGTTAGCACAGAAAAAAGGTTTATTTTTTATTAAAAAAGCCTGGGGTGTGACTGAGGGTGCATGGTGGTCCATGGGCAGACTGCAACCACTATGTTTAGTCTCTCCCTGCCCTACGATTGCTGTAGAGCAACCTTTTCAAAAACTTGAGGTGGATCCCAAATTTATGTATATAACTAGATGCATTTATACTTATTTGAACTTTTTAATATTATATTCAACTTTTCATATGTGATAAAAATGTTATTTAAAAATTGTTAATTTCTTATGCCCCTCCTCTCATATTGCACCCACACGACTTCTGTGCCACAGTGTCAATTTGCCCCCCAGAACATACCACAGTTTCACTCTGCCCCACTGAACTTCCCCTGCAGAACATGCTACAGTGTCACTTTCCCCCGTAGTACATGTTATTTTGCCCCACAGAACATGCTACAGTATCACTTTGGCCACAGCCAATTTTCCCATTAATATGCCACTATTAGCCTGGTCATTAATATGCCACTATTAGCCTGCCCAGTAATATGCCACAGCCAGAGTGCTAGTGAATATGCTACAGCCATTTTCCCATTGTGCCACTATTAGCCTGTTAATTAATATGCCACAGCTATATTGCCCCATAAAATGTCACAGCCAGAGTGTACCATAATATGCCACAGCCAGAGTTTCCCATAATATGCCACAGCCAGAGTGTCCCATAATATGCCACAGCCAGAGTGCCAATTAATATGCCACAGCCAGAGTGCCCCATAATATGCCACAGCCAGAGTGCCAATTAATACACCACCACCCTCCTCCCCCTTCCCTAGTACTCACCTGCTGTCTTCAGAATCACAGTGATCGAACAAGATGCAGAGAGGATAGGAGAAGACACTGCGGGACTGCTTGCAGCCTCATCCAGATATGACACACAACTGGCTGAAATGAGGATGATGATGGAAGACCTAGACAACAGAGGCCGACGCAACAACATCAGAGTGCGGGGCCTATCTGAAAATGTACTGACCAGATTTCCCCGACATGCCTCAGACTTTTTAACATCATACTCGAGAAGCCTGCCGAGATACACATCAAAATAAAAAGAGCTCACAGAGCACTGAAACCAAGAGGCCCCGTACTGGTCCTCTACTGGATGTAATATGTTGACTAGCTAACTTTCGCCTTAAAGACGACATCATGCGCAAAGCAAGGGCCAAGAGACTCTGGGATATTGATAAATCGGAGGTAGCTATCTACCAGGATCTCTCATGGATCACACTGCAAACCACATGACTGTTGCAGCCGCTGAATCATGCATTGACAACCAAAGGTATCGCCTACAAATGGGGCTTCCCTTTTAGCCTTACAGCGCGAGTGGGGAATAAGACGCACACCATCTGATTCCCCGCAGATACCCCAGGCTTCATGCAAGCAGTTGGCATCCGGAATGTAACAGTCTTGGACTGGCTGGACCCTGCTAATCTCACATAGCCGAGACCCCTACCTCAGAGGAGAATCCGACATCACAGGCGAGAAACTGCATTGTCTCCCCCAAAATCCCGCTCACAAGAGATTTCTGGGCGGGGAAGGAATGAAATCCACTGAACATTGGCACCCATACGCCCCCACCGGGGTACTGGCCCTAAGTCACACCTCTTGAACCCCAAGCGAACATTGCCACCATCTCACACGCTGCCGCGACTCTTCTCCCAGGTTATGGAAGATTGGACGCTCCTGGACGAATCAAATCCCTACACTGGACTCAGCTGAGCTCCTTCAACCATGTCTCACAGCTAAGTTCAGTCCTGTTGTGGGGTATTCTCTCTTTTAGGTTGTTTGACACACTTATTCTATGCTGAGAAAAGTCCTCAACCTTAATTACTTCCCCTGGCTGTCAGATCATTCACCCCGCTAAGATAGCCCCTCTTAAATTACTGCCTCACTGTCATGGTTGTAGTGTGGCCATTCTACTCCTGTTGCCAGCTGCCTCGTTATCCTCAGCCCTTCCCTATTTAAACCTGCAGCTTATGGCAATCAGTGCCTTTGCATTGCTTTGGTTGCTGCCTGATAGTGTCCTGTGTATTCTATTTCTGATTATCTGTTTCCGACTCCTTCTAGCCCTTACCTTGTCTCTTTTGCCGCCTGTCCTGACCTGTTTGCCCGTCCTGACTACGTTTGTTTGCTGCCAGCCCCGCTCTTTTGCCTGTCTGACTATTCTTCTGCCTGAGCCACTGTACCTTCGCCTTGATCCAGTATTCCGTATCCAGCTTCCTGTTTGTTGGGTTTAGTTTCGGTATCCTGGTAATAGTTCAGAGTGCAAAAGTCCTGGAGGAACGAAACCTGCGGCTCAACCATAGGGAGGAATTCCTTCAGGCAGAATATTCTGTTCTGTTGCCGGGGTCCGTTACAAAAGACCTTTATCGAGTCTGCACAGCAGTTCCAGCCTCATACCTGAACGTGATAGTGATCACAGGCCCGTGTCCTGCTCTGAGAGCTACCAGTCCTGTCTCAGTCTGGTCACAGCTACCAGTCCTGTCTCAGTCTGGTCACAGCTACCAGTCCTGTCTCAGTCTGGTCACAGCTACCAGTCCTGTCTTTGTTCAAGTCTCAGATACCTGTCCTGCCTTACTTCCAGTCTGTTACCTGTCCTGCCTCAGTTCACGTCTCAGCGACCAGTCCTGTCCCAGTCTCTGCTACCAGTCCTGTCTCAGTCCCAGTCTCTGCTACCAGTCCTGTCTCAGTCTGGTCACAGCTACCAGTCCTGTCTCAGTCTGGTCACAGCTACCAGTCCTGCCTTTGTTCAAGTCTCAGCTACGATATTTTACACCTATCCCACCACACAAGTGAAGGTGAATGGGCTCCTGTCACAACCCTTTCATAACTCAAATGGGACGCGTCAGGGCTGTCCCCTATCACCCCTCCTATTCGTACTATCACTGGAACCACTACTGGATGCCATCATGGCAAAATCAGATATTTCAGGGATCAAAATAGGCCACACTCATTACAAAACCGCTGCATTTGCAGATGACATGTTTTTCACTATAACGGACCCCCATATCTCTATACCATCACTACAAAGGGAACTCACAGCATATGGACACATCTTGAATCTCAAAATAAACACTAGCAAGTCGGAAATATTAAATATATCAATCACCCCGAGGAAGCGAATAGGGTCAAAACAAACTTCCCGTAAAAATTGAACACCATTCAGCTCGATTAGCTGGGTGTACGAATTACACCACAGGCCCACCACTTGACACGGCAGTGACACACACAGCTGATCTTACCCAAACGCAAGGGTGGTCTGGCGCTACCCAAAATTAAACTCTATTACCAAGCATATGTCCTCCTCCGTATAATCGAATGGTCACAGTCTTCAGCGGATAAGCAATGGGTTCCCATAGATAGGGCTCCGACCAAGGATCGGTTAATACTGTCTATTTAGCTACCTCCACACAAAAGCGACTCATCACTAATGGACCACCATTACATTCAAGCAACCTTGCGAGTGTGGAATGCCACAAACTTAAAACACACTTTGACCTCGTACTCCTCCCCGATCGCCCCCACCTCTCACAACCCTCACTTCACGTCTGGATTCTGGAGACATATCTTGCCCTACCTCCTCAAAGGTTGCTCCCAGACACTTGTACCAGTTACTAAGAGATGGCACACTGATCTCTCTCCAAGACTTAATAGGTGGCAGAGCCCTCACCTTTCTGGACAGATTACCAACATGAACACTACAATGGCTCCATCACTGCCAAACACAGAATCACGAGAGATTTGATGGCCTTTCAGTCCGAATGCATGCAAACTTACCCAATGAGGCTTGGCATGTCAACAAGCCTGTACTTGCTGCTCTGCAACATACTCCCCTCCCTCCATCTGTGGGCAAATGTGAAGCTACGCTAGGAATCACACTCTCACCACAACAATGGAAAAAGATACTGTACAACACCGACCATATCTCCATTTCCTCCAAATTACAGAAATCCGCTTACAAATTAAGCATGTACTAATTGTATTCACCCCCCCAACCCTGCCCTTTTCTTCAATCTGTACCCCGACCCCCCTCCCTATTCTCTTGTTATGTTATGTTTTGAAAATTTCGAAAATCCACAATAAAAAATATGGATTGAAACATAAGAAGGTAGGTCAATGAGGTATCATTATTTGTATATGTATATGTAAAAGTAGGGGAGGGAAAGTTGTTGTGAACTACAGTCTCCATAAAGCTTAGTCAGCCATTTAGTACCAACATAGTAATGCTAATATTGACTTTATTAACATGACAAAGAGCATGTTTGGAAATCTTGTCCATGTTTTATGCCATCATCAGTGTGGATAATGCTGTTTAGCCTGAACCTTAGGCTACCCACAAACTTTGGTGTTTCCATTTTTTCATTTTTACTACTGGTTTTGTCATCATTTGGCATAAATAAAACATCTGTTGGTGGTTAACCATGTAATATATTATCCAGGCAAAAATATTATTAAAAATAAACTATTAAGTATTTTTTTTATGCTGTTAAAGGAATAAGTGATATAGGAAACTTTCCCAGTAAATAACTGTGTAATAGACATTTGAAATTCCAATGTTAGTTGGCAAAAGCAGTCTGAAAAGTAACGCTTCAAATCATGAATTCATTTTTCATGCCCTTACTACTTTGATGCCCACAGTTCAATGCAACCAATGGTGTGCTGTACCCGGAGCACAAATAATAGTGTAGAGAATTTTATAATCACGAGTACTTGGAATGTGGGTCCTTATACAATAGAAACTAATGAAACTGGGTCGCCACAAGTTTTGTAAGCCTGGAACACTGCCCAGTAGGTAAATCAGAAGTAACAGTTTTTTCATGGTACACAATGGCCTTTATTCATGAAGGAGAGAATCACAGGCAATTGAATTGGGAATTTGATGTCTACCCCTGGTTTTTCATCATGCTTAATGAAATAATTTTTCCAACTTGGCTACCTTGGCCTTACTTTTGAAAATCCCTTCTCAATTCCCTGCAATTCTCTCTTTCATGAATAAGAAAGTGCTGAATTATTTGTTTGTTTACTAGACTGGTTATTGTGTAGAATAAAAATGCATTTGTAAGTTTGTATGACAACTTGCAGGGCCACCACTTCCATGGGGCAGACTGGGGCAACTGCCCCAAGCGGCACACTGGAAGGGGCGGCACTTTGCTTCTTCATGCAGCGTTTTTTTTCTTCTTCTTCTTGTGTCCGTGGGACCCTTAGTCCGGGACAATGCAAAGTCCCGGATTGAGAGCTCTGATAGAAGAAGGTCTCAGCCAATCAGGTGAGACCTCTCAACTATCCTGATTGGCTGAGAGTTCAGAAGCCTCTCCTAACTGGTTCAGTCCCTCCTTCACACAGCGCTCAGAGCTAGAGATGCCTGCGTGAGTGACAGACTGTTGATGTGTTAGTGACAGACTGTGTGTATGTGTGGGAGTGTGTGTGTGTGTGTGTGTGTGTAATGGAGAGAAAACAGATTTGGGGGGAAGGAGAGATAACAGATTAGGGGGAGGAGAGAGAACAGATTTTGGGGGGGAGAGATAGCAGATATGGGGAGGAGAGAGAACAGATTGGGGGGGGAGAGAGAACAGATATGGGGTAGGAGGAGAAAACAGATTTGGGGGAGGAGGAGAGAGAATAGATTTGGGGGAGAGAGAACAGATTTGGGGGAGGAGGAGAGAGAATAGATTTGGGGGAGAGAGAACAGATTTGGGAAGAAGAGATAACAGATATGGGGAAGGAGGAGAGACAACAGATTTGGGGGAGAGAGAACAGATTTGGGGAGGAGAGACAACAGATTTGGGGAGGAGAGACAACAGATTTGGGGGAGAGAGAACAGATTTGGGGAGGAGAGATAACAGATTTGGGGGGGAAGAGAGAGAACAGATTTTGGGAGGAGAGATAACAGATTTGGGGGGGAGGAGGGAGAACAGATTTGAGGGAGGAGAAATAACATGTTGGGGGAGGAGAAATAGCAGATTTGGGGGAGGAGAGATGGCAGATTTGGGGGGAGGAGAGATAACAGATTGGGGGGTAAGATAACCCATTGGGGGAGGAGAGATAACAGAAATGGGGAGAAGACAGATAACAGATTTGGGAGGAAGAGAGATAACAAATATGGGGGGGAGGTAACAGGTATGGGGGAGAGATTAAATGTGTGTACAAGGGGGATGGATGAGCACAGAATCTAGCCGATGGCACTGATATAAAATAAATTATAGATGAATAAATAAATGAATGGTGTCCACTGAGAATCGGCAGCCGGAAAAAACTTACAGACAGCCTCTAATGACTGTGTAAATGATATGTGGAAAGGAGAGTGAAACCGGCGCACAATGCATGGACACTTTTAAACAATAAATTATATGTGACACTCTAAGTGTAGCTGTGCAAATGTGCAAATAAAAATAAATATTCAAAAATGCAAAATGTGCAAATAAGCAATAAATAATGTTATCAAATGTCACAATAAATAACAGTTGATAATATATAGTGACCTTACAGCAATTAGTAAAAAACAAACCAGTATAAATGGTGCAAATTCTGTGATAATTGGTTTTAGACCAGGTGAGTGAATACTGTGCTTAGGAATACAATGTGCTGTTGATACAGCTAAAAAACTGGTGTGCAAAAACTTTTTGTGCAAATAAACAATAAATAATGCTATCAAATGGCACAATAAATAATAAATATTGTGCCATTTGATAACATTATTTATTGTTTATTTGCACAAAAAGTTTTTGCACACCAGTTTTTTAGCTGTATCAACAGCACATTGTATTCCTAAGCACAGTATTCACTCACCTGGTCTAAAACCAATTATCACAGAATTTGCACCATTTATACTGGTTTGTTTTTTACTAATTGCTGTAAGGTCACTATATATTATCAACTGTTATTTATTGTGCCATTTGATAACATTATTTATTGCTTATTTGCACATTTGAATTTTTGAATATTTATTTTTATTTGCACATTTGCACAGCTACACTTAGAGTGTAACATATAATTTATTGTTTAAAAGTGTCCATGCATTGTGCGCCGGTTTCACTCTCCTTTCCACATGGGGGAGAGATTACAGATAACAGATATAGAGGGTAGGGGGAGGAGGAGAGACAGACAGATATGGGGAGGGCAAGAAGAGACACATACATGGGAAGGGAGAGGAGAGAGAGACATAAAATGGGGTGACGGGTAGAAATAGAATACACTGCGCCTTTTATGTGAGACGAGTAGCAGCACCGAAACACAACCAGTGCTTCACTCCTGGTAAAAATTTACAAACAATACACACAACGTGAACAGTGCGCTTCCCAAAAACACTACACACTCGTATTTACCCTATACGTGGAGGCAATCCTCTCCGTAGTATGCAAAGGGAAAAAGATAAAAAACTCTTATAGTGTAGTATATTAAAAAATATAAAGTGATATAAGTGCGTAAACATAGACACACTCACATTTTACTGAGCAGTATCCTGCTCAGTCTATAGGGTGTTCGGGAGCCCCTCGTGGGGTCTTGGATAAAATAAGATTCCGAAGTAGCTCCAAATTCAAGTAGATGTGATGGAACAGGGGAGGAAGGAGATGTATTCTTAGTAAAAACACTTTTAATAATACACAAATAAATTTAAAATCTTACATAAAAACAGGCAGCATCCAGCTTATAAAGTGCAGAGAGTCCCAGTTTTTAAAGTGCAAAGTGTTCTTGTAAGTTGCTCCTTCTCCATACACGACGCGTTTCTCCTTTAAAATAGGCTTTTTCAAGTGTATTCCTGTTCCTTGTCTTCTTCTTTAAATAGTCCCGTTTTTTGAATTTTCCCGCCAACTTCCGGGTGTCGCGTCACGTGACGTCACGTGATCGTCGCATCCCGTGACGTCACGCGCTGGTCGCACTTCCGCGTTCCACCGCTTCTGGTGGCTTATATATAATCTCTCCAGCTGTCTCCATGCGTTGTCATGGAGACCAACCTCGGCATACACATTTTATATATCG
This sequence comes from Pelodytes ibericus, assembly GCA_036172795.1. NCBI lineage: Eukaryota > Metazoa > Chordata > Amphibia > Anura > Pelodytidae > Pelodytes > Pelodytes ibericus. The sequence goes on from CM069862.1 coordinate 55,804,025, forward strand.
GGGGAGAAGGGGGAGAAAAGGCAAACAATATTTAGGGCAGTTTTGCCTCATAGTGTGACATATTCACTTTAATCCTCCCAAAAGTAGTTGTTATATTACAATAATAGAGACCAGAAATAAATAGTCTCTTTTGCATAAAAAATCATAATACATTATCTATAGAAATAATAAATGTCATATTATCTATGAGGATAGTTAGAAAGGGATTTGCCCATCATCCATTACTGTGCATCATCAGATCCATACAAAATATCATAAAAAATAACAACTAAAATGTCACATAAATATAATTATGTGGGCTACAGTATTGTACCTCTGTCAGGAGGTAACTCCCTGAAAAAGGTATAAAAATTAAGTAAAATTCATAAAAAATTAAAAAGATCGAATTCTGCATTTAGTCCACTAGGGTTAAGAGTTTTTAATTCGTGCACCCATTTCATTTCTAATTTTCCTAAACCCTTCCAGGAGTCTCCTCCCCTCCAGTGCTTTTTATATTTGTCAATAGCCATAAAAGTTAACTCTTTGGGGTTACTTAGGTGTTTAAGAAAATGTTTGGGTACACTGTGGGTCAGCATTTTTTTCTTTATATTGTTGCAATGTTCACCCACTCTTTTAGATAATTTACGTGTGGTGCGTCCCACATACTGTAGCCCACATGTACATTCAAGTAAATATATAACAAAACTTGTGTCACAGTTCATAAACTCTTTGATGTTATATTCTTTGCCTGTTACCCTCGATCTAAAGGTATTTAATTTTTTAGGTTGATTTTTGGTTTGTTTACAAGCATTGCATATATTGCAAAGGTAAAAACCTGGATTTTGTGTCAAGAAAGTGTTTTTTTCTTTTATTTTTTCTTTAGTATAGCTTTTGGTTATACATCTCCGCATATTCGGAGCTCCCCGAAAGATGATATTGGGTTTTTCTGGCAGAATATCTTTTAAGAGGTCATCCTTCCCTAAGATAGACCAGTGCTTATTTATTATTCTCTTTAAATGTTTATTTTTGTTATTAAAATCTAAAATTATAGGGAGGGTCATTTCCTTCTTATCCTCTTTTTTCTTTTCCATACAAGTTAGTAATGACTCTCTTTCTATCGCATCAACCTCTTCAAATGCTCTAACGATATTTTCTTCTGGATAGTCTTTATGCAATAGACGTTCTTTTAAAATTTGCAATTGGTCTTTGCAAACATTTTCATCCGTGCAATTTCTCTTTAATCTTAAAGCTTGACTTTTAGGAATACCATTTAGCCATGGGAGATAGTGTCCACTTTCATAACTAATGAAGCTATTGACATCCACCTTTTTAAAAAAGGTTTTGGATTTAATTATGTCATCTTCTATATATATTTCTAAGTCTAGAAAGTGGACACTATGGCGATCGTACTCCGTATTAAGCTTTATTCCCCAGTCGTTATCGTCTAGGTGGGCCAAGAAAGACTTCAACTCTCTCTCTTCGCCCCTCCAGACGAAAAATAGATCGTCTATATATCGACGGTATGTGATCAGGTTCGCTCCCCAATGATGTCCTGACCATACAAACTGGCGTTCCCATTCTGCCATAAAAAGGTTTGCATAGCTTGGAGCGAACCGTGTTCCCATAGCCGTTCCTCTCTTCTGTAAGAAAAAGCTGTCGTTGAACCAAAAGAAATTATTCTGTAGGATAAGATTTATACCCTCTACTATAAAATCCACAAAAGTTCCACCCAGTTCATTATCCCTCATTAAGATATCTTTTACTGCTTTGCAGCCCCTTTCGTGCTCAATTATGGTATACAATGACGTGATATCACTTGTAACCAACCACATCTCCTTTTCCCATGTGAGTTCTTTCAATATGTTAAGTACACTTGCGGTATCTTTAAGGTAAGATGGGATAGATTTTACAAAGGGTTGTAGATTATAGTCCAAGTAATGTGACAGATTTGAATATAAGGACCCTACACCAGAAACAATGGGTCTCCCTGGGGGACATTCTATACTTTTGTGGATTTTGGGGAGGAAATAAAATACAGGAATTATTGGATGTGCAATGTTAATAAATTCCAGCTCATCTTTTCCTAAAAGGTTAAAACTTTTCCCTTTATCCAGAAAACTTGTTAAGAGTTTTTTCTGGTCTTGGGAGGGGTCTTTTTTTAGTCTTACATATGTTTGGGTGTCATTTAATTGTCGATATGCCTCTTTAAGATAGTATTCTTTAGACATAATGACTACCCCACCCCCTTTATCTGCCGGTTTGATGACTATCCTCTCATCTTTGTTTAATTCTTCCATCGTTTTCCTCTCAGAAGTAGATAAATTAGATGAATCATATTTGGATTTTTTTATTTTTTGTACATCAGTCATTACCATTTTTTCAAAGACATCAAGACTACCTGACTTATAAGCTGTCGGGTAGAATTTGGACTTATTTTTTAATGGAGTTTTTTTCGGATTTAGATCACTATAGGATCTTCCTATTTCTGTAACTCCAACATTTCTCTGTTGTTTTCCTACAAAAAATCTCTTTAGGGTTGCCCTCCTAATGAATCTATTGATATCTATGTAGGTATCGAATTTATTGAGACCTCTAGTTGGGGCATATTTTAGACCTTTACTAAGAACTCTTTTTTGGATCTCACTAAGTTCTAGGCCCGAGATGTTAAAAATGCCTGCTGTATCTAGAACCTTCTTTGAGTTGTTTTTCTTTCGTAATCCCATTCTCTTTCCTCTATATCTCTTCTTTTTCTCTGTGGGAGATATCTTATTGTTTCTCTTTCCCATGGAGATTTCTTTTTCCAGGGCTGGTCTCTCTGACCCCACTCTAAAAAATGATCCTGTTTAGGTACTATTCTTTCTGTCTCTAATGATAGGGCACTAAAACGATTTTTTGTTCTGATAGGAGATTCCTGTTTATGTGAATCATATGTCCTTATCACTTTCTTATTCCTACTTCTATTTTTAGTCCTTACAGTCTGCCAATCATTTTTTCCTTCTTCTTCTTCTTTCTTAGTTCTTAGGGGGATAGTAGTATCAAATTTCTTTGAGAAAGTTCTCATTCTCCCATTGTCATAATCGCATTTGTCCCTACGGAATTTTTTGATTTTAATCTTCCGTACCTCTTCCTCAATTTTATCTAAATGAATTTTCACGTCTTCCGTGAAATCCTTAAATTCAGGTAGGATTTCCCACGGTGAGAGGCTTTCACAACAGATTTCTATGTTCTTTTTTAAATCTAGTAGTGATCTCTCTCTGATGTTTATAATAAAACCCATCAATTCAAATGAGCAATGGTCTAAAATCTTTTCCCATTGTGTTTTTATATTTACATCATCTGTGTCTGTGGATAAAATTTTAAAGATTCTCAATCCTCTAGGGATCATTCTCTCTTTTAAATATTTTTTAAGTGTAGCAATTTCCCATTTAACTTTAATTTCCTTTGCTAACAGTTTCTCTAATTTATGAAACTCATCGCTAAGGCATAATTGGTCTGTCCCTTCTTCAGACCTTTCTTCATCAAATAATATCTCCATATTTCCACATAAATCGTGGCGAAAATCAAGCAAAGACATAGTGCACAAAATAGGCTGCTGTGTACTCAGTGAAACAAAGATAAAGTGACGGGTAGAAATAGAATACACTGCGCCTTTTATGTGAGACGAGTAGCAGCACCGAAACACAACCAGTGCTTCACTCCTGGTAAAAATTTACAAACAATACACACAACGTGAACAGTGCGCTTCCCAAAAACACTACACACTCGTATTTACCCTATACGTGGAGGCAATCCTCTCCGTAGTATGCAAAGGGAAAAAGATAAAAAACTCTTATAGTGTAGTATATTAAAAAATATAAAGTGATATAAGTGCGTAAACATAGACACACTCACATTTTACTGAGCAGTATCCTGCTCAGTCTATAGGGTGTTCGGGAGCCCCTCGTGGGGTCTTGGATAAAATAAGATTCCGAAGTAGCTCCAAATTCAAGTAGATGTGATGGAACAGGGGAGGAAGGAGATGTATTCTTAGTAAAAACACTTTTAATAATACACAAATAAATTTAAAATCTTACATAAAAACAGGCAGCATCCAGCTTATAAAGTGCAGAGAGTCCCAGTTTTTAAAGTGCAAAGTGTTCTTGTAAGTTGCTCCTTCTCCATACACGACGCGTTTCTCCTTTAAAATAGGCTTTTTCAAGTGTATTCCTGTTCCTTGTCTTCTTCTTTAAATAGTCCCGTTTTTTGAATTTTCCCGCCAACTTCCGGGTGTCGCGTCACGTGACGTCACGTGATCGTCGCATCCCGTGACGTCACGCGCTGGTCGCACTTCCGCGTTCCACCGCTTCTGGTGGCTTATATATAATCTCTCCAGCTGTCTCCATGCGTTGTCATGGAGACCAACCTCGGCATACACATTTTATATATCGGGGGAGAAAAGGCAAACAATATTTAGGGCAGTTTTGCCTCATAGTGTGACATATTCACTTTAATCCTCCCAAAAGTAGTTGTTATATTACAATAATAGAGACCAGAAATAAATAGTCTCTTTTGCATAAAAAATCATAATACATTATCTATAGAAATAATAAATGTCATATTATCTATGAGGATAGTTAGAAAGGGATTTGCCCATCATCCATTACTGTGCATCATCAGATCCATACAAAATATCATAAAAAATAACAACTAAAATGTCACATAAATATAATTATGTGGGCTACAGTATTGTACCTCTGTCAGGAGGTAACTCCCTGAAAAAGGTATAAAAATTAAGTAAAATTCATAAAAAATTAAAAAGATCGAATTCTGCATTTAGTCCACTAGGGTTAAGAGTTTTTAATTCGTGCACCCATTTCATTTCTAATTTTCCTAAACCCTTCCAGGAGTCTCCTCCCCTCCAGTGCTTTTTATATTTGTCAATAGCCATAAAAGTTAACTCTTTGGGGTTACTTAGGTGTTTAAGAAAATGTTTGGGTACACTGTGGGTCAGCATTTTTTTCTTTATATTGTTGCAATGTTCACCCACTCTTTTAGATAATTTGGGGTGTTTGGAGAGAGACAGACATGGCAAGGGAGAGGAACGAGACAAACTTGGGAAGGGAGAGAGACATACATGGAAGGATAGGAGACAGACAGACATAGGAAGGGAGAGGTAGGGGGAGGAGGAGAGACAGACAAACATGGGGAGTGGGGAGAAGAGACAAATACAGACAAACTTGGGAAGGGAGAGCAACATAAATGGAAGGATAGGAGACAGACAGACATAGGAAGCGAGAGAAAAGAGACAAACTTGGGAAGGGAGAGAGATAGGCATGAGGAGGGAGAGGAGATACAGACATGAGGGTAGAGAGGAGGGGAGGTGTCACAAGGGGGGCCTGCACATGGCGTCTGAACACTTAAGGCTGGCCCTCGGAATGCCCGTAGGCAAAGGTCAAATTGTCTTTTTTTACGGCAGGAACCAATGAGAATTGCTGTTTTCGTGATATCATATGGTAGGTCACCTTCTAAGACTTCGAGAAAGGAGATTAAGTCTACGACAGCACAAGGGATTTTTTACAGTAAGCACAATTTAGGTATGCCTGAAGAGGTGGTTCTAGCAAATACGTTGGGTGCATTTGAAGCTGCCTAGATACTTTTTTAATGAGTCGGAGCATAGAGGGCTATGCATGTTAATATATTTTTAGTGCATACTGATCCAAGGAAAAATGGAAGATTGCCATTTGGTGTCAAGATGGATTTTTTTCCCCACTGAAAGCAGAATTCAAAATTGTTGAAGTAAGGGTTTTTTTTCTTTTGGATTAACAGCAGTAAATATGGAATAGGAAAAAGGTTGAACTTGATGGACACAATTCTTTTTTCAACCTAAACTACTCTGTAACATAAATTGTATATCATAAATTGATTTGATTATGAATTAGATTTTTATTAATATTTTCAAGCACAGTTCTTATGATGCAGCTGTATTTGGAATCTGCTGTTTTGAAGTAAAAATTTGTAAAGCATTTAAAAAACATTACAAATGTAAAAGCATTTTAAAGCTACTTAAAAGCTTTGAAGCAGAGACACCTTATTCAGAAACTCAGTCACAATACAGGGGGCCGCTTAGTCTCTATACAGAGGTACAGTCACTGTACAGAGAGCAGCTCATTCTATATACAGGGGTACAGTCACTATACAAGGAGCAGCACTGTCTCTATACAGAGGTACAGTCACTATAAAGGGGGCAGCAAAGTTTTATGTAGCGGTTCAATCACTATACAGGGAGAAGCACAATCTTTATACAGAGGTACAGTTGCTATACAGAAAGCCACTAAGTATCTATACAGAGGTACAGTCACTATACAGAAAGCAGCTCAGTGTCTACACAGATGTTCAATCACTATACAGGAAGCCACGCCTGTGGCTACACAGAGGTACAATCACTAAACAAAGAGCAATGCACTCTTCTTTATATATAGGTTCAGTCACTATACAGGATGCAGCTCAGGTTTTATACAGAGGTACAGTCACAACACAGGTGAGACGCTCAGTCTTTATACAGAAGTACAGTCACTATAGCAGGAGCAGTTCAGTGTCTATACAGTGGTACAGTGGTGAGGCTTGAAGAAAATCCGTCACAGGATTGAAACGTCGCCAAGTGTGTGAATAAAGTTTTCCACTTCACACTGAGTGCTGGATTCTGTATTTATTATTGATACAGTGGTACAGTCACTATACAGGGAGCTGCTCAGTTTCTATACGGAGGTACAGTCACTATACAGGATATGAAAAAAATAATAATAATACTGGATAAAACACATACAGCCCTTACTTTCAACTGCACTGCACTGTGCTTTCCAAGGGATCTGAAGACCCAGAAGGTAAGTCAAGAAAAGTCCAGGAGAAAGTTTTAATAGCATTGCATTCTTCAGGAGTATAAGGCACGTCGTCTTTCTGTTATTCATTCACTCAACAGGAAATAAATCAAATTCGCGCGAGTTCGGGGTTCGGCGATTACATTGTATGTAATGCTATATGCTTTCTATAAACCGAAATAGAGTCCCCACTCATAAGAATTTCTTATGAATGGGGACTCTATTTCGGTTTATAGAAAGCCAATAGCATTACATGTATTCCATAAGCCGAAAGTCTATAAACCGAAAGACATTCGGTTTATTGACTTTCGGTTTATAGAATAGCAATAGCATTACATGTATTCTATAAACCGAAAGTCTATAAACCGAATGTCTTTCGGTTTATAGACTTTCGGTTTAGAAAGACATTTGGTTTATAGACTTTCAGTTTATAGAATAGCAATAGCATTACATGTATTCTATAAACCGAAAGTCTATAAACCGAATGTCTTTCGGTATATAGACTTTCAGTTTATGGAATACATGTAATGCTATTGCTATTCTATAAACCGAAATAGAGTCCCCATTCATAAGAATAGGTCAATTGACCTATTCGTATGAATGGGGACACTCACCCACATTTTACTTCATTTTGCAGCCCTCTAGCCCTTTCCAGGACTTTTTTAGAGGCATTTTAGTGGCCAAAAGTTCGGGTCCCCATTGACTTCAATGGGGTTTGGGTTCGGGGTCACGTTTGAGCCCGAACCCGGACTTTTTTCCGAAGTGGTGTCTGCTCAACTCTATTTAACACATAAAAATAAGTAAATTAACATAAACTAATAAAACAATATTTATTAAAATGTAAAAATGCTTATATTGATGTAAATATACTCATATATTATATAACATTATTATAATAGGGGAGCTGAGTCGACTCAGAGCAAGAAGTCCTTTTTACCTCGTGCTCCTCAACAATCTGCTAAAATAGCTAATATCTATGGCTGCACACATAGATAATCCTACTGCAGAATTGTCTACCACCATGGGTCGTAGGGTGAGATAAAAAGAACAAAACATATCTCATAGATTGGGACTTTGCAAACCACATCAGAGCACCCAGACTCAGAGTCTTCGTCTGAGGACTTGAATCTGGAAGACCACCCTGGAAACCACTCCAATAAAACAGTAGGTATATCTGATGAAGGATTTGTTACAAGGGGAGATATCAGAAAACTTTTCCACGAGTTCAATAGAAAGCCGACTTACAGGCAATACATGGTGACATCACTGCACTACAAAATGGAGTCATTAACTTGGGATCCGCAGGTGAAACAAGTAACCAACAGCAGGTCAAAAACACAGAATGTACTGCAGGGGCGTTGCTAGGTCTTCGGATGATCTGGGGCTAGAGCCCAAATGAGCTCGGTCACACACAGGGGCGTACCTAGAGCATTTGGCACCCGGGGCGGACCCTGAGTGTTGCACCCCCCACCCCCCCATAATAAAAATGTAAGAAAACACCCACAAATTTTTCAGTGTTTGAAAATTGTACAATTATAGATACCAGGAATATTGTGCCACTCAGAACCCAGTAATATTGTGCCAGTCAGATACCAGTAATATTGTGCCTTTCAGATACCAGTAATATTGTGCCAGTCAGATACCAGGAATAGTGTGCCATTCAGAGCCCAGTAATATTGTGCCAGTAAGATACCAGTAATATTGTGCCACTCAGAGCCCAGTAATATTGTGCCAGTCAGATACCAGGAATATTGTGTCATTCAGAGCCCAGTAATAGTGTGCCAGTCAGATGCCTGTATTATTTTGCCAGTCAGAACCCAGTAATATTGTGCCACTCAGAACCCAGTAATATTGTGCCACTCAGAGCCCAGGAATATTGTGCCACTCAGAGTCCAGGAATATTGTGCCACTCAGAGCCCAGTAATATTGTGCCAATCAGATGCCCAGTAATATTGTGCCAATCATAGCCCAGTAATATTGTGCCACTCAGAACCCAGGAATATTGTGCCACTCAGAGCCCAGGAATATTGTGCCACTCAGAGCCCAGGAATATTGTGCCAATCATAGCCCAGTAATATTGTGCCACTCAGAACCCAGTAATATTGTGCCACTCAGAGCCCAGGAATATTGTACCATTCAGAGCCCAGTAATATTGTGCCACTCAGAACCAACCCAGTAATATTGTGGCAATCATAGCCCAGTAATATTGTGCCATTCATAGCCCAAGAATATTGTGCCACTCAGAACCCAGTAATATTGTGCCAATCATAGCCCAAGAATATTGTGCCACTCAGAACCCAGTAATATTGTGCCAATCATAGCCCAAGAATATTGTGCCACTCAGAACCCAGTAATATTGTGCCAATCATAGCCCAAGAATATTGTGCCACTCAGAACCCAGTAATATTGTGCCAATCATAGCCCAAGAATATTGTGCCAATCAGAACCCAGTAATATTGTACCAATCGTAGCCCAAGAATATTGTGCCACTCAGAACCCAGTAATATTGTGCCAATCATAGCCCAAGAATATTGCGCCACTCAGAACCCAGTAATATTGTGCCAATCATAGCCCAAGAATATTGTGCCACTCAGAAACCAGTAATATTGTGCCAATCATAGCCCAAGAATATTGTGCCACTCAAAACCCAGTAATATTGTGCCAATCATAGCCCAAGAATATTGTGCCAGTCAGAACCAAGTAATATTGTGCCAATCATAGCCCAGTAATATTGTGCCACTCAGAACCCAGTAATATTGTGCCAATCATAGCCCAGTAATATTGTGCCATTCAGAACCCAGTAATATTGTGCCAATCAGAACCCAGTAATATTGTGCCAATCATAGCCCAAGAATATTGCGCCACTCAGAACCCAGTAATATTGTGCCAATCATAGCCCAAGAATATTGTGCCACTCAGAACCCAGTAATATTGTGCCAATCATAGCCCAAGAATATTGTGCCACTCAGAACCCAGTAATATTGTGCCAATCATAGCCCAAGAATATTGTGCCAGTCAGAACCAAGTAATATTGTGCCAATCATAGCCCAAGAATATTGTGCCAGTCAGAACCCAGTAATACCCACACACACCTAGACACCCTGACACACACACACACACACACACCTAGACCCATACACAGTCACACTTTTTTTTTTTTACTTACCTTACACTTGGTCCGTCATCCAGGGCCTTCTGCCGGATGTCCGTCCACCTGACATCCGGCAAGCAGCTGACACAGCGCGACGGGGGCGGAGCTTGCACCCGTCGCGCTGTGATCTCTATGGCCAGGAGGAGAGGCTAGGGAGCGAGCTCCCTATAGCAGCCTCTCCTCCCGATCGGCCCTCATCCTCCGATTCTGGGACTATGTCCCAGACGGAGGAAAGCTCACCGGGGGATTTTTTTTTTTTTTATATTTATAGCCCTGGAGTCTCGGGGCTAAAGAATACTTTAGCCCCAGAGTCTCCATTCGGGGCTATGAAGGGGGGACTCGGGGCTATAGCCCCAGTAGCCCACCCCTAGCGACGCCTCTGCCCACACCTGTTTTCTCTCTCTCTCCCTCTGTTCTGTCTCTCTCCCCCCTCCCCCTGTTCTCTCTCTCCCCCTCCCATCTCTCTCCCCCCCTCCCCGTCTGTCTCTCTCTCCCCCTTCCCCCTGTTCTGTCTCTCTCTCCCCCTCCCCCTGTTCTGTCTCTCTCTCTCCCTCCCCCTGTTCTGTCTCTCTCTCTCCCCCTCCCCCTGTTCTGTCTCTCCCCCCCAGACACCCGTGTTCTGTCTCTCTCCCCCTCCCCGTTCTCTCTCTCTCCCCCTGTTCTGTCTGTCTCTCTCTCTCCCCCTCCCATCTCTCTCCCCCCTCCCCTGTTGTGTCTCTCCCCCTGCCCCTGTTCTCTCTCTCTCCCCCTGTTCTGTCTCTCTCTCCCCCCCTCCCCTTCCATTACCTGCAAATATTGATCAGGGAGAGGGCGGAGCTAACCGGCTGAGAGGTGTAGCCCCCACCCTGGGAAGCAGAGCAGCGTCTGCTTCACGGGCAGCAAGAGAAAGTGCTGCTCGGCTCCCCATGCTTAATGCAGGCTCCCCATGCTTAATGCAGGCTCCATGTTTAGTGCAGGCTCCCCATGCTTAATGCAGGCTCCATGTTTAATGCAGGCTCCCCATGCTTAATGCAGGCTCCATGTTTAATGCAGGCTCCCCATGCTTAATGCAGGCTCCATGTTTAGTGCAGGCTCCCCATGCTTAATGCAGGCTCCATGTTTAGTGCTGGCTCCCCATGCTTAATGCAGGCTCCCCATGCTTAATGCACGCTCCCCATGCTTAATGCACGCTCCCCATGCTTAATGCAGGCTCCCCATGCTTAATGCACGCTCCCCATGCTTAATGCAGGCTCCCCATGCTTAATGCACGCTCCCCATGCTTAATGCAGGCTCCCCATGCTTAATGCAGGCTCCATGTTTAGTGCAGGCTCCCCATGCTTAATGCAGGCTCCATGCTTAGTGCAGGCTCCCCATGCTTAATGCAGGCTCCATGCTTAGTGCAGGCTCCCCATGCTTAATGCAGGCTCCATGCTTAATGCAGGCTCCATGCTTAATGCAGGCTCCATGCTTAATGCAGGCTCCATGCTTAATGCAGGCTCCCCATGCTTAATGCATGCATGGGGAGCCGAGCAGCACTTTCTCATGGTGCCAGTGGCTCCCCGTGAAGCAGGAGCTGCTCTGCTTCACAGTGTGGGGGCGGAGCTACACCCCTCAGCCGGTTAGCCCCGCCCCTCCCTGGATCCAGCAGAGCTTTTTTTTAGCTGGCGGTCGGCGCCCCCTGGGGTGTTGCGCCCTGTGGGCTCTCACAGGTCGCACACCCCTAAGGCTGGCCCTGATTACCCCCCCTACCCCTCACACAGCCCCATCCACAGTTACCAACTAGCAATGTTACTGGCTGAACATCATGAGAGTTGCAGTCAAGTAAAATTAATGTTGTGTTGTGTAGTGCAGCTCTGTGATGCAAGCAAACATTGGGAAGTATTAACTAAAGGGCATTTAGAGGCAATAACAAGGGACATAAAGGCCTGGATACAAAATAGGACACTTGGCAGTTATGCACCAGAGGTTTGGCACTGCAGGTGCTTTTATTACATGTATCATGGATGGCTGAGAATCATGAGATGTGCATTCCGCAGCAGCTGCAGTACAATCCATAATCATATAATACCTAACCTTTGGCACTCTAGTTGTTGAGTATTCTCTTTCCCATGATGCTTAGCACACTGGCTGAGGGTCATGGGACATGTAGCCTGAACAGCTGGAGTATTAAATAAAAAGAAACCAGCCAATCCCAAGGTAACAGAAGTCAGAGTGACAGGGAGAGAGACCAATAGGATGAGAGGAGGGATCTAAGGGAAGACAGATAACTAGTGTCCAATAGGGTGAAAGACAGACAGCTAGTGGCCAATAGGGTGACAGAGACACAGCTAGTGGCCAATGGGGAGAATGAAATCAATGGCAGTTGGAAGAAGCTAAGGGAGCTTCGGCAATACCATGATGAAAGGGGTTTAGTGGTGAGTGAGGGAAAGAATACATTGAATAATTTAAACCAGTATAATGTCATCCACCCTGGCAAGTGACAAAATAAATAAAGGATTGAGAAACTCTTGGGCTCAAGTAGCAGTGTCAGTGGACCCTGCAGTGTGACTAAACTCAGGGCAGTTTCCCCTCTTTGTTCTGTGGTAAAGACAGCCCTGAGAGAGCAGACCAAACCACTCTGACAGGGGGGTGTATGCAATTAAAAAAAAAGAGCCAACTGCTTCTCCCTCCCTTGCTGCAGGTCTTATTTCTGAAGGGAGGGGGCAAGTCCCCCATTTTGTACATCACTAGAGTGTTGCATGACCATATGTGGAGTTGGGTGTGGCCTAGCACATCACTGCAGGTGGGTGTAGGCATGACCATATATGGAGTTGTGTGGCCTAGCACATCACAATAGGTGGGTGGAGCTTTGCACATCACTGCAGGTGGGCATGGCATGACCATATATGGAGTTGGGTGTGGCCTAGCACATCACAATAGGTGGGTGTGGCTGTGATGTCATGAAATCAGTGTATAAAAGGACCCAGCTGCCAATCATTTATTAGTTCCCTTTGAGCTGTATAGCGACGAGGTAGCGACTTTTGGAGTTTGAGCGAGCGATAGTGTTATTATTATTATTATTCTACTAAAATGACTAACATCAGAGATAAGAAGGCTAGAAGGGTATGGAACTGCCTAAGGAGGAGGGAAGAACCCGAGGTTCGCGTAAGACGAACATGCTGGGAAGAACCAGTCGTGGAAGAAACTCCCGTGCAACGTGTTCCTCTCAGACAAAGGATCCAACGATTCTTTCATAATCTGGGAGAGAGGATGCGAACATTTGCCAATCGTCTCAGGCGCAGGCGTAGAGGAGGCCAGGAAGCGCCCAGCACTGTTGTGACCGAAGTGCAGCTGCCAGCTCAACAACTCAGGCAGCAGAGACGATCCAGGAGAAAGCCATGCCGTCCCAGAGCACGTGCCAGCAAAGCCATGACTACGCTGACAGTCATGGCTCCAACATCTTTAGAGCGACTTGTTTCCCATAAGGTATTAGGTGAAGGTGGATATGGACAGGTCAAGCTGGCATGTGACTTGGTTAGCAAACGCTGGTTTGCAGTTAAAGGCGTGAGGAAGTCCTCCATAATAGTCTCTAGGGATGTCATGATTGAGAAGCGAGTGCTAGAAATTGCAGCGGGGAGCAATTTCTGCACTCGCTTATATTCCACCTTTCAGACCCCAAGTCATCTGTATTATGTGATGGACTTCCTCAGCGGCGGCTGTCTTGATGATTACATCTACAAGAATGGCAAACTTCCACTTGCAACCACAACATTCATTGCAGCAGAGATTGTATGTGGGTTGCAATATCTCCATGGTAAGGGGGTCGTCCATCGTGACCTCAAGCCAGATAACATCTTGCTGACCGGCGAGGGTCATATTAAGATCTGTGACTTCGGTCTTGCCGTGTCAGAGATGTTTGGAGATAGAACAGCTGAAGGGATGGCCGGAACAACCGGTTATATTGCCCCAGAAATGCTGAATAGGAGCAGATACAATGCAGCCATTGACTGGTGGGCGCTGGGCATTATAATATTCCAAATGTCAACTGGAAAGCTACCCTTCAGCAATAATGGTAGCACAGTGCTTGTGTCAGCAGTGCTTAACAACATGCTCACCTTTCCAGACTGTCTCAGCCCTGACACCGAGGCTGTCATACGCACTTTGCTGCTGCATTGCGATAGACAGCGTCTGGAAAAAGCTACCATTATTAGAGTGCACCCCTTTTTTCAGTCTATCGATTGGAAACAACTTGAGGATGGTGCATTAGCGCCACCATTCACACTGAAAGTGCAATCTGTGAAGGAGATGTGCAATCAGTATGGATATTTATTGGCGTTACCAGCAAGCGAACCAGAAGAAAATAACATCATTCTTCCGGAAGAGCAGAAAAGGTTCGATGGATTCTCCTCCGCGTCATCTATAACGGTGTGTTCCATACCCTTCATAACATCTATAACTAGAGAAATACCATATTCTGATGGCCTTCGTAAATGCACGTTTTACAGAATATGGCCCGAATTCAAGCTGGGGTCAACAGACATAATCGGGTAGTATGAATTCTCCATCAATATATTCCTGCCAATGGCCCCAATACCAACTGGGGTCAACATTAATAATATCGAATGTGTCGGCAGATAAGAACCATTCCATCCATCTAGTCTGGAAGACTATTCCATACATCCACTACCCTCTCAGTAAAGTAATATTTCCTGATATTACTTTAGAGAATCTCCGGAGAACATTACTCCAGATTACAGCATATATACATACTCCTACAACTACCTGAAATCACTCCATCAATGTGACAACAAAGAAACACCAGAAACCAGGAAAAAAAGAGGATCACTCCGACTCCATTCACCGGCATACAGATCTACGCAGATCTCTCATCCTCCACTCTGCAGCAACGGAAGGCATTCCAACAGATAACCATAGCGCTCCAAAACGCAGGAGTGAAATTTAAGTGGGGTTTCCCTGTCAAGCTATTAATAACAAGAAATCGAGTCATGACCGCACTACTCACCCCCCGAATGACGGACTTAAACAGCTCAAACTTTGGGACAGTCTCAGAAGCTTCAGAAAACTGCCTGCCTAAATCACACTTATCTGATGATAAGTATGCAGCCCCCGTGTCACTACTAAGTTTCGAGTTGAACCTCGTTAATACCTGATCAGTTCTATGTTGTTCATTTGTCCAATATTCAGGTATTGCACTGAGACTATAGTGTTCACACAAGCAATTCAATCTACGCTACCTCCAAAAAGTTACATAACGTGTTACTCATTATTGGGAAACCTCCTAAAACATACCTAGACATATGTGTGCTGCTTTCGTTAACACCCACTCATTCCTTATAAGTCGTAATCTGTCTGATATCAAATATGATGGTTGATACCTATTCCTATAGTGTGCCTATTATGCCTAATTACAAATGTTTGTTTGCCTACAACTCCATCTTTGGAGATACAAATAGGGGAAAGACAAGACCCCCTCAACGCTGAAGAAGTTCAAGTAAATCCCCGCCCTATGTTTGTGAATGTATCGATCATGCAAATCACCCCCACTCATCTGGGTATGCAATCTTTCAATTATTCTATACCAAACTACCTCCTGAGCCTCCCCTCTCAACTATGGAACCGAGAGACCGCTTGTAGCTGTCACAGCAACCCCCCATGGTCAGGATATTTCAACAACTGTCCTTCAAATCCTCCCAAAATGTGAGTACTATATATCCACAAAATGCCTTTCATTAGAGCTACACACGTACCACACACAATGAGACATAAATGCAGGTCCATCAATGTTAAAGGACTTAACACTCCCCATAAAAATCGACTACTGTTCGCAGAAGCATCCTAATCGAAATCCCAAATTATCTGCGCACAAGAAACCCATGTTGCCAGAAATTAAATCCTCCTCTGTAAATGCCAAACACTTCTCTACTGTGTTTCATGCCACCAAAAAGCAGGAGCATCAATTTGGCTACATGATTCCCAATGTAATACACGTACTATGAGGAAAGCAATACCATTTCTTTTCACCTCTACGGGAACCAACTTTATGACCCCAGCGGCCTTCCCAGATGCTCTTGCCCAGTACTTATCATGCAGCATACCTGGTGGGCCTGCCCACACATATGGAGTTACTGGAACAATACCTTTCCTATCATCAAGGAAACAACGAATGTCACCCTACAACGATCTCCTGAATTGGCATTACTAGACATATTCCCATAAGCATTGCCGAAAAGTGAAAAAAAATCCTGATAGCCACAAAAACCCTACTGGCTCGAAACTGGAAGTCTACATGCCATCCACTCCAGAACTCTATAATTTAATTCACTGTAATCTACAAACGGAAAAGCTACATTATGCCACAAATGGATCATTAGTCACAAATACAAAAATGTATATGTTGTGGTCCAATTCTGACCAATCAGTAATCTGAGGGGAGGCTCACCCCCATCACCCACCCATTCTCACTACTCCCAATTATCTTAACTCTAACTATGAGAACCAGACAACCTACAGAATTGAGACACCGATACGTTGCCGATAACCTTCCAATGGAACCAATCCCCATGTTGATAAATTGGACTCATTGTATACTGTCAAGAGGTTGCTACTGTTGTAACCTAGCGAAGCCCTTGGTTTGTCGTTCCCTCGCCTGTTTTGTTCTGCTTGTTTTTATGTCTGAAAGCAAAAATAAAGAAAGAATTATAAAGAAAGAAAAAGTCTCATTCGTTTATATCAATACCTTAAAGGATAACTAAACTTTTTTTTTTGGGGGGGGGGGGGGGGTTGGAGACACTTTTTATACTTGATTTTATACTTTCTTTGATTCATATGGGTCTACTCACTAAAGTTTGATTTTGGACATCAACTTTCAGTTTGACTTAGGAAAAAAAAAACAGGTTTGAATTATTCCCACTGAAAGTTAAGGGAGACAACATGATTCAAGGTCCTGAATTTGACTTAGTCTCACAAACAGAGGCGTTGCTAGGTTTCCAAAAGATCTGGGGCTATAGCCCATAAGACTTTTTTAGTTTTTTATATGGAACCATACGGGCACTTACCAATATATGCTCACCGCTCTGAGCTTCATGCCAGTTTTGTAATTTAGGAGCCTTCACAGGGCCGGTGCTTTAATGGGGCAGCTGCCGCAGGCGGCACCCTGGCAGGGGCGGCACTTTGCTACTCTATGCAGCAGTCTTTTTTTTTTCTTGTGTCCAGGGGAGCTTGATTGAAGGAGGTCTCAGCCAATCAGGTGAGACTTCTCAACTCTCCTGATCGGCTGAGAGTTCCGAAGCCTCCCATGATTGGCTGAGACCTCTATTACACTGAGCTCAAAGCAAAGAGATGCCTGCAGCAGGTAAGTTAAAAACTGACAGTGTGTGAATGAGTGTGTGTATGTCAGTGAGAGTGTGTGCATGTCAGTGTGAGTGTGTGCATGTCAGTGTGAGTGAGAGTGTGTGCATGTCAGTGTGAGTGAGAGTGTGTGCATGTCAGTGTGAGCGAGAGTGTGTGCATGTCAGTGTGAGCGACAGTGTGTGTATGTCAGTGTGAGCGAGAGTGTGTGTATTTCAGTGTGAGCGAGAGTGTGTGTATGTCAGTGTGAGTGTGTTGTGTGTGTATGTATGTAACTGGCTGTGTGTGTGTGTGTGTGTGTATATCTTTGTAACTGTCTGTGTGTGTATGTGTGTGTATGTAACTGGCTGTGTATGTATGTATGTAACTGGCTGTGTATGTGTTGTGTATGTATGTAACTGGCTGTGTATGTGTTGTGTGTGTATGCATGTAACTGGCTGTGTATGTGTTGTGTGTGTATGCATGTAACTGGCTGTGTATGTGTTGTTGTGAATATGTATGTAACTGGCTGTGCATGTGACGTGTGGGACACATTAAGGAATAATTTTTTTATTTAAAAAAAAAAAAAAACTTGCTGACTGGTGTGTGTGTGTGTAACTGGCTGTGTATGTGACTGACTGGATGTCTGTGAGGTGTGTGCATGTGATTGTCTCTGTGTATGTATGCTTTTCTGATGTGCCATTGTCTGGCTCCTACATTTTTTTGCTGGCTCCTAAAACTAAATAAAATTTGTCAAGCCCTGATATAAACATAAATCCTTCCTATGCTGTTTGGCAGTCCTGTAATAAAACATGTCACACATACACATAACACACATGTGTGACGTTATTTATTACAGGACTGCTAAACAGGATAGGAATGATTTATGATTATATATATATATATATATATATAGCATAAATCATTATGCATATATAGCATAAATCAATTATTTACATCCACCTTTGTGTATTTAAGCTATATATTGTTGGTTTGAGGTTCCTTATTACAGGACTGCCAAACAGCATAGGAAGGATTTATGTTATATATATATATATATATATATATATATATATATATATATATATATATATACACACATATGTAACATGAATCATTCCTATGCTGTTTGGCAGTCCTGTAATAAGGAACTTCAAACCAACAATATATAGCTTAAATACACAAAGGTGGATGTAAATCAGTGACCCCCAACCCTCCCCTCTCTCCACCATATCCAGAGCTTACCTGAGTGGAAATAGACCTGCTCTGCATCTCCCACACGGTGACAGCCTGCAAGGATTCCTTCAGAGCTGCTTCATTGTCCCACGTGGAGCTTCCTTCACATCCCTGTGATGATGCTGTGTAAAAGCCCTGCACTGATAGGATGCTCAGTGATGTGTCAGCCAATCAGTGCAGGGCTTTTCACACACAGTAATGATGCTGTTTAAAAGCCCTGCACTGGTTGGCTGACACATCACTCAGCCTCCTATCAGTGTAGGGCTTTCACAGACTGTCTGTGTGATGTCAGGGGGCGGAGCTATAACGGAGCTGCAGCGACTCGGGGCTTTGCTCATTACATTCAGGGCTTCAGCCCCCATAGCCCACCCCTAGCGACGCCTCTGATGTACTGTATTTCTGATTCATCAAGTGCACCGCTTGCAAAGACAGGTGTCTACACTGGATGCTAAGCTGAAGCACACATACATGTAAAACCATTCTTGCTCAAGCTGCTGATGCACTTAAATTCAGACTCTGGAACTGGGGCCATTATGTTGGCCAATTTTTATAGGATCAGTAAAGCTCAGAGAGCCCCTCAAGAAACCAAATGTGAAGTATTGGTGAGATTGCTCATGTTTGTGGACAAGAGGTTACTATTAATGATGAGCTTAAAACAGACTCAATTCATAATTGATGGTGACCAGTTAAGAATTTTTGACAACCTGCTGCCTGCTGTAGTAGCCTGGAGACACCTCTAACAATCCACTCATAGGCTAAGGACATAAGATAATGGTGGCGTATGTCCCATTCCATCACGGTGACCCATGATAAAAAAAACGTAACCCTCCTTCCAACTACCCCTGACCGGAGTACCACACGGAACAGGCTGGTGAACTGCGGCTCCAGGAATCCAGAGATACATCATTTATCTGACTTAGACCCCAAGTCTGGGACAAGAGGACCTCTGGTCCCAGACTTAGTATTCTGGAGAAACTTACCAGTGCTATTAAAGTGGGTCTGTCTGTTGGAGTATAGTGGACAACAACTGAGGTAACTCTGTTTTCCAGTGAGAGAGGCCTGTGCTCTGATTGTCATGGCCTGAAGACCACTCTCAGTTAACTGGGACCAGAGGGCTGTTATGTCACCTTTCTTTTATTCTGTGTGTGTGTGCTGTGCCATCAAACTAGCAGCGACCACCGTTGAAACCCACTCAGGGGCCAATTTGTACTCCAGGATTTAGAATGCACAATAATTTGGCCACCTTTAGTGGTTCTAAAGTCCCCTTTTTTTGGAGGGAACACTCTGGCTAGTACACCCTCCCTTTTTATCTTCCACTTTTTTTTTTTTTTTTTTACACCTTCTGAATCTTTTAATGAATTTATTTTTTCTTCATCTTAAGTTTTAAAAATTAAACATAACTGAATTTTTTGTATATCACTGTAATAAATTACTTTATTTAGTGCATTGTCCTGAAAACTGCTAAATACTCGAATTGTGTATCATTAAAGAAGCTACTGAACATCAAACTATGCCTATATATAATGAAAAATTCCAAAATAGGAAATTACTGTGACAAGCTACCTGCAGCGTGTAACATTCACATGAATATGTAATCATTCGTTTCCTATTCTGTCTGCATATGCTTTTTAAAACACTTGTGGGCAGTAACTGCAACATACTAGCCTCTAACTTGTGGAAATCATGTATAACTAAATCAAAGGTTGAGGCTAGTGGACCCTCTCCTTTCTGAGGATAGGAAATAGTTTGTTCAGTGAGTGAGCTATTTCCAATCCTGCAAAGGGACCTTTTTGCCCCCTAGTGGTCAGGTCCTGTATCACCAGGGACCTTCTACTGGATAGAAACTAGCCTCAATCTATACTAAAGACCTAAAAAAGGCGGGATCTTTGCTTAGACTTGGGTTGCAACTTAACTCTTGTGGACTAGGTTTCCGCATTATGCACAGCAACAGTTTTAATACTTGTTACTCATCACTGGGCTACAGTTAAAAAGAAAGTAAACAAGTCTAAGCAAAGATCCCGCCTTTTTTTAGTGGGCAACCTTTAACATTGATATAGACACACGAGCGGAGTTACGGCGCGATGTGCATAATGGGAGGTGTAGTCATTAGAAGGGGACGCGCACACAAAACGTGTCAGAGCATAGACTACATTTCCCGTGGCACTTTGTGAAGTAGGAAAAGAATGGCTGGTGCCTGGGATCTGCACATTGTTCAGCTGCATGGGCTCTTCGTCAACAGAAGTAGGTAATTGACTTTTGTGACGTAATGCTGTCTGGATCGGGTATCCGTGGTGACTGCTCTTATGATTGGCATGGTCACATGTGGCTATAGGTCTTATAATTACACTGAATGTACTTTCAAACCAAGAAATATGCATTCCATAACATATAGAGTGACAACGAGGAAAGGGATACTGTCACCAAATTATTGTCTATATTTTGAATGTAGAGAATGGTAACTAAACTGCACATTGTTTAGCAGCATTGCATGCAAATGTGTACATTAATAGAAAAGTGGTTTTTTTTAATGTTTCTATAGCATTTCCAATGATGACAATACTTGAGGCTTGAAATGCAAATTAGAAATTTCCCATTGAAAATTTTTCATTAGCATAATGGATCATGTCATAAACAGGCAATTCAATATAAACCATTAAAACACATTGTTTTTTCTTTATGCATGCAATTCTGCAACAGAATGTATGGAACATTTTAAAAAATATATTCACTACAGCCCCAGCACAAACAATGTTTAGGTGACAGTCACTTTTATAATAACTACACTCACAGTTAATTCAATCCAGTAATGTTTTAAAGAGAGCCATCAGATAACCACAGATTCCTCGCACTCGGTTCTCTTTCATAGACAGATATTCTGATAATCTAGGCAACGTGCAAAACTGCCATCACATCTCTAACAGATACCTGTCATGAAGAAGAAAAAAAAATTAGCAAAAAGTGCATACAGGTTGAGTATCCGTTATCCATATTTGCCAACAACGGCCATGTTTCCAGGGACTCATTTGTTCCACATGCTGCAGAAAGACTATCCAAAGTGCAGCCCGGCAGTATGTAGGATGGATATACACACAGATACAATCAAATTAATTAATCAGGGTGGAGATAACATAATACCTACCATGCGTTATTAATTGGATTGTGTCTGTGCGCATATGCATTCTACACATGCTGAGCTGCATTTTGCATGCTCTTTCTGCAGCATGTGGAACAAATATGTGTGCCTCGAAACATGGCCAATGTTGGCAACTATGCTTATCCAAACATCCAAATGATCCGTTATCCCAATAATATTTTCAGAATTTGCCA
Organism: Pelodytes ibericus; assembly: GCA_036172795.1. NCBI lineage: Eukaryota > Metazoa > Chordata > Amphibia > Anura > Pelodytidae > Pelodytes > Pelodytes ibericus. The sequence goes on from CM069862.1 coordinate 55,825,877, forward strand.
CAAGTTGCAAATTACACACACCTGTCAGAATGCAAGTGCACAACAGTTTATTCAGTGTGATATAGCCTTTCCATGAATGTCCAGATTCTCCCACTCCCACAAAGGTTAATACAATGGCACATGTGCAGCTTGACACTACAACAGTAGGTTCCCAATAGGATTGCCACCTGGCCAGTATTTTACTGGTTGACTGGTCACAAATTGTCTTGATCCCAATGTTAAGTCTATGGAGTTTGTAGCTTGGCCGGTATTTTTGATAAAAGGTGGCAACCCTAGTTCCCAACAACTCCTCATATCACAGCTACATCACAGTAAATGTGATTTATTTGCTCTGTACAGTATTTGCATTGATACTACTGCATTTCATGAGGGCTGAGAGGCTTTAATATATCTTATTAGTGATAATCATCCTTTATCCAAAATACGTCTGATCCCAAGCATTTTGGACAAAGGATATTCAATCTGTATTATAAACTCATACTTATCTATTGGGATTCTCCAGGGATTATTCACTAAAAGTGAGCTGATCTGTGAACTGTACAAGTCATGCATTTAATATGGAAAGGCGCATATTAATTTTTTCAACTCGGTTAGTAATACCAACAAATTGCAGTTAATTTGTCAGTTCAGTTTTATTGAATAGCGCACATGAATTTGCATATGTTCTACTTTCATTGTACATGCTGATGTGTACTTTGTGTTATCGTACACATTCTTTATCCAACATTACAATTTTATAATTGCATCTAGTCACAATGAAACATTAAAATGTACATTGTAAACTAGTTCATTTTGGGGATGATACTGATTTGCAGCACAATAAGAGTGATGTACTACAATGTGGGAATGGCAGAGATTATATTTTAAAGGTGAAAACTACTTATAAACTTCTGACATTCTATTTTAACACTATCATTAGTAAGTATTTCAAAACTGAGAGGGTGGTGGAGGCATAGCTTTCAAATAGAAGTGGTTAAAGGTACCCTGTAAGCCTAATTGTTGCTTATACTATGATTGTAGAGAATAAAAAATGATAAAAAAAAAAAGTATGTATGCATTGTGTTAGCATAATTGCAAGATAATGCATAAAGAAATATATGTTTTAATTGGGTCCTTCTGTCTCCTGCTTATGACATAACTTGTTGCATTGAAATATTTTATCAATGTGATATATAGATCATTTTTCATAATTTTGTATTCTCTACATTCCCTGTATGAACAGTGTTTAGGTGGCAGAGTCCCTTTTTAAGCATGCCTTGGATAAGCATAAGGCTACCCTGAACATAATATAAGGTGAAAGATCAAAAGAAATATGAGGATTTTACAGTAGGTGGTAATATTGTCTAAAAAGATGGGGGGAAGCGGTTCTGATCTGCTGACACTGTGGGCATTATCCATGAAGGAGGGAATTTCAAACTTCATGCTTGAAAGCGACTCCACCTAACCACTGTTCATACTGTGAATGTAGAAAATACAGAATTATGAAAAATGGTCTATACATTGTGTTAACTGAATGTAACATAAACTAAACAGAATTAAAAATGTATATATTTCAGTGAGATATGTGTCATTTGCATATCAGGCAACAAAGTAGCAGAGTTGGAAAAATTCTCCTATTCAGCTATATTGGAGAAATTTTCCATCTCGGCTACTTTGGCCATAAGCTTGAAATTCCCTTCTCAATTCCCTACAATTATCTCTTTCATGAAGAAAGACTTATGTTACTGATAAAGTGTGTTGCAAAGAGAGAACTGTGTACCGTCATTTTATCACTCACTTAGCTTACAGTGGTACTGTCTAGTGGAATGATTCCATAACATGGTCGGAGGCAGAAAATGAAAACTTAGTGTGGCATTACATTCCCACAGTGCTTAGCAGACCACATAACCGTGTTAATTTTGATGCCAAATTTTGATTTACTTTTAGTAATATTTTTTTTTTTTACTAAAATGCCATTTTACTTTAGTCGTATTTTAGTAATTCGACTTGTTTTCGTTTTAGTCGACTAAGTCTCCAGTAGATTTTAGTCCATTAAATCTCCAGCAGTGAGAGAGGGTACAGCTCTGAGAAGGTTACACAGTGTTAAGTTAACTTCCTAGGGAGATTGGAGAGGAAACACGCGTGACTGCACCAGATGAATGAGTATACTCTTTCTCTGCGGTTTGCAGGCCGTTGTTCCAGGTGGCAGTTCAGCTGCCGATAGAGTCAGGGGACTGGACTTTGGCAGAAATCCATGCGAACCAGGACCAGATGTCCAAATAGATAAATGCAATAGTCCCTCCCTAACATTTTAGTCACGTTTTCGTCGGTTGCGATGGATTTTAGTCATAGTTCCAGTCCTAATAACTTTTTATTTAGTTTTAGTCACTGAAAATATGCCGTTAACTAAAACTGTGACATAAATGTTTAGTCGACAAAATTAACACGCATTCGTCTCTCATCCAACCACGCAGTAGGAGACAGCGTGTTCTGGGAAAGATATACCTTAATTTATATATTTGCCGCCAAGTTTGACAGCAGTTGTGCAGCTTATGTAGATCAGCACAGTTCCACAACCTTCTATAAAAAACATTAGATAACTCAACCACTAACTTTTTGTATTTGTCTTGCTCAACAGGTTACTGACCATCTTAACTGTTTGTGAATAGTAACAGTTTCTTATATTGTTGCTAAAATGAAACCTCTCCTACTACTAAACAAAAACTGCTGCGGGTTAAAAAGTATCTTACTCAAACAAGCCACATTCCCAGCTTTCCTGTCTATATCAAGCACTTCCCTCAGCAAGAAGAAAAAAGGAAGTGGCTATGAGGACATTAACCAGGAGAAATATGCAAGTTTGGTGCGGACTGTCACAACCTCCAAATTCAGACACCAGACTCCAGATAAGATATTTCAAGAAGATAGCTTCTTATATGGCAAAGTGGTGAAAGCAAAGTCTCAAACGCAGACTTCCGAACCCAAGATCCCTCAGAACCCATTTCCATTGAATAACCCCAACAGAGCTGTGGAGAAGACAGATCCTAGCATACCCCTGAAGATAAGCTTGCCTGCAAGGAACCAAATGACCAATGGCAAAGTGCCTAGTGTCACCCGAATTCTTCAACACACCATGCCAATGGAGCAGGCATTTTACCTGGAGAGGTGGAAGCAGAGGATGATCATGGAACTGGGAGAAGAAGGCTTCATTGAATATACTGCAGGTTAATATGTTTTAATATCAAATAACAATTTTTTTACATTACTTTTTATTGTTTACGAAGCTCCACCATATTCTGCAGCATTGTTCTATAGGCAAACAAAACGTATACTTAATTGTTACTTGGTTTATACTGGAACTAAAGGTGCTCAGTGAGATTACAGTCTGTAGACGGTGTGAATACAGTGCACAAGGGGTACAGAAATTTCAGTAGATTAATGGAGTTCTGGAATATGAGATGCATATTAACAAATTTATTTGTATGCTTGTCTCCTGATTAATGTTCAAAATGTTTATATTCAACAGAACATGCTTCAGCAAGACATTACCCCTTTGTGATGACATGAATATAATATTCTGACACCTCTGACCTTAATATTTAAATTTGAATGGCCATAAATGGGACTTTGCATGTAAATTCTTTATACTATGCATCAGGAATGGTTATTAAAAAATCCCAGCCAGACTTTCCAGTATTTCATTGGCAGGTATGTGCTAGATTAAACTAAAGGCTAATATTTTATTTTGTGTTCAAGCTCTCTTTTCACAGGGTAAACATTTCCATGCACAGTTAGAAGATCTGCTTCTCTCTCGGGAAGGTTTAAGTAAAAAACAAGAAGAAACAGAAGAGGTGTCTGGATACCTGGCCAGTGTTCAGCATGTGTTGTCAGACATTGATAGTGTAAAGTGCCTTGAAAGTGCGGTCCATCACTCCCAGTTGCACTACTTGGGCCTTGTAGACTGTGTGGCTGAATACCAGTAAGAGTCTTCCTACTCTCAAATTGCTAAGACAGAGTTGTTCTAAACGTAACTAAAAAGACAGTAATCCTAAATGGGCAATCCTTTCTCGGGTTGCGGTGATGCACTTTTGTTTTATGCTGTCATAATTGTCATTTTGGCCATATATTTACAGACGGCATAGAACATCCATGTGCAGGTTAAGGTTACTCTGTTTCTCTATTTAAAGTAAGCACTATAATTTAACTACCGGTATATCTATATGAATGCTATAACTTGTACAGCTTTTTGAGTTTTCTCTGGGCTGCTTCCAACTGCTACCCTCCAGTTGTTCCCCGACTACAACTACCATTTTTCTCATTCTAGAAATCTAGTGCAGAATTATGGTGTTTGTATCTCAGCAGTAGCAGTCCCCATATAAAATGAATAGAAAGTAATAGAAAGTTGCTAAGGTTTCTTAGAAACAGAATCCTACCAGTCACCCAAAGCTCTCCAGTATCTTTGACATCACTGTGAGGAGAACTCCTATTATCTCTTCTACCCGTCATCCTATGCTAGTGCACGTTTTCCCAAAAATATTGTCCATCCTTCTTCGCCTTTTGCTGCTCACTTACCTTAACACGATTCCCATGGGTTTCAGCCAGTAACTGCTGGCTGTATATCATGGTAGCTCCAGTTAATGGAGAGCCTTTCGACTACAATGACCATTCTGTTCAGCCAGCAATATGGATGGCTGAATATCATTGTAGATGCAGTCAACAAAAGTTAGTAGTTTGTACTGTCTGCTCAACTACAGCGCCATCTACAGTTAACTTCTATTTCCATGACATCAACCAGCAATGTGGCTGGGTCAACATATTTGGCGTTGCATTCAACAAAAGTTAGTATAGTGTGACTGTGAGGTATCGCAAACAACTGCTTGCTGAGCGTCATGGGAGTCAGCTGTAGTATTAGGTCACCCAAGTTTCAAAACATTGTGACTAAATTCTGTAATAAATTATTAATCATGCCTTAAAGGCTTTATATGAAATAAATTCTATGACTTTGCAAAATAAATGAATGTCAAGTTTGGCAAGACAGCCTTTCCGTGCATGAATCTTATAATGCCTTCTTGCTTCATATGCTTATTGTTCTCACAAAATATTTTTTGGTTTTCATTCATTTTCAGGGACAAGTTGTGTGTGATAGATTGGAAAACATCAGAGAAGCCTAAGCCAAATATACGAGATACCTTTGACAACCCACTGCAGATTGCGGCATATATTGGAGCAATAAATCATGACTATAATTATAACTTTCAGGTGAGTGCAGGAACTCATCAGAAAAACGGGTGTCTCTGCATGTACAGCTGGTAAAATCATTAGACAACAGGATTTTAAAATATGGAGGCCTCTTGCGTTTTATGGCCTAGGCGTCCAACTGTGGACCTCTAGCTATTTCTGAACTACAACTACAAAAATTGCCTGCCATTTTAGAAAGCTGGTGGGGAATTATGGGGTCTGTAGTTCTGCAGCAGACGGAGGGCCGCAGTTGGACTCCTAGGTTCTGGGGAGCGAAAACAAAGTGCAAGCTTGCTTAGTGCCTCTGAGTCTCTGTTGGATTGTGAGTGTCTTTTCACATGGAATCAACAGAGGGACCTAGTTCAAGTACATGTCTGTTTATCCTCACGCTAGGGGCACTAAACTGTTCTTTCACATGTGCATTTAGTGTAGAGAAAAACTATTTGTGTCCCTTATGAACACTGCCATTTAAGTGTTTTCAGCGCTGAGGAGAATGACCATGACAACAAGTCTAATTGTAATGATAGATAATAGCCAAGTTATATTCTGCATGGTCACCTTTTCCAAAAAGTGCTTGTTATTCGTTCTGCATCAAGTTAGGCTTGTACAGTTACTGATAGAAAGTGCATGTATTATACTTCATTAAAGCAGTGCACCTCTATGGCAGTTACCATGGCACAGAGTTTGGCTGACACTGTCACTCTAGTTACTGAAGACTTACCATTCCTATGGAACCCAGCCATACATTGCTTGACTGGCACCAAAGGAAATGTCATCCCCATCAAATCTTTCAGTTATGGTCAGTCAATATCATTGGTGCATTTTTGGCTATTTAAACCTGGTGGAAATCTAATTCCTTTATGTTTATCATAGCTATGCCACCTGTGGTTTGCTAACTGTATACTGATAGATGCAGCTTGCTAATAGGAACTATATTGTACCCTCTGCAATAGCCTAATTGTAAACGGACCATAACTATATACATACTATACCACTGATGGCTGGCTACCTTTATCCTTATAATAACTACAGAAATGTGATATTTTTTAAAAGTTATTTTAATTACCGTATTTGCTCGATTATAAGACAAGGTTTTTTTCAGAGCAAATGCTCTGAAAAATCCCCCTCGTCTTATAATCGAGGTCTCTTATAATCTGACCTCAAATTGAGGTCAGATTATAAGACATTGATCCAGGTCCCCAGCAGAGCTGCAGGGGACCTGGATCCCCCTCTCTAGCAGCAGGGGATGTCTGCGCAACGAGCGCAGACTCCCCTGCTTCCGCCCAGCACGACCGCCGGGGCTTCTGTGAAGAAGCCGGGTACTTCCGCTTTCGTCACAGAAGTCCCGGCGAGCGTGCCGGGCGGCAGCAGGGGAGGTCTGCGCTCATCGCGCAGACTTCCTCTGCTGCCCCACTAGCCACCAGGGTAAATCGGGCAGCTGGGGGTTGTCTGCACGATACGTGCAGACATCCTCCATGCTGCCCGACACGGCAGACTATTATGACGGACGATACTTGCAGACATCCTCCATGCTGCCCGACACGGCAGACTATTATGACGGACAGCTGTCCGTCATAATAGACTGCCGTGTCGGGCAGCATGGAGGATGTCTGCAAGTATCGTGCAGACATCCCCCGGCTGCCCCCACTAGCCACCAGGGATTGAGGTACAGGTAAGGGGGGGGGGGGGGCAGAGAGACAGGGGGAGTGAGGGAGGGGGGCAGAGAGACAGGGGGAGGGAGTGAGGGAGGGGGCAGAGAGACAGAGGAAAGGGGGCAGAGAGAAACATGTGGGGGGCAAGAGACAGGTGAGGGGGGAGTGGGGAGTGAGACAAAGCTGGGGGCAAGGGAAAGAGAGAGGCAGCATTGGCACATAAAAAGAAATAAACACAAGAAATGCATTTTTTTTTATATATAATATTTTATTAAAAAAGCAATTTACATATGAATATATACAAGTTTAACTTTTTTCCTATAGGGTAGTCTTATATTCAGGCTTTTAGTTTTTTTCCTAAAGGAATATCCAAAGTTTGGGGGGTCCTCTTATAATCAGGCTCGTCTTATAATCGAGCAAATACGGTACCTATTTTCGGAGGCCCGTATGTGTGCAACACGCCCAATGTGCCTGTATAGTGATTTTACCGGTCATGTTATTAGCCATATCCCAACTGGAGGAAGTAAGTCTTTTCCACATTTACTTGGTGATCTGTTATAAACAAGAGCGGGGGGGGGGAAAGGGAAAGTCAGTCAAACAGACAGTTCATTGTAAGTTTTAAAATCTCAGTAGTCATCCCTCTTTTATACTTAAAAAAAAAAATACAAAAATTAAGACTTTTCATCTCCTATTTTGACTTGTGTTAAAGAGATTTTGTCAACCTCAACATTGGTTATACTGTGACTGTAGAGAATAAAACAATGCTATAAAATTATCTATACATTGTCTTAGCAGAAATGCAAGCAAATGCTTAAATTAAAGGACAAATTAACGTTTAAAAAACATATCCTGCTGGTCTGGAGTAAACCCGACATGTATGTTAATAGATACACGCGGGTTTACTCTCTACTGTGTCTCACTGCTGAGACACAGCAATTCCAGGCTGTCCCGTGCTGGCAGTGTCGGCTTGCACACACCCAATTAGATCAGGGTCTCACCCGCTCTGACTGCAGAGAGAGACCTTTTGCATGCATGCGATGGAAGCATGGCAGCTGTTGGTCAGAGGATAAGCTGGCCTGTACTATCAAAATTACATGCCAGTTTATTATCACACCAGGGACAACTAACCTTTCACTTGTATATAAAGTAAAGTTTAGTGTCCCTTTTTAAAAGGAAAAAGTGTTTTAAATGTGTCTATGTGCTTATGACATCACCTTGTGGCTTGATATACAAATTACCTTTCCCACTGAAAAGTAGTTAATTTAAATATCAAGCCACAGGTGATGTCATAGACATGAGACACCAAAGACATGTTTAAAACGTATTTTTCTACTTATTTATGCATCTTCTTGCAACTCTGCTAAGACAAGTTATAGATGTTTTTTTTTTAAATAAATTGTTATAGTTTTGCTACATGAGTTGCTTGGTTCAGTGGAAACTTTTGTCAGGACATTGTCAAGGGGATTGTAATGCAACCACATTAGTGGCTAGAATAACTTGGGTTACGTTCGGGGAGAAGAATCCCAGTTACTTTTTTTTTACCTCCAGTAAAGACCCTTGTTCTTTCAGGTTGATTGTGGCTTGATAGTAGTGGCATACAAAGATGGCTCTCCGGCCCATCCCCACTTCATGGACCAAGACCTCTCTCTGCGTTACTGGAACAAGTGGCTCCTGCGACTAGAAGAATATGTAGAGAAGAAGGGGGAAATACAATAGCCTTGATTTTTTTTTTTTTAAATGTATAATGCCTATGAGGTTACCCAAGTCTGACCTCCACAAACCATGCTGTGGGAAGTTTTTGTTCTTGCGGCTGTCCTCAGGCTTGCACATTGTTCCTATATTGTACCATTCTAGTATGGAAATAATTATGGTTTGCCTAACAAAAGAATCTTCACTGTTCAGTTGTGGTAAATGTATTATTTTAAAAGGAACATTTTGATATGGTGCATTCTAATGGTTGTAATTAGTTAATTTTTTTTTTTGTCAAATGTTTATTTTAATTAATATAATAAGTGGGGCTGGTTCCTTCGCTTACTAGAATGCTTATATAGCATAATAAGCCTGGGTTATAAGCAAAGGGGGTTGACATCCTGGAGGTAGCCAATGCATTTATTAATAGGATCAAGTTTCCCCAGAGGATGTTTTCCTTGGTTACAGACATCTGTACTGATATTCAAACGTGCTTTCCACACTGCCTCCATTTTCAGTAATACTGTTTCCACCTTCTGGGCAACTCTAGGATGGTCTTCAAAGGCTCAACTCTATTTGCACCGATTAGTCACAAATTGGATTTGAATCGGGTACTCAGTATCCCTGAATTTGGGTCTGAATCGGCCGTTCGGGCCGTTTGGAATCCGAATCATTGGAGGTGCTTGGATCGGGACATTTCCGTAAAACATAGATTTTCGTCTACCCAATGTCACCCCCAAACACGCTCTGAACTCACTTGATAAAGCCTATGGATGAAACGCATTTTGACGCCCTTTCAACACCTTTTCGACACATGAATCATAAAGTAGAGACTTTGCAATCCCTTTTCGGCAGAGATTGGCAGCCAAGCAACACAAAAGGACTTTGGAACAGGGATTATCCACTCCAAGAGGACACCTGTGAAACTTGCGATCTGCTGCTCGAACTGAGACGATTCTTGGGTATACATGTAATGCTTAATCATTACTTTTTATGTAAGCGTTATTTTATCTTTTGGATGTGATTAATGCACAATACCGTTTTACACAATCCTGTTCTATACACTAGTCACTAAATACTTCCCTGCATATTGTATGCTGGGAGGAGACTATTCCGTTAACCCCTTTGTGACCGATGACGGTCCTGGACCATCATGGGGCAAAACTCTCTTGGTGACCGATGACGATGGGGGTACTGCTATACTCAGGGGAAGTTGCTGAACATATATCGCAACCTGTTTAAATTCATGCCTAAAGTTCAAAATGTGTCTCAAAATAAATCACACACAAAATGACTATGCTAAAACTTGTCAAAGATTGGTGATAAAATTACTTAATGAAAGTGTTGAATACCATGAGATGTCGACTTCATAAAAATGTGGGGGGGATTCAGTGTTCATGACAAATATTGGTGTTTCAGTGTCACTAACGCTAATTTTAAAAAAATGGTTTTGAAACAGCTAATGTGCTACTTGTTTTTGTTAACCTATAAGACATATAAACATTGGGTATTTATAAACTCAGGACTAATATTAGAATCTATTTAGCAGTTTTTTTCATTAGCTTTTGAAGCTTAGTCATTTATTTTAGAAATAAAAGTCAGGAAAAGTGTTTTTTTTTTCACCATATTTGGCTATTGTTTTTTATAATACAATAATGATATGAACAAAATAATGGCATCAAAAGAAAGCTCTTCTACAGAAAATGACAAATAAGAAAACTAAAGCTAAACACAAACACCTCAGAAGTGTTAAAACAGCCTCGCCCACAAACGCACAACATTCCAAAAACAATCTGGTCACGAAGGGGTTAAATGGACACTACCTTAATTGTGCAACGAATTGTTAGCTCAAAGATTTTTGCTCGGACCCCCGTGACTGTGACTAACGCCATCGGGTCTGAAGCACCAATTCTTTTAATATTACGCTTCTTTTGTCTTTTTCATATCCTTATGCTGGTTTCAACGTAAAGCTACATAAATATAAGTATTATTTTTTACATCTTATCACAGTGGTGACCTGTAAAAACACTCCTTGTTACTGGTCTATGGGAGGACCAAGGCTACCACTTCAGACACTGAAATCAGCTCTGAAACGGAGATATCGGGTGAAATTGGCTATGGTTTCCAAATTGCACCTGCAATTCAGCGGCACCATTTTGGGGCAAATTATCGATGCATATCGTGTCGACCCTCAAGGGTATTAATTAAATAGATAGTATTCATATTATATGATTATTTTTGTAAAAAGACCTAATTTTGACAAGTGTGTTTGTATTAATTTGTTAATTTCAAGTAATAATAATACTAAAGTAACAGGCTCCCAGTTTGTATTTTCTTTACTGCTTTAGTAGAAACATGTATTGAAATATGTTCAGGAATCAAAGCCGTTGTCTCATCTCTCACTTGATGCTATATTCTGCCTTCTGGCAAAATCTAAAGACTTGGAATCTTCCAAAAATACTAATAAGGGGATCGTCAAGGTTTCCTATACTTCGGAAGCACACTATAGCAGCTTAAATTCAAGATCGTTTGAGGATTGCTGGGAAGATGAGGATTACAAACAATGCCACATGTATTTTATCTCAATATTACAGTAGGGAAGAGGGAGCCCACATGTAAGCAACATATAGAAATCATATTTAGCTCACTTTTAAACTCTGGGATAAACGGCTGTATACTGCCAGCCAGAGCCCGATAACATAATGGCTGCTTCTAAAACAAAAACCCCACTGGAATGTGTTTTCATCAATAAATGGTATATGAGTAAAACCACAAAGGTGTTATTGAGAAATACAAATGCGGGGTCAAAAAGAGTCTTAGGAGTAGGCTCTTTTTTGAACTCTACAAAAATGTAAAATTATTTATTGTTAATCATATAATCTCCATCTGCTTCCTTTCTGCTAAAAATTACAGCTTGATCTTATTTTGTGGCTTTGCCTTTGCAGGCACACTCCAGTCTAAAAAAAAATTAACAAAAATCAACTGTAATGTATTCAATAGCATTATTGTACGGATTATATTTTATGAAGGATGAAATTCTGCAATGTTTTTTTCTTTCTCTCTTTAGAGGAGTTGAGAGAACTTTATCCATTTCCAGACACTGAAAGTATCAATATTTCAGTTGTGATGTAAATTCCTCTCACAATTACTCAAAAAGTCAGCCAATATTAAAAGAGATATTTACAAATCTCTATGGTGGTACTTAAACTACAAACTTTAGCAGTAATCAAACATGCATTTTAAAGCTCCTAATATTAGCTGAGTGACTATACTGTCATAAGAGCTTTTACCCAGAGGTCAGTGAGTCGGCTAGGGACTCATTCACAAAATAAAAAATACCGCTGAAGAGACCCAAGTCCTACATTTCAGAGCACATTGGTGAAATAAGAAAATTTTGCAAAGAAATATTAATATTAAAAAGTTATTATAACAGATATGTCCGCTACATTGCTGTATTGGAACTTTTTATACATTTGTAAACAAAGTATAGCTCCGCCTCCACCAGATTTGAAATCTGCAGGTATTTAACCTTTTTACATGGAGACTTATTGAAATATGCAATAACTATTCATCTTCTAGAGAAATGATCAAAGAGACTCTTTTAATCTATTGATTAGCAGTGAAGTAATAATTCATATATTTTAAATTGAGAGTCAGTTCTAAACCAGGATCTACTAGAGCAAATGCTACTTAAATCTCCCTGTCTTTCAACTTACTTTATAGTTGGCATTCGGCTATATGACCGCACCTTCAGACATGTCACACCCCATGTGTCCCTTTGTAGAGCCGTCGGTGCCTGAGGTCAGAGAAGCCAGAGAGAGGAGAGCTTGGATTCAGTTTCTTTTCTATTTTTTTTACAAAATTGTTTGAACTTGATGCAAAAAGCAAAGTAATAAAAGTATGCAACACTCAGATATCACAGTTCATATTACATGAAATCATTAATTTTTTTTATTGTACAAAGAAGGAGAGTGTGAAATATAATATGACGCTATCTATTCAGCACATTATATATATATATATATATATATATATACACACGCACACACACATCCACAAAATAAGCACTCATGGGATTTCTTCAATATTTGAAGTAATTCGATATATTTTATTTGCAGTCTACACACTAGACTCTCCTCAGGATACCCCACTGTGCAAAGCAGTCCCCTTCAATAAAAAATACACATATACCACCCCCTCCCCAATGACATCCCATTGAGCCTATTTAGCTCTCATACAAACAATAAAACAATGGTCAGGAGTGACCCCCCAAAAATATAAATTAAATTGAGACTGCTGTTCAGAAAATGTAAAAAATAATAAGGTCATCCTGGCTGAAAAAAAATTAGCTGAGAAAATAAAGGAAACTATACTATAATGCAGGGCTTGACAAACTTAACTGAGTTTTAGGTGTCAGCAAAACAATAGGAGCCAGACAACAGCACATACACTCAATCACATCCAGTCACATACATACACAGTCAGTCACATACACACACAGTCAGTCACATACATACATACATACAAAAGTCAGCAGGTTTTTGTTTTTAAAGAATAAAAAAAAAAAACTTTCATCTATCAATATGTTTCCCTTACCTGCTGCTAAATCTCATCTTAAGGTAGCGTGGTGTGCAAGGGGGCGCAGCAGGAAGTCAGTGCATCCAGTGCACACACACGCTGCAGTAATGGGTAGGTAATGTACTCACAAACAAAGGTAAAAATGAGGCTCTCAGGATTATAGCTGGAATTTGATGCTTTAATCTGTAAGAGGAACAAAAACAGCCATGGGCAGGACCAGATAAAACAAATGCTCCAGTAGGAAAACACTTACAAGGTGCGGTAAAATAAAGTGCATGTATGAAATGTCCTTGATCAACGGGGCATAGCACAGAGAATATGGAACAGCTGCCCCAGGAAGAGAAGCGATGGTGATGTCGAATGAAAGCTGGATAAAGCAGCAACAAAGTATCTCAATGCGTTTCACTGGATCTTCAGTCACGGGTTCATCAGGAGCAAAACATATTTTTTACCTGTACTTTGTAGCACTTGGCAGAGTGCAATAGGGGGCTGTATTTAAGTTGAGAGCAAGTATCATTATTTGCATGTTTTTGTTTTACACACATTTTTTCTCTTTTCAATTCTTATGGATAATGGATAACTCGACAATAAAGCAAAATGTTGTAGGCTAGGACAGAATATACTAAGAGACAGACAATGTAGAGCAAAAGCAGAAAAGCAAGGGAGAACAGAACTGAATACAGAGTACAGGGATAAGGACAGACCAACTAATGATAAACAATACAAGGCACGGAGACCTAGATTTAATGCAGGACACAGACAAGGGCATAGATACAGAATGTAAAAGGGCAAGCACTTATTGATTTTGCCCTGTTGTACTTGCCTCTTGCGCTCACCGAAATTGTTTTGTTTTTCTTCTCTTTCTTTTCAGGGATGGCCATTGGTTCAAAGGGGAGGGGAGTTTGCAGGGGTGGGGTTGTGGGGACAAGGGATTTGTTGAGGTTCTCCTCTTGTTAATTTTTGTAACACAAAAACTGGAAATTCTCAATAAAAAAATAATTTATAAACTTAAAAAAGGCAAGCACAGATATAACTACATACAATGGAACAAACATGAAGACAGGAAGTAGCCTGACACTAGAGTTGGTAACAGTGAGGATTTGGTTAACACCCGATGGCCATGAGATGAAGAAGCTTGCCAACCACATCAAGGTACCCCACAATTAGGCAAGTCCCTAACTAATATTAGCAAAAGAATAACATAAGTTTAAAGATTTACATTGCACACAAACAGAGAATACCTGTAGACTGAGCTGTAACGGACTGAACCGAATGGATGTGGCTTATTTAGAAGCAAACTAACAAGGTAGAGGGAAGCAGAGAAAACCTGGAATGGAATGTAACAGGCAGAATGGAAAACCAGCAATGGACTGAACAGAGAACAAAGGAATCGGCATACATTATAAACAAGAAAGAAAAGCAAGAAGTATGCTGAAATGACTAGACACAGTCTGGAAGAGCCTGCACATGGCTGAATGGTTACACAGGGTTAAGTCTCCCAATTGTGGGGAGTTGTTTATTGTTTATGTGCTTTATTCGAAACCCCTGAAATAGTCGCTTAGGAATAATCCATGTAGATCCAAATCAATCTCCTTGCGCATCCGTAGTATTTCAAAATATAAGTCCTTAATTGTAGTCGTATCAGTTAGGTCAATATTAGTAGTCGGCCATAATGGTTTAGCCGTCTCCTCCTCAGTATACTGGTGTATATCAGCTATTTCATTATGTCTTTATAAATGTCCGGTGCATATGGTATAGTTCCAGTCACAGTACCACTGCTTGTAGAAATATACACTCCTTGGTCACAATCCCTATACCAAGGGTGTTCTAAAAATAAATTAAGCACTATACAAATGTAAATAATACATTTTTAGACCTCGCTATATCAACCTATATTTACCTATTCGCTAAATCAACAAAGAACTTATTGAGTAGACTACCAAAAAGCAATCAACAACTGAATGCAAGGACCCTGAACAAAATGGTTATTAACATATAACATATACAATGTAACAAAACATAAGTCAACACAGAAACTGAAGAGTATAAGCTACCCATCAAATTATCTACTATCTAGAAAGCAAGAAAGAGTCTCATTCAGACCCCCTAGGCACCTACATTGATGGGGTCATTGATAAACCGGTGGCCAAGAATTTCATGCTATTGATAACATTCCCCATTGTTGGGAGGTGGGAATAGAGCACAACTGTTATTGAGGAGAAAATCGTCCTGGATTTTGACTCTGGACACTGTGGTGTCGGACGGCTTCTGCGGGAATGAGACTGTACTAACCCTGTTACTTACCGTTTTCTACATAATAACTAAATGTAAGGTATTTTTGTCAACTTTTATGAAAAAAATATTGTACATTTTTGCTTACAATGTTATGCTTTCAATTAGTGGAGGTGATTGTGAAGACATCTTGCCACCAGGATCAAAGACCACCTTATATGCTGTTTATCTTTGGAGGAAGTGTGAATGCAAATTTTGGAGTTACATGATACCCTCCATATACAACCCTAACTTACTGCGCTATATACTTTGTGTGTTGTTTTCTATTTTTGTACGTTTAAGAAAAGTGAAGATATCTCCCTGGAAAGTCCCCAGGTTGTACACATGCACTCATGCACTTTATCCCAGCATAGAAGCACACGGTCACTTTTTGTGTGTATATTTAGGCAATTGTTGGATTTTTTCCAGACAGTTGCAGCTTGTGCATCACCTAAGTAAAGCGCCTTATCACCTTACCATATCACTTAGAGCATCACTGTTATTGAGAAGAGAATTGTTCTGGACTTTGACTCTGGACACTGTGGCCCCCAGGGGCCTGAATAAGAATCTGCCTCTTTCTTGCTTTCTAAATAGTAGATCATTTTATCATTTGGTTAGCTTATAGACATGTGCATTCGTTTTCGGACGAATGCATTTTCGTCCGAAAATAGCATTTTCGTCCATTCGTCCGAAAAACGAATAACGAAAATGCTAAGCTAACGAAAGCCGAATGGTTAATAAACGAAAATCATTCGTTCATTCGTAGTACTATTGCATTCTATAAGCCGAAATAGAGTTGGTTTATAGAATACAATAGCATAGTACACTTACATTCCATAAACCGAATGACTTTCGGTTTATGGAATGCATGTAAGTCTATTGGCATTCTATAAACCGAAAGTTCGGTTTATAGAATAGCAATAGGATTACATGTATTACATAAGCCAACAGCCTATAAACTGAACGTTCGGTTTATAGGCTGTCGGCATTTCACTACACGGAGACAAAGTCTCCATTCATAAATTTATGAATGGAGACTCTGTCTCCGTGTAGTGAAATGCCGACAGCCTATAAAACGAACGTTCGGTTTATAGGCTGTCGGCTTATGTAATCCTATTGCTATTCTATAAACCGAACGTTCGGTTTATAGAATAGCAATAGGATTACATGTATTCCTTAATCCGAAAGTCTATAAACCGAACGTTCGGTTTATAGACCTTCGGCTTATAGAAAACATGTAGTACTATTGCCTTTCTATGAACCGAACGAGAGCCCCATTCATAAGAATTTCTTATGAATGGGGCTCTCGTTCGGTTTATAGAAAGCCAATAGTATTACATGTATTCTATAAAACGAACGAATAAAACGAAACAAAAATAATGAACGAATTTCGTCTGAAACAAATGCAATAATGAACGAAATTCGTTTTAGACGAAATAAATAACATTTTCGTCCGAATGGACGAAAACGAAACGAAAATTTTAGTTTTGCACATGTCTATACTCAACCTCCAGCCCCAAATATATAACGAGGTCTATTGTTGAGTACACACTATTCAATCCCACATACAGATGAGTTACGTTATAATGAAGGGCTCGAAATTCATGGACTCCCATAGTGTTACTAGCAGGATCTTGATGCGAGTTCCAAAATCTCGCCAAACTTCCAGTTTAATGCAGAAGTGAAACTGAGATCCGGTGCACTAAGTAGACAAACATAAAAAGTGAGATCACCCTCCACGTGCAAATCAGAAAAATTATACTCTCCAGTAGAAATGCAGCTTCCCACAAAGTACTCCTCTGTTTGTCGTATCACTAACCAGACAATACAGAAAGGTAGAGCTTTTTGCATTCGTAGATAAACTGTAATCTCCATGAATCCACTGGATAGTTTTTGTGAACGAGCAGTAACACAATGCTGATTAGTGGTTAAATAGATCAAGAGGTTCTAATTGTTCTGGTCAGTTTGTAATTTAAGGAAATTAGTTAGCCCTCTATAAGCAATCAACCCCCTCTCTTTTTTAGTATTGATTTTATTTACCTATAAATTTAATGGTCAAGTGCCAACAATGGGTTCTGTGATAATATTCATAGGCTATAATACAGCAATACATACAATCACAGGACCACCAAATGTCTATCTAATCCCAAGCCAATCCACCAGGCAAGAGTAAATACAGTTAATTTATAATCGAGAGAAAGAATAAGGGAGAACGTATCTTAAAATTACACCAATTTGTTTCTATAAATTATACCAATTGATAATCCATGATGTGACATGGATGGCATCCTGAAGGGTCATATCATTGTGAGGCTAGCATATTATACATGGTTTAGGGATTAATTTTCCAGGGTGGAGTTGTCTTTAAAAAAGAGAAATATTAAAATAAAACACACAAAAACAATGAAAATGTTACCAATATCTTAAGTTAGTTAAAAATTAATTCTGGCAGCACATGCACTATGCTAAAACGTCATAGATAGTTCATTTTATGGTCTCGCATGTGCAATTTAACAACAATAGTGATAGAGCTGATAAGAAACTCATACCGGCATATAGTATGGATTGGTGCTGATTAAAAAGGTACATGCATTAAAAACAATACTTCTATATTGACTTTAAACAGTCATGGTAGTGAAATAGTTTTTATATCAATATAGAGATATAATAATCCATAAAAAAAAAAATGTATTTCTAGATTAGTGGTTTCTTTTCAAATTGTTTGCTAAATTAATTTATATTTGCACAATATATACATACGCTAATGTAGAAAAACATTAATTAAAGCCTTCCTGCCCAAGAAAAAAAAAGTAACTGCTGCAATTTTATGAATTATGATATCTACACTAGTCTAAAATATACTACACAAGTACTGTAATTAGAGTTTTTATGAAATACGCCAGTTGGGAATCTTTAATGTCATGACCACGACACCGAAGAAGTTATGTACAACAGAGATGTGGTGGTTCCAATACAGCACACACACGTGTACGTGACACACATTCAATTGTTATCACAGTGAGAAATAACTCGGAAAATGTAAACATTCATTTATTAAAAAGGCACCAGCACCCAGACTATGTACATATAAAAATTTTAAAGTATCTGTCAAAAATATTTTACAAAACACAATAAAGAGAAAATAATTTTTTTCTTTTTACAATAATTGTTAAAAAGGCACTTGTATATTAAATCTAAGTCCAATATATAATATAATATGTACATTTTCTACATTTCATTCTTAGAAATATCCCACTGTAGCATTCATTAGTGAGATTATTCTAAAATAATAGCTATTGGCCTTTGGCAGAGATTAGCAGGTCTATGTGTAACACAGTTCCTGATACATGGAGCCAATATTTTTTATATAAAAAAAACGTACTGACTTTAGGCCAAATGTAAGCTATTCAACAAAATGGTGTCCATTATTCATGTAAACATTTGTACAAGGGTACAATATTTCCTCACTCCACTTCCTCATCCCCTTCTTCGTCTAATTCCTCGTCCAATTCCTCGTCCCCTTTAGGGTTTTCCTCGAAAGTAGATGTTATTTTGTTTTGTAAAATGGCTGCCATTTTTTTGGTGGTTTTGTTCAAAAAGCCACTTTTAGGGTGGCTGTCAAAAACGTGCAGGTACAAATCCTCCTGGGACGGTCCTGTGTAACCACATTCTTCACAGACAAAGAGTTTGTCCCGTCTCTGCTTGTATGCGTAGCCTTGTTGTACCCCATGAATTTTCTTCAGATGGGATTCTAGAGAGCAGCGCTGAGTGAAAGCTTTGTTGCAAATCTCACACTTATAAGGACGAATCCCTGAAGAAGAAAAAAAAAAAAAAACACAGGAGGAGTCAAAAATCTAAGATTAGTGAAATGTTCTTATACATCATAAATGTATTAGAAGGTGTATAGGGGGCTCGACATTTCTTTACACTTTGAGACAAATGTCCAATTGCAGTTCCTTCAGGTTTACTGTAACCTTTACTATCCAAAATCAGCAAAACCTGTTTTGTGTCTGTTGGACTTATTGGCAATAACAGCTTGAGGTCTACATTAAATAGCGCTAAGCTAGACAACCATAATTGACCTGAGAGGCCTCATTTGGATGGTTAAGCTAGAACATGTAAAGCATACACGGTTTTTACAGCCAGCAGAGTGTAACAATATAGCCATAGCTGCTCCTGAAGTAGTTGTGGCTGTATGGTAACACCTTATTTGAGCACTGACAGTTCTATATGTGGAAACCCATTGTACTATTGGGATCACGAACAACCCAAGGCAAAGAATTTTCAGACTTTGAACTTGTGAAACACACCTTGAGTAGCAGATTGTAGTAGATAATAGAGGTCAAAGTCTGAACTTCCTTGATTTTCCCAAGGCAGAACTTTACGCTTTATTGGATAACATATACTTAACTGGTTATTTTAGCCACTTTACTGAAATGTGATAAAGTAACAAGCAACTTTGTTATTACAATTAAATCCAGGTTAGTACATATCAGGGTAAAAAACAAAATGACACAGCTTTTTTTTTTTTTTTTTTAAAGTAGACCTTAACTGTAAACTTGCAACATTTTGTATGTAATTATATCTAAATTTCTAATGTTACCAAATGCGTGAATATTTTAACTTGTCCTAGGAGTAGCTGGGAATATGGCAATATGCTAATGAACCAATAATTGATACGTTGTCATTTCAATTATAGTTGCTGTAATCAATGTATTTCACATGTTTTTAAAACAGATGTATGGGTTATTCACTAGACCAAAAATATACATTACTATAGAGCACATTTTACATTACACACCCATGTCAGATTTATTTCACGTTTATTCTAGTCAGCAGATGATTTCTTTACAGCCAAGCAACCCGACTATTAACCTTCCTCTCTTCCGCCAACAAGTATCCCTCATACCATTATATATTTCTACCACATATAACTAACCTCTCAATAGACACACTAAGTACCATCAGAACCCATAGGAGTATGCGAGCAAAGATGTATGAACTTAATTTAGGTCACAGTGGCACTACATAATGATTTGGTTCAGATTGTACAACCTGCAGAGGGCGCCAAAGACACAGTTACACTGTGCAGACATCTGGTCTCTCACCTGTATGAGTCCTCACGTGTCTCTTCAAGTCAAAGGTATCATTGAATCCTTTGCCGCAGAATGTGCATAGATGCCTCTTCACTTGGTTATGACATTTAAGGTGGCGATTGAGCATGCGTTGTAATCGGAAACCTTTGCCACAGGTGTCACAGTTGTAAATCTCTTCACTGTAGGTTCCAGTTGTGACCTGAGAGAGTGCAATGATAAATGCATGAAGTGTCAAGATAACGAAAAAACACTTTACAAACACCACTGACCATGACAGGTTCATGAAAGGGTTTGGCAATCCAAATATATCTTTTTACAATACTGTCCAAGACCTGCAGCATTGAGCAGTCTAAATAATGTGGACTACAACAACCATCATTCCCTGCCTTTCACTGACAGTCCATGGTGGCATTGATACCAATAGTTACCTCACTATTAATAAATATTGGCCCCACAGATCTGGGAAATGCTAGCCATCCGCAATGATATTTGTTAATATGGAATGGGCAGCCAAAACGTGTGTATTTGTATTCCTTTATTATTACCACAGACACCGTAAATGTTGTGTTTTCATATCAGCTGACTTTTTCAGTGAAGTCAGGATAATTACATGTGAATCTCTAAGCAGTACATATTATATGTGGTTTTGCGGCAGGTAACCTCAAATCTCAGTTTGGGAGCATTGGGTTTACAAATGGTGGTGCATACTGCACTATATTAGCACTACTTTTCCAAGCTCCACTTTCTGTTTCAGTTTTGAAAATGTTGTCATAACTGAGCTTGCCTAGTATTATCCCATAATGGAACAACCATTAGACATGTGTGGAGGTCAAGGCAAAAGCACACCCAGTAGAGTGATGCAATGGGGCATCTATGTAGGTGCCTCAATCTGTTACATAATCAACATGTACAGTGCATTTATCCATGCCTCTCTATAGAAGCCTTCAAACTGACCTCCACCTAGAGGTGTAGCAGATGCCTATTTAACATTACCCCTAGAAAAAAACTTGCAAAACACAACCTTTTAAAAGATATGTATTTAATTACACCCAGCCAAAATTAAAGAAATACATTTTTTTATATATTTTTAAAAGAGTTATTCCGGAGATTTTGCCATCTGCATTTTTATTTTCCTTACACTACTATTGTATCTATTGTGTGTCCATGCAATGTTTTTGTTTTTTTTTCTATTTGATAACTAGCTTTGCAAACATAGGGTCACATGAGCTCACACACTGCTTTTTAAAAAATGCTCAGGTGAGCAAAGTGGCGGCTATGATTAAAATGAAGTTGTTCTTAGCTTAATATTTTAAAGTTTGCAATATAATAGGTTTTCATTCATAGAAACAGTTACCGTTTCTGTACAATTTGAAATTTAAAATGCAACTAATCATCTATTGTCATAGTTAAATGTGCCACTAATCTGAAAAGAAAAAGAGTTTCAGGCCTCTCACCTGACAATGAGTAAACACAGGGCAACAATCAGTACCAGCTAGTGAGTCGGGCTCAGTGTGAACGATAAGAGAATCATGAACATTAATAAATATTTGTACTAGTTATATGTGGATAAAGAACTTAGGAAATTATTTAGCGGTTACTAACTCATTCAAGTTTAGCAGTACTGTATGTTAGGGGCACACATAACACGTTAAGCCTCTAGCATCGGCTCACCTATAACAATCTTAAGATGCGTGCGTCATTCCTCAATGTGAGCTTGCTGTGTGGCTCCCGAAATGGGTTTGTAAATATAATGGCCAGCTGCCCAACTCAGCTTGACACCCCTTCTCTGTGCTACCTACATCGCCAATATTAATGAAGTTTAGTTGTGTTAATATATACTGATTGATATTACTGGTATAAGGAGCAGGTGAAATCTAGAATGGGCCATTAGCTTATAATATAAATACGGCATACAGTTTTCAGCCCTAGTTATATGTATTCACCTGCATTAGGTTTTAATGGATAATATCATCAAAATTGTATTTACAATAAGTATCTGTACATCACTGTAGCAGAATTTTTACAACTGCTGTCATTTTGCTGTAGTTGACAGTAATCAAAAGAATTGAATTATATTTACACTGATGTCACAGAGAGGGAAATACTTTAGGTGACCTCTAAGAGATCTCTGGAAATAAAATGCTAGATCTGGTTCTTTAGCTTCCCTTTACATGGTGGAGCACTTATATAGGACTCGTGTTACGTGGAACAGCACCTTTAAAAATGTAAAATGAGTCAAATGAATTGATCCTGTGATCAGCCAACCCACTGTTTAATTAATCCATGCATATTCTGGTAACACTATTTATAAATTATGTTTAATGTTCTGCAATCACATTGCAAACACTGTTTAGGTAATAAAGTCACTTTAATTAAGGACCACAAGTTAGGTTTAAATTGCTTTTCTATTTACATTCCTGCTCCTTGATCACCAGATATTGATCTTTAGGGAATTACATGGACCAACAGTTACTCTGAACATTGGTTCATTTGTGTTACTTTTACACTCTGCTTCCTTTGTCTAATTTCTCATTTATAATTAAAAAGTTTACTTAAAAAAGTCTAAGTGATCAAAGGCCTTTTGTTTGAATTTGTATTAAAAAGGGAATTATCCATTCTCCTGATGATTGAAGCAAACATCCATACATTTACTGTGTGACAGTCAAGTTACTAAATTTACATAGATTGCAACAAGTTTAAAAATGGTCCACGAGGGATATGATAGGGGTTATGCATGAAGTTCATTTGTAGCTCAAAGGTGTAAATGAGGAGGAAGCAGCAAGGACATTGGTCAATATGGAGATAGCTCCAATCTTAGAAGCATTCAAAACACTTTTTTACAATGTTTGAAATGTAACCCATGGAGTGCCATACTGGCAAGCCATTCATTCTTTCCCTACTTGTAGAATCGTGCCTGCCAGAAACCAAGTACATGTATCTGCATGGAACATAGATTTACATGTTTTTCCCCCCCATAATAATTAACATGGTGTAGCATGCACAGATTACCTAGGCTATTACATAAAACTTAATAAATAGCAAATCTGCATTATACTACCTCTGTTATTATGATCTATATTTTTTTCCTCCCCGGCTCCAGTCTGAGGGTCAGTAGACCTGATAATTAGGAGTAAATTAAACATATCGTATCTCGTAAAATGTAGTTGAAAATCAGTTATAAGTGATAATTCTCATGATAATAAGTGATAACTCCCTGTGTAACATGATTCAAAGATCCAGAATCCCAGAATCATTCCTTTCATTATTAAAGGGATGGTCAACCTAAACATTGTTTATACTGTGAATGCAGACATTACTTTAAATAAAAAGTCCAATAAAAAAAAGCAGTCATCAATTTTGGATGATACACAAGATAATTTTAAATCCTTTAAATGCCATATTATTTATGTTGGCTTTGTATTGTCTTGAACCACAATTGTACAGGTGTTGAGGGATAACAAGCAAGAAGCTTAAAGGAACTACACTCTGAGCTGGTCAACTGACCTGTAGTGCAAGAGTCTGAAGTTGGCTAAGACTGCAAGAGGTGAAAAATTACATACTGTTACTTTAATTGTGATACCTGCTGCTAATAACTAGCATCATCCAAGGTGTTCTGCAGCAGCAGAGTTTCATGCTTTGAGGGTAAAGGATCACCTAAACTTACCTAAAAATCATGGGTAGGCAATATCTAATACTCCAATCATTTGCTCAAGGCTGAGAATAATGAGGTTTATAATCCAATGCAGATGAGTTGTCAGACATTGCACATGGGAGTAAACACAGTGCTAGTGTATAGTTACTAAGTCTAATTTTTTTTTATCTCATGAACTAAAACTTTCTAATTTTCAGCACTACATAAATCTTTAAAAAAAAACAACAAAAAAAACGGCATGTTAAATAAGAATGTACCTTTATTTTGGATCTGGCAGGTGATCTTTTGTCTTTCAGATCCAGAGGTTCCTCTTGTACATCATCTTCCCTGTTCACTTGAGTGGTCAGTGATAACAGTTCTTCACACGGGTCACTTTTTTTAGGGCTTGTGAAGCTCCCGTTACAACTACTGGAGACACTGCTGCTTCTCCCCGGGCTGTCCCCCGCAGGGTCACTGCTGCTGTTACTCCAGCTATCCTCTGTGACATACTTCAAGATGCAGTCTATACTGTCTGGACACAAACACAGGGGAGGGGGTGAGCAGATAAGCAAGACAAAGGCATAGCATCACCTGCAGGGAACAGTTAGGCAAAGTGACTTTTTTTTTTTTTCCTTTTAATGAAAGGCAAATATGTTGAAGTGAGCTCTTTTCCCCAGAAGCAACAATCAGTGGAGAAGGAGGGGTGAGGGGGGGAGGAGGCAGGTGAGGTTTTTTTTCTCTCTCTCCTACTGTTTGAACTGAGGGTGTAGTCACAGTGTAAGGCTCTCATTAACAAGTCAATGGAAGAAAGCAAACAAATGGGACGTGGTGAGGACTTGGACTGATGGCGTGGAGCTTTCCGTTAGATTTGGAGACAACACACAGATCACATATAAACTGATACCCCAGATGCCCTACCAACCCCTCCCGGGTCACCTTTTATGATGAACTAGTGGTGGGTAAAGGTAGAGTGAATCAGATTCCCTTCATTACGTGGCTTGTGGCAAATTTAAATACAAATCCAATAAGATACTTTACACCTGTAAAAATCTACAGGCACAAAAATACCCCAATGTAACGGGTCTGGAGACATGAGCAAGGAAAAAATAAAATAATACCCTGCCCCCCCTCCACCTTTACAAAAAACAGTTATAAATACAAGATTGGAACTTTGTGACAACGATGGCAAGAAATCACAGGGTTAACATTCACTACAATGTATGCACTACAATAAACAAAATAAAAAAAAGTTTGGTTACTTTGTAATCGATGGATTGTATTTAGTGCAAGAGACTATTCATTGTTTCTTTGAGGAATAATAAATTAACCTTTTGGCGGTTCCTTGTTCTTTAGGGGTTAAACTAACGAATTTTTTTAAAAATGTTTTTTTTTTCTCTAGGTGTCATTGGTTCATATTGTATAGACTAATGATACATTAATATACATATAGTGTCGCTATTAATAGATGAATAATATAATTCTATATGTCTAATACGGTTTAGAGGCATGTTTGTATAATAGCGGGGAGTGGATCTGCTGGTGAGAGTCACTCAATGAGTGGCCGCACGGTCTCGGTACTCACCTGGGATATAAGTATCCGCTCTCTCCTCGTCAGGAAGCTCATCCCAGGTTCGGACCACGGGCGGTGGGGTCTTTCTCTTCACCAGGAATGCTCTAGGCATGGTGCTCGAGGTCCAGGAAGGTTGAGGAGCACTCCCAACCTCTCTCCAACTCACCTTGCGGCTCTCCCTGAAAACTATTCCTCAACTCTCTCCTTCCTAACTGAGTCACGCTGCTCTGGCTGGAGTTAGTCCCACTCGCAAGTCCACTTGTACACAAAAAAAAAAAAAAAGCACATCCAGCACTAGGAGGACCACGCGTGGGCAAGAGAACACCTTGATGGGGTCTCCTAATGTAACCTTCCCCAAAAAAAAACTCACAAGAAGAAGGTGGAATAGAGAAATGCACCAGGAACTGCAGAGAGGAGCATGCGTACTGCAAATATAACGGTGTCAACAAGCCCTCTCTACCTGTTCGACCGGTTGGTGCAGCTCAGTTCAGTCCCTGCCCTTCCTCAGGCGCTGAGTGTTTGCTGAAGAATGTAACGTCTGAGACAAGACAAAGCGCAACTACTAACAGTCCATTCATTAGCCCAGAGACTGGGATAAACTCCCCGACCATTTCAAATAAAATATGTGACTTGGGTGTTTGACTTTATATTAATTTATGTATTATATTCATTTTAAGTAAATAAAAGAGGTCAACAGCAATACTTACTTTGTGATGGCTTAAGGCGTGATTGCAATCGTTTAATAACTTGGGCTGGGATAAGAATTGCTAGATTGGCCATTTTTTGTTTCTTGCACATAATTTCTATATGATGCATTCTACACATGCATGTCTAGAGCAAACCAATTAATTAGCAAAGAACTTAAAGGAGTGTAATCACCTACACATTACTTATACTGTGAATGTAGAGAATAAAACAATGATTTAAAATGATCTCTACCTCCATGTTTGCAGACTTTCTAGCAAATGAGAAGAAAACTGTGTTTTAAATGTGTCTGTGGAGTCTCCTGCTTATGACATCACCTGTGGCTTGATATGCAAATGACACATTTTCCACTAAAAAACAGTTCATTTTCAAATCAATCTACAGGTGATGTCAAAAGTAGGAGACTCCACAGACACATTTAAAACACATTTTCTTTTCTCCTATTTTGAGTTTTGCTAACACAATGTATAGATAATTTTCAATATTGTTGTATCATTCACAGAAAAACTATATTCAGGTGGCACACGCTCTTTAATAAAGGTACACATATGTGTCCCTAACGAATGTCTCATGAGTGTCAACATTCAACTTTCTTTGTACTTCTCTTTATTTATGTATATATTTGTACAGCTCTTTACCATTATATTGTAGTGTTTTAATGATTGTTTGTTCCAAAACATTCACCAATATATCTGTTTGTCTATCTATCCTCTAGTCTCACACTCCTTATATCTTGCCTAACCATCTGAGCAACCACATATGCATCTCAGAAGCCCTTTGCAAAAAACCTTTCATGCCACCATTGGAACATTCAATGTTCCCCATAATTTAGAGCTATGTAGTAGACAAAGACCGTTTTCACCATGTTATGTAAATATTATTATACAATCAGACGAACATCAAGTTGTAAAACTTTTATAGATACATTTAAAAAAATTAGAGACAAAAAGAACTTAAGTTTAAAATGTTGTACATCATGAGTTTTTTAACTAATAATAAACATAATATATAATATTATTAAAATATATGTATGCATATATATATAAATACAAACACACATTATTACTAATATTATATTTGTATTAGTGTGTTATCAGATCTATTTGTCTGATTTGTTAATAATTATGTTGTATACCATTAGTTCAAGCAGTAGTAGAAACTAAAACGTAACAAATTTAAAATGTAAATTAAAAGTCTGTCAAGGAGACTGAAACATTGATGTAGCAATAAAGTATCAGTATTAATATTATATGCAATACCATTTATTAAGTGGTCCTTGTCCAGGCTCTCCTTGTTAACTTTTTCTTATTATAATTAATTATAATAGTTCCTCAGTGTGACATCTAATACATATTTATATACGTATGTATCTTCCACTCTACGTGATACACAGTATATTCCTAAAGATGAAGTTCTCCAAAGAGTTTATAGCCTAATTTGGTTTCAAGCAAGTCATCAGAAGCATTTATGGTACAATATGATCTAATTAGAGCAGTCAGCGAGCACTTTTCCATGGTGATTGGTCACCTTTAAAAACTTTGCACCAGAATTGCTGTTTATAAATAAACTCACAATATCCCTATGAAATCACACTCACTGAGAGACACTCTCTTAATCACGGATAGTGTTTAGCACCTTTTCTTTGGCATCATTGTTCTTTAACAGTAGTAGTAGTTCCAACTGCTGTGATATCACTATTGAGTACATGTTTGTTTAGATGCCCAGGCCTAGCCAGTTGTTATAACATTATTAGGTTTGAATGGTGCTGCTTTACCTGTTAGTTGTATTGTGTGGGTGTATTTACAACTTAACACAGAGGAGGAAATATTTTTACTCCACCCATCCACCTATGAAAATAAAGAGACAATTAGAAATGTTTTCCTGAATTAGCAGTGACTTCAACTCTGTGCATCTGTTTTACTTGATTAGATTGAGCATCACGGACAACGTATTGTTCTCTTCAATCAAACGCAATAGAAAACAGGATGTATCAGAATCGGCAGATTGGGTAAAATCAGTACAACATGGAAGTCCATACAGGGTTACTTTATGGATTGAAGTTTATAAAAGTATACTTCACTAATTTCCACCAAAATGTATTTCCATGCTATAGCCTTAGTACCCTTTTTTTAGCTGAACTTCTCTAAAAGTTTTTTCCAACTATATTTTGGCCAGATTTTTGCAGTGTAGTTTTTTGGTTCACCACAGTTCACTGCGCAGTGAACAGACCCATATTTTTGACAGCAGATATAGTACCTTTCAACCCATGTAGTTTGCATAACCTCAAATCTTTGCCATTGTTTTGTAATGATAGTTTTATGGCTCTCTCATGCCTGCCCATTAAAGTGATTTTGAAGCTGATTTTCATGCCAATATTTCATAAGCCGAACTTCTCCGGAGCTTGGATGCCGAAATGGTAGCCTCAGACTTCCCCATAGGAGTTTGGCTTATTTTGGGACAGTGTTGGGAGGACCTTGGCTGTTAATAAAATAGTCAAAGTCCTTCCATTGAGGTCAGTAGGAGGAACTTGGCTATAGTTGAAATAGCCAAAGTCCTCCTGAAATCTAATCTAAAAAAAAATAATTTATTAATTTCCTAAAAATTTTTTTATTTAAAAATAACATAAAATATCACTTTTTTTTAATTAAAATCTAAAAAAATCTCTTATTAAGAAAAACTAAATATACTATTATAATATATAACTTTAACATATTATAATGGTATATAAATATTTTCATGTATAAAACAATTTTACTTTAATTCTTCTACACTTTTTTTGTTCAATTCTCCAGTAGGAGAATTTAACTGGCCAAAATTCTGCAATTTCTGCCGATTTTGGGCTAGCTTCGGTGGGGTTGGTTCTTTAGGAGTAACTGAAATCCATAGGATTTCGAGGTCTGATTCCCCACCCCGAATGTGACCCAAAGCCGTCTCAAAATTGGGGGAAACTGCTGAGTTTGGCCATATTGAATATATCCTAATATTACCCCTTTCTGTTTTTTTCTTGACAGCTATAGATCCACAGATGGCTATATAGGCCTGGTATCTTTTGTGAAGTAAGACATTTTGGCTTTACATCTGCCCCTCTAATCCTTTCGTTTTTTGACAATAACCTCTTTTTGTACTACTTGAAATATACTCCCTGCTGAACGATTTCATGTATTTCAACACTCAAAAAATACAATTACTGATTTATGCATATGAGAGTGGACATTTAAAAAGATATACATGAATACAAACAATTTCTGAAGTCTGTGGACATTCATGCTGTACATAGGTGTACACACTGTACATAGGTGAAGGGACCATTGAACTTGTGCAGTTATGAGCATACAACTGTATTATTATATTTGTCAGCTAAAGCATGGTGCGGAATTAAAGTCTTCAGCTTTTTTTTTTTACCATGCTCAATTATGGAAATAATTATACATAAAAAAATGTAATGAATGCATTTTCCACCATAAACATAAAACAGAGAATTGTATCCTAAATGTTTCATATTACCTCTTTTGCTGTAAACCTCTTAAGTCGTTTCGTTCTACAACAATCTCCTGCTCTTCTCCCCACCCCCACTGTCATAACCATTGGCTTTATTCCTGAAAGAGAGAATTGAGATGGGAATTTGAAACTAAGGTTAAAGTGGCCAAGTTGAAAAAAAAATCATCCCATTTAGCTAAATGAGAGAACTTAAGTTTTACATTCCCTTCTTAATTCCGTGCAAGTCTCTCGTTCATGAATAACATCCTAAGTGTCCTGCAAGATGAAACACAATATTTTAAAATCACCCTTATAAGTTGGAGATGGAAAATTTCACTTCACATCTAATAATATACAGTGAGATTTAAAACTATAGTCACAGCAATATTTTTTGTGGGAGTTTTAAACAGATGCGCTACAACTCTATCCAGGTAGTTCTGATTTTTGGAGCTAAAATCATAGTGCCGAATTTTAGACTGAATCAAAGCATGTCGGTAGTACAAATGTTCCCAAAATTGGGCCAGCCAGTTATCCCCGACATGGCTCAGAATAGACTGATATTATTGGTCCCCAAAATCATCGGATATACATCCTGAAAGGACCAAAGCAAAGTGTTAGACCTAGATGCACCATTATACCCTATGGGAGGTTTCGGACATTGAAAAAATAGCTCTAAACTACCAAAATTAGTCAATAATTCAATCTAAATATACCGAACCTTCCATAGGAAATAGTCCCAGGTTAAATAAATTGACATGAATGGGGGGGGGGGGGGGGGGGGCAAGGTCAGGCCTCATTTAGCAGTAGAGGGGGAGGGAAAGGCCTAAATGCTATGTGGAGGAGAACCAGGCATTGGTGTGTAACCTTTGCCAATGCTACAAATGGGTGATCGGGGCAGCAGTCAATAAAACAAGCCAGAGGAGCTACAATCAGCTCTAACAGAAGTTTGTGGATGCAATCAATGCAGTTGATGGGAGCAATAGGACCAAGTAGGTGGTGTCGAAATGGTAAGAGCATTTTAAAATACTTTTATACTATAGGCCTCATGTTAAATTGCACTCCCACATAACTCACACACCTGTAGTTGAAGCAACACATGTATTAGCTAGCTAGGACTCTACAGATGGGGAATGTTGAACGTGGCTGCACATGTCAAAATGGCTGATATATATAGAATCTATAAGGGTGTGTGTTTAAAACTGTAGCTGTTCAGAACATGTTAGCTGTAGAGAGGGTGGACAAGCAGCACATTGTATGAATTAACATGCAGAAATGAGTTCTGCAAGTAACCAAGGGCCTTGGGAGTTGCAGTCCAAAGCTGCAATACATATGAATGTCTGTGTATTAGTATATCTGTGGATCTGTGTTAAAATATGTATGTATGTAAAATGTGTGCACTGGGCACAGTCATGCTGGAATAGAAAAGGCTATTAACTGTTCCCACAAAGTTAGAAACATGGTATTGCCCAAAATGTTAACTGTTCTATTAACATTTCCCACAAAGTTAGAAGCATGGTATTGCCCAAAATGTCTTGGTATGCTGAAGCATTAAGATTTCCCTTCACTGGAAGTAAAAAGGCCGAGCCCAGTCACTGAAAACCAGCCCCATGCCATTATTATCCACCAAACTTTACAGTTGGCAAAATGCAGTCAGGCAGGTAATGTTCTTCTGGCATCCGCCAAAAACGAAGACTCACCCAGCAGACTGCCAAACAGTAACCTCCACAGAACACATTTCCACTGCTGCAGGGTCCAGTGGCCACTCAATCCGACATTGGGCATTGTACTTGGTCTTCTTCCTCATCAGATGCTGATGTTACATCTCACTGTAGCATCTTGTTAGTAGCCATGAAACCATGGTTGCTTAACGTTCCTACCACCCAGTCGTACTCCTCCACTGAAACCCCCCACCCACAACCCACAACCTTCCTTGGGCTTCATTGAAAAAAAAGCTTAAAACTAATTACAAAAACAATGATAAAAAATAAATTATAAAAAACTGTATAAAACATTTTATTTTTTTACAATTTAACATTTGTAGTTATAAAATAATGTTTAGAAAATATAAATAAAATATTTTAGATTTATTAATGCAATTTCACACACTTACGAAATCAATGAAACCCTTACACCAGGAACCTTAGGGTGGTTGCTGGTCTGGGCCCCAATAACACACTATATCATACTTAAAAATCAAAGTGTTCAAATGAATAGGGCCCAAAAAGTCACTTCTGGCATATGGTAAAAACAGTATGTCTCGACTACAAATCTAACCATGTTCAGTCAGATTCTGACTTTTACTGTTCTCTGACTGGCTGATCATGACAGGAGTTGCATTTGACAGCAGATTTTAGCTTGGTTTTTCTATGCATTCCTCATTCCGTGGCTTTCCACTGTATTGTGCTATTTCTTTCTTGCTCACCAGTCTTTGCCACATCTGTGTTTGTCTCTTTCTCTAGGTACTTTGCCTGTCTCCTCCTGAACTTGCCTGCAGCATAAGGAGGTAACTGCTCACTAACCTGACACCTCACCTGCAATGTGGCTGAAATGTGAGCGGCACACAGGCATCAGAGGCCCTGAAAACATGCAAAGCGATAGCTATCCACCTTCAGGGTGACCTTTGGAAGAAAAGTGCTTAACGGATCTCTCTCTCCACTTAGTACATGCTTTTGATTTTCTGAAGATAGTGAAGAATAGCTATCACAATGTAGCCATTCTTTCACAGAATGAATGCATTTCCATTGAACATGCAGATCTGAAAACATAACCTTTTAAAAAAAAAAAAAAATTCTAAGGCATATCATACATAGTGGATATTGATAACATTCTCAGTTACAGTCCACCTACAGTATACCATAATATTTTTAGATAAGTACTGCATCATGTAAAGTAAATAAAATGAAACATATCTGTCTCATCAATATTTTCCTCAACACTTCCTACAGTGAGGGGGAAAAAGTATTTGATCCTCTGCTTATTTTGAACATTTGCCAACTGACAAAGAGATTATCAGTCTATAATTTTAATGGTAGGTGTATTTTAAAAGTGAAAGACACTTTCACTGCAAGATCTCACCTCGTGGAGTTTCAATGATCATGAGAACGGTGAGGAATCAGCCCAGAACTACACAGGAGGATCTTGTTAATGATCTCAAGACAGCTGGGACCATAGCCACCAAGAAAACAATTGGTTACACACTACGCTGTGAAAGACTGAAATCCTGCAACGCCCGCAAGGTCCCCCTGCTCAAGAAAGCACATGTACAGGCTCGTCTGAAGTTTGCCAATGAACATCTGAATGATTATAAGGAGAACTGGGTGAAAGTGTTGTGGTCAGATGAGACCAAAATCAAGCTCTTTGGCATCAACTCAACTCTCATTGTTTGAAGGTGGAGGAGGAATGCCGCCTATGACCCCAAGAACACCATCCCCAACGTCAAACATGGAGGTGGAAACATTATGCTTTGGGGGTGTTTTTCTGCTAAAGGGACAGGACAAGTGCACCGCATCAAAGGGCCCTCAGCCAGGGCATTGAAAATGGGTCGTAACGTTCCTATCACCCAGTCTTCAAGCCAAAACACACAGCTAAGGCAACAAAGGAGTGGTTCAAGAAGAAGCACATTACGGTCCTGGAGTGGCCTTGCCACCACACCTTAATCCCATAGAAAATCTGTGGAGGGAGCTGAAGGTTTGAGCTGCAAAACATCAGTCTCGAAATCTTCATGACTTTGGAGAGGATCTGCAAAAGAGGAGTGATACAAAATCCCTCCTGAGATGTGTGCAAACCTGGTGGCCAACTACAAGAAACGTCTGAACTCTATGATTGCCAGCAAGGGTTTTGCCACCAAGTACAAGTCGAAGGGATTAAATACTTATTTCACTCATTGACATTTTTTTTGTTATTCTGTCTCTCACTTTTAAAATACACCTACCATTAAAATTATAGACTGATCATTTTTTTGTCAGTGGGCAAATGTTCAAAATCAGCAGGGAATCAAATACTTTTTTCCCTCACTGTAGCTCCTAAAAGACGCAACTAAAGGGTAAATGTTTTACTGCTGTTGTTATAACAACAGTCCTGCCCATATCTCTAAGCCCTGTTTATTGGATGTCATTGAATATATAGGCCTCAGTAAATTATTTCCAGTGCAAAATTACAGGAGAGCAGTAAATGGTTTTAAATGGACATTACCACTTACATAAAATGTAACTAGATTATAGACATGTGCAAAACTAAAATTTTCATTTCGTTTTCGTCCATTCGGACGAAAATGTTATTTATTTCGTCTAAAACGAATTTCGTTCATTACTGCATTCGTTTCAGACGAAATTCGTTCATTATTTTCGTTTCGTTAATTTAAATTTGTTCGTTTCATAGAAATACAATGTAATACTATTGGCTTTATATAAACCGAACGAGAGCCCCATTCATAAGAAATTCTTATGAATGGGGCTCTCGTTCGGTTCATAGAAAGGCAATAGTACTACATGTTTTCTATAAGCCGAAAGTCTATAAACCGAACGACTTTCGGTTTATAGACTTTCGGCTTATGGAATACATGTAATCCTATGGCTATTCTATAAACCGAACGTTCATAAATTATGAATGGAGACTTTGTCTCCGTGTAGTAAAATGCCGACAGCCTATAAACCGAACGTTCGGTTTATAGACTTTCGGCTTATGTAATACATGTAATCCTATGGCTATTCTATAAACCGAATCTTCCAGCAAGTCTCACTTTACAACTGTGGCCAAAGCCTGCCTGATGATATCATAAGATACACCCCTTATCTCTTACTGGCTCCTGTGTATCATAGTGGGTAGGAATAGGTGGCTGTGTAACACACAGCGAAGAGATTGACTTGATCAAACAGGATCACAACGTTGCCTCCTTTGATGTAATAGTTGCATTACCCTCCCATTCAATGCAAGTGATGATAAGAATTCTGACTTATAGATTGCATTCTGTGTCCCCAGCCCCAAAGATAGATACTAGTGCTGTAAAGTCACTGGGGGTGGCACCAAAAACCACTATATTTCACAAAATGGCGCTACCCAGTCACACTTGTTTAGTAAAACATTTCATAAAATAAACTCACATAACAAAAACAAAAGACATTTCTGAAATCAACAATGCAAAATAAAAAAATTAAAACATCTTTTTTTTTTTGGTTTGAGTGTCCTTTCAAAGTAAAAATATGTGAATTTCACAAATATTAAACACTTGTACAGCATACAGAATATTAGCTGGGTGACAGTGATTATTTGAAACAATATGATTATTTTCTTGCTTTTTAAATATCCAACATAATTCACAATAACTGTACAATAAGAAACCATATCAAACAATAAAGTATGTACTCTTACTATCACTTACATAAGATATACATTCAACAAAAAAGGGCTTAGTGGCAATGATCTTTGCCCTACCACCACTGATAATCCTTTCCTGATTGCTTTCTAAATAAACAGTGTGAAAAGGTCTGGTTAGCACTTGCAGCGTTGGGCCAAATGCTAATATGAATGATATACAAAGTGAAGTATCTTTTTTCTAAACAATCCTACACATCTACATTCATCTTACAATAATTCAGTTACACCATGCTCTCAATATATAACCAATCACAATACTTCTGCTTACTTACCTACTTAGTCCTTTCACCTTTGCCAGGGTATGGCCTCCAACTGCAGATATCCAGAGTCCTCTGTCCTGGTTCCAGAAGCAGCCCAACAAAACCATCAAGGTCATGTAGCCACTGGTGTCCCAAGGGGGGTGCGGGAGGTGCGGTCCGCACAGGGTGACACCCCAAGTGTGGGTGACACACGTGCTGCCGGGAGACAGAGCAGCAAGTAAGGCAAGTACTGGGGAAGAGGGGAGGTGGGTGGCATATAACGATCAAAATACTGGCTTATTGAGTGACGAATTACTAGCATATTGAATGTCAAAATACTGGCATATTGAGTTACAAAATACTGGCATATTAATTGGCAAAATAATATTGGCATATTGAGTGGCAAAATACTTGCATATTGAATGGCAAAAGATTAGCATATTGAGTGGCAAAATACTGGCATATTGAGTGGCAAAATACTGGCATATTGAATGGCAAAATAATACTGGCACATTGAGTGGCAAAATACTGGCATATTGAATGGCAAAAGAATGGCATATTGAATGGCTAAATACTGGCATGTTGAGTGGCTTAATACTGGAATATTGAGTGGCTAAATACTGGAATATTGAGTGGCAAAATACTGGCATATTGAAAGGCAAAATAATACTGGCATTTTGAGTGGCAAAATAATACTGAAATATATTAAATGGCAAAATACTGGTATATATTAAATGGCATAATAATACTGGCATATTACTGGGCAAATTGGTTGTGGCTTTTTAATGGCAAAATAATACTGGCATATTATTGGGCAAATTGTGGTTTATGAATGACAAAATAATATTGGCATATTATTGGGCAAATTGTGGTTTATGAATGACAAAATAATACTGGCATATTATTGGGCAAACTGGCTGTGCCATATTTATGGGCAAACACTGGCATATTAATGGAAAACCTTGTTTATTTTAATTGGAAAAGTGATGCTGTGGCATGGTCTGTGGGGCAAAATAACTTTTACTATGAGGAAAGTGACACTTGATAGTTCTGTGGGGCAAAGTGACACTGTAGTATGTTCAGTGGGGCATTGACACCATGGCATGCCAAATCGTGTAGGTGCAATATGAGTGCAAGCCAAGTGCTATGTTTGCAATATAGGTG